>LR999958.1:72484493-72970916 GCA_905220385.1 Xylota sylvarum | reverse complement strand
AAATAAGTAAATAAGTAAATAAGTAAATAAGTAAATAAGTAAATAAGTAAATAAGTAAATAAGTAAATAAGTAAATAAGTAAATAAGTAAATAAGTAAATAAGTAAATAAGTAAATAAGTAAATAAGTAAATAAGTAAATAAGTAAATAAGTAAATAAGTAAATAAGTAAATAAGTAAATAAGTAAATAAGTAAATAAGTAAATAAGTAAATAAGTAAATAAGTAAATAAGTAAATAAGTAAATAAGTAAATAAGTAAATAAGTAAATAAGTAAATAAGTAAATAAGTAAATAGTAATAAGTAAATAAGTAAATAAGTAAATAAGTAAATAAGTAAATAAGTAAATAAGTAAATAAGTAAATAAGTAAATAAGTAAATAAGTAAATAAGTAAATAAGTAAATAAGTAAATAAGTAAATAAGTAAATAAGTAAATAAGTAAATAAGTAAATAAGTAAATAAGTAATAAGTAAATAAGTAAATAAGTAAATAAGTAAATAAGTAAATAAGTAAATAAGTAAATAAGTAAATAAGTAAATAAGTAAATAAGTAAATAAGTAAATAAGTAAATAAGTAAATAAGTAAATAAGTAAATAAGTAAATAAGTAAATAAGTAAATAAGTAAATAAGTAAATAAGTAAATAAGTAAATAAGTAAATAAGTAAATAAGTAAATAAGTAAATAAGTAAATAAGTAAATAAGTAAATAAGTAAATAAGTAAATAAGTAAATAAGTAAATAAGTAAATAAGTAAATAAGTAAATAAGTAAATACGTAAATAAGTAAATAAGTAAATAAGTAAATAAGTAAATAAGTAAATAAGTACTTACTTACTTAGGTGGCGCTACAGTTCGGGGTGAACCTGGGCCTCAACTAACAAGCCTCTCCAGTTAGCCCGGTCCTTAGCTAACTGCCTCCAGTTGCGCACTCCAAGCTTGTTCAGGTCCCCTTCAACTTGTGCGCGCCACCTAAGGCGAGGTCTTCCTCTACTGCGTTGTCCCTCCGGGTGTGATTCGAAGACTCTTCGGGCCGGAGCACTGGTGTCCATTCGCTCTACATGTCCTAGCCATCTCAAACGACTAATGCGCAGTTTTTTTGACTAGGTCGATGTCGCTGTACAGCTCGTATAGTTCGTCGTTGAATCTTCTCCTCCAAAGCCCGTCAACGCAAACGGGACCGAATATTTTGCGAAGAATTTTTCTCTCGAAACGACCGAGGATATCTTCATCCGCTTTTGATAAAGTCCAAGCTTCAGCGCCATAAAGCAGGACTGGGATGATCAAGGTTTTATATAGAGTCTCCTTAGTTGTTCGGGATAGGGCCTTACTACTCAATTGCCTTCTGAGCCCCAAAGAAACAGCGATTGGCAAGAGTTATTCTTCGTCTTATTTCTGCTGAGGTGTTATTTTCAGAATTGATAGCAGAGCCGAGGTAGACAAAGTCCCTTACTACCTCAAAGTTATAGCTGTCGATTGTGACGTTCTGTCCAATTCGTCGATGTTGTGTGTCCCTTCTGGTTGACAGCATATACTTGGTTTTGCCCTCGTTTACCGTTAAACCCATTTTGGCCGCTTCTGTTTCAATACTAGCGAACGCACCGGTGACAGCCCGCTGTGTTCTTCCAATAATGTCGATATCGTCAGCATACGCTAGTAGTTGCACAGACTTTTGAAAGATTGTGCCTCCGGTGTTGGCTTGTGAGTTTCGCACAATTCTCTCAAGAACGATGTTAAAAAAATCACATGACAGCGCGTCACCTTGTCTAAATCCTTTTTTGACATCAAAGGTCTCGGTGAGATCGTTACCGACCTTGATGGAGCAGCGAGAATTCTCCATCGTCATTCTGCACAATCTGACGAGTTTGGCAGGGATGCCAAAACTAGACATGGCTCTGTATAGCTCGTCTCTATAAATGCTGTCATATGCGGCCTTGAAATCGATAAAAAGATGGTGGGTATCGATTTGGACTTCTTGGGTTTTTTCCAGGATCTGCCGAAGTGTGAAGATTTGATCGATTGTGGACTTTCCTGGCCTGAAACCACACTGATAGGGCCCAATCAGGTTGTTGACGAAGGGTTTCAGACGTTCACACAATATGGCAGATAGGATCTTGTACGCGATGTTGAGGAGACTGATACCTCTGTAATTGGCGCAATTGAGGGGATCTCCTTTCTTGTGGATTGGGCAAACGGTGCTGAGATTCCATTCATCAGGCATACACTCATCTGACCAAATTTTAGAAATGAGTTGGTGTATGCTCTCTACCAGGTCATTTCCAGCTGCTTTGAACAGCTCGGCTGGTAAGCCGTCAGGTCCAGCAGCCTTGTTGGACTTAAGTTTGGATATTGCTATCCTTACTTCGTTTTGGTCAGGTGGACGGAAGTTTTGGCTATCATCGTCTAGATTGAATGGTACATTCTGCCTGACAGCGGGATGTTGGTCTTCGTCGCCGTTATACAGTCTGCAGAAGAAATTTTTCCATATTCTCAGCACCGACTGTGACTCTACTACGAGGTTTCCTTCTTCATCTCTACAGGCTTCTGTACGGGTCTTGTTGGCCTGACACGTTCTTTTTACCTGTTGGTAAAACTTCCGTACATTATTCCTGGAGTATAATCTCTCAATATTTTCGATCGCGCGCTTCTCGTGCTCTTTTTTCTTCTTTCGGAGAAGCCGGTGTTCTTCCCGTCTCTTCTGCTCGTAGAGCTCACGAGCAGCTCTCGTCCTTTTTTGCAGCGCCGCTTTGTATGCTTGCTGTTTAGCTGCATGTGCTTGCCGGCACTCATCGTCAAACCAGGGGTTTCTAGGTGGTGGTCGGGTGAAACCCAGCACATCAGTTGCGGCACTTCTGATGGCTTGTTGGCAGCGTTGCCACTGGTCTTCGGCACTTGATGCTGGCGGCATAGGAGTAGTTGAGAGGTTTCGGGATACGCGTTCGGCGAAGGTTCTGGCGATCTCTTGCGATTGCAGCTTTTCGACGTCAAATCTTCTCACAGTAGTTCTTCTTAATTGTGGCGTTTGGGATATCCGCATTCGTACCTTGGCTGCAACAAGGTAGTGATCCGAATCCATGTTGGCTGCTCGGAAGGTTCGGACATCCAGAATACTGGAGGCATGCCTTGCGTCGATCGCAATGTGGTCAATTTGATTGACCGTTTGATGATCAGGAGATCGCCATGTCCCCTTGTGGATATTGAGATGTGGAAACCGTGTGCTTGCTATGGTGACGTTTCGCCCCGCAGCGAAGTCAATAAGCCTAAGTCCGTTTCCGGACGTGGTGTCGTGGAGGCTGTGCTTACCAATCGTCCTACCAAAGATGTCCTCCTTTCCTATCTTGGCGTTAAAATCGCCTAGAACGATTTTAACGTCATATTTAGGGGCATTGCTCGTAGGTTTCGTCGAGGAGCTCGTAGAAACATTCTTTGGTGGCGTCGTCCTTGTCTTCGGTGGGAGCGTGAGCGCATATAAGGCTTATGTTGGCGAATTTAGCCTTGATGCGGATTGTCATAAGACGCTCGCTCACGTGTCGAAAGCTCAAGACTTCTTGCCTAAGTCTGCCGCGTATAACGAACCCACATCCAAATAAGCGCTGTTTCTGTTCCCTATAGCAATCACCGTAGTATACGTCACAGTTTTTCATCCTCTTTTTGCCCGGGCCATCCCATCGCACTTCCTGGATGGCGGTGATATCTGCATTGTAGCAGTCTAGGGCCTCTGCTAGTTGTTCGGCTGCACGCGGCCTGTTAAGGGTCCGAACATTCCACGTGCAGATCCGAAGATCGTTGTCCTTATTACGTTTGCTGGGGTCGTCAACAGTAGGATCATCCTTATCCGAGGCTCGTAGTTGCTTCGTAACTATTTGCTTTTTTACGTGGTAGGGAAGTTACCCCGACGCACAACCCCCAACCTGGAGGACCAGTTCCTTTTTTTTTACCCCTAGGACAAGGGGCCGGATATTCCGGAGTCAGTACCCCGCTTCGGGGATGTGAGCGCTGCCGTTGGCCCATTAAGGGTTCATCCGCCACCAACTCTATTCCAGCACCCTGACTCAGTATTGAAAATCCCTATAGACCTGGGATTCGAATATGTCGAAGCAGCTCATATAGGGATAACACTAATAGTTCTTCCTAACTGGAACTGGTTGACGCCACCGTTGATTCCATCTAGAGAATTCGTCCGCCGTCGCCTGAAGCAAGAGAAGGTGTCCTAGTGAGAAGACACTCCTCCCCCCTCTCTCGTTCGCTGCCACCAACAACCTTCCAAAGGGGTTGGTTACCCAATCTCCAGTTGAGGTACTAGGCACCCAGCAGCCACCATCGTGGAGGTGTAGAGTAGGAGTTGATAGTGAGAGGCTAAGGCGAGAACGCTTGTGTTCCCATATGTTCCGCATCACTATCCTTTGACCACTAAGTAAATAAGTAAATAAGTAAATAAGTAAATAAGTAAATAAGTAAATAAGTAAATAAGTAAATAAGTAAATAAGTAAATAAGTAAATAAGTAAATAAGTAAATAAGTAAATAAGTAAATAAGTAAATAAGTAAATAAGTAAATAAGTAAATAAGTAAATAAGTAAATAAGTAAATAAGTAAATAAGTAAATAAGTAAATAAGTAAATAAGTAAATAAGTAAATAAGTAAATAAGTAAATAAGTAAATAAGTAAATAAGTAAATAAGTAAATAAGTAAATAAGTAAATAAGTAAATAAGTAAATAAGTAAATAAGTAAATAAGTAAATAAGTAAATAAGTAAATAAGTAAATAAGTAAATAAGTAAATAAGTAAATAAGTAAATAAGTAAATAAGTAAATAAGTAAATAAGTAAATAAGTAAATAAGTAAATAAGTAAATAAGTAAATAAGTAAATAAGTTAAATAAGTAAATAAGTAAATAAGTAAATAAGTAAATAAGTAAATAAGTAAATAAGTAAAGTAATAAGTAAATAAGTAAATAAGTAAATAAGTTAATAAGTTAATAAGTTAATAAGTTAATAAGTAAATAAGTAAATAAGTAAATAAGTAAATAAGTAAATAAGTAAATAAGTAAATAAGTAAATAAGTAAATAAGTAATAAGTAAATAAGTAAATAAGTAAATAAGTAAATAAGTAAAATAAGTAAATAAGTAAATAAGTAAATAAGTAAATAAGTAAATAAGTAAATAAGTAAATAAGTAAATAAGTAAATAAGTAAATAAGTAAATAAGTAAATAAGTAAATAAGTAAATAAGTAAATAAGTAAATAAGTAAATAAGTAAATAAGTAAATAAGTAAATAAGTAAATAAGTAAAATAAGTAAATAAGTAAATAAGTAAATAAGTAAATAAGTAAATAAGTAAATAAGTAAATAAGTAAATAAGTAAATAAGTAAATAAGTAATAAGTAATAAGTAAATAAGTAAATAAGTAAAAGTAAATAAGTAAATAAGTAAATAAGTAAATAAGTAAATAAGTAAATAAGTAAATAAGTAAATAAGTAAATAAGTAAATAAGTAAATAAGTAAATAAGTAAATAAGTAAATAAGTAAATAAGTAAATAAGTAAATAAGTTAATAAGTAAATAAGTAAATAAGTAAATAAGTAAATAAGTAAATAAGTAAATAAGTAAATAAGTAAATAAGTAAAATAAGTAAATAAGTAAATAAGTAAATAAGTAAATAAGTAAATAAGTAAATAAGTAAATAAGTAAATAAGTAAATAAGTAAATAAGTAAATAAGTAAATAAGTAAATAAGTAATAAGTAAATAAGTAAATAAGTAAATAAGTAAATAAGTAAATAAGTAAATAAGTAAATAAGTAAATAAGTAAATAAGTAAATAAGTAATAAGTAAATAAGTAAATAAGTAAATAAGTAAATAAGTAAATAAGTAAATAAGTAAAGTATAAGTAAATAAGTAAATAAGTAAATAAGTAAAAATAAGTAATAGTAAATAAGTAAATAAGTAAATAAGTAAATAAGTAAATAAGTAAATAAGTAAATAAGTAAATAAGTAAATAAGTAATAAGTAAATAAGTAAATAAGTAAATAAGTAAATAAGTAAATAAGTAAATAAGTAAATAAGTAAATAAGTAAATAAGTAAATAAGTAAATAAGTAAATAAGTAAATAAGTAAATAAGTAAATAAGTAATAAGTAAAGTAAATAAGTAAATAAGTAAATAAGTAAATAAGTAAATAAGTAAATAAGTAAATAAGTAAATAAGTAAATAAGTAAATAAGTAAATAAGTAAATAAGTAATAAGTAATAAGTAAATAAGTAAATAAGTAATAAGTAAATAAGTAAATAAGTAAATAAGTAAATAAGTAAATAAGTAAATAAGTTAAATAAGTTAATAAGTAAATAAGTAAATAAGTAAATAAGTAAATAAGTAAATAAGTAAATAAGTAAATAAGTAAATAAGTAAATAAGTAAATAAGTAAATAAGTAAATAAGTAAATAAGTAAATAAGTAAATAAGTAAATAAGTAAATAAGTAAATAAGTAAATAAGTAATAAGTAAATAAGTAAATAAGTAAATAAGTAAATAAGTAAATAAGTAAATAAGTAAATAAGTAAATAAGTAAATAAGTAAATAAGTAAATAAGTAAATAAGTAAATAAGTAAATAAGTAAATAAGTAAATAAGTAAATAAGTAAATAAGTAAATAAGTAAATAAGTAAATAAGTAAATAAGTAAATAAGTAAATAAGTAAATAAGTAAATAAGTAAATAAGTAAATAAGTAATAAGTAAATAAGTAAATAAGTAAATAAGTAAATAAGTAAATAAGTAAATAAGTAAATAAGTAAATAAGTAAATAAGTAATAAGTTAATAAGTTAATAAGTAAATAAGTAAATAAGTAAATAAGTAAATAAGTAAATAAGTAAATAAGTAAATAAGTAAATAAGTAAATAAGTAAATAAGTAAATAAGTTAATAAGTAAATAAGTAAATAAGTAAATAAGTAAATAAGTAAATAAGTAAATAAGTAAATAAGTAATAAGTAAATAAGTAAATAAGTAAATAAGTAAATAAGTAAATAAGTAAATAAGTAAATAAGTAAATAAGTAAATAAGTAAATAAGTAAATAAGTAAATAAGTAAAATAAGTAAATAAGTAAATAAGTAAATAAGTAAATAAGTAAATAAGTAAATAAGTAAATAAGTAAATAAGTAAATAAGTAAATAAGTAAATAAGTAAATAAGTAATAAGTAAATAAGTAAATAAGTAAATAAGTAAATAAGTAAATAAGTAAGTAAATAAGTAAATAAGTAAATAAGTAAATAAGTAAATAAGTAAATAAGTAAATAAGTAAATAAGTAAATAAGTAAATAAGTAAATAAGTAAATAAGTAAATAAGTAAAGTAAAGTAAATAAGTAAATAAGTAAATAAGTAAATAAGTAAATAAGTAAATAAGTAAATAAGTAAAATAAGTAAATAAGTAAATAAGTAAATAAGTAAATAAGTAAATAAGTAATAATATAAGTAAATAAGTAAATAAGTAAATAAGTAAATAAGTAAATAAGTAAAATAAGTAAATAAAAGTAAATAAGTAAATAAGTAAATAAGTAAATAAGTAAATAAGTAAATAAGTAAATAAGTAAATAAGTAAATAAGTAAATAAGTAAATAAGTAAATAAGTAAATAAGTAAATAAGTAAATAAGTAAATAAGTAAATAAGTAAATAAGTAAATAAGTAAATAAGTAAATAAGTAAATAAGTAAATAAGTAAATAAGTAAATAAGTAAATAAGTAAATAAGTAAATAAGTAAATAAGTAAATAAGTAAATAAGTAAATAAGTAAATAAGTAAATAAGTAAATAAGTAAATAAGTAAATAAGTAAATAAGTAAATAAGTAAATAAGTAAATAAGTAAATAAGTAAATAAGTAAATAAGTAAATAAGTAAATAAGTAAATAAGTAAATAAGTAAATAAGTAAATAAGTAAATAAGTAAATAAGTAAATAAGTAAATAAGTAAATAAGTAAATAAGTAAATAAGTAAATAAGTAAATAAGTAAATAAGTAAATAAGTAAATAAGTAAATAAGTAAATAAGTAAATAAGTAAATAAGTAAATAAGTAAATAAGTAAATAAGTAAATAAGTAAATAAGTAAATAAGTAAATAAGTAAATAAGTAAATAAGTAAATAAGTAAATAAGTAAATAAGTAAATAAGTAAATAAGTAAATAAGTAAATAAGTAAATAAGTAAATAAGTAAATAAGTAAATAAGTAAATAAGTAAATAAGTAAATAAGTAAATAAGTAAATAAGTAAATAAGTAAATAAGTAAATAAGTAAATAAGTAAATAAGTAAATAAGTAAATAAGTAAATAAGTAAATAAGTAAATAAGTAAATAAGTAAATAAGTAAATAAGTAAATAAGTAAATAAGTAAATAAGTAAATAAGTAAATAAGTAAATAAGTAAATAAGTAAATAAGTAAATAAGTAAATAAGTAAATAAGTAAATAAGTAAATAAGTAAATAAGTAAATAAGTAAATAAGTAAATAAGTAAATAAGTAAATAAGTAAATAAGTAAATAAGTAAATAAGTAAATAAGTAAATAAGTAAATAAGTAAATAAGTAAATAAGTAAATAAGTTAATAAGTTAATAAGTTAATAAGTTAATAAGTTAATAAGTTAATAAGTTAATAAGTTAATAAGTTAATAAGTTAATAAGTTAATAAGTTAATAAGTTAATAAGTTAATAAGTTAATAAGTTAATAAGTTAATAAGTTAATAAGTTAATAAGTTAATAAGTTAATAAGTTAATAAGTAAATAAGTAAATAAGTAAATAAGTAAATAAGTAAATAAGTAAATAAGTAAATAAGTAAATAAGTAAATAAGTAAATAAGTAAATAAGTAAATAAGTAAATAAGTAAATAAGTAAATAAGTAAATAAGTAAATAAGTAAATAAGTAAATAAGTAAATAAGTAAATAAGTAAATAAGTAAATAAGTAAATAAGTAAATAAGTAAATAAGTAAATAAGTAAATAAGTAAATAAGTAAATAAGTAAATAAGTAAATAAGTAAATAAGTAAATAAGTAAATAAGTAAATAAGTAAATAAGTAAATAAATAAATAAATAAATAAATAAATAAATAAATAAATAAATAAATAAATAAATAAATAAGTAAATAAGTAAATAAGTAAATAAGTAAATAAGTAAATAAGTAAATAAGTAAATAAGTAAATAAGTAAATAAGTAAATAAGTAAATAAGTAAATAAGTAAATAAGTAAATAAGTAAATAAGTAAATAAGTAAATAAGTAAATAAGTAAATAAGTTAATAAGTTAATAAGTTAATAAGTAAATAAGTAAATAAGTAAATAAGTAAATAAGTAAATAAGTAAATAAGTAAATAAGTAAATAAGTAAATAAGTAAATAAGTAAATAAGTAAATAAGTAAATAAGTAAATAAGTAAATAAGTAAATAAGTAAATAAGTAAATAAGTAAATAAGTAAATAAGTAAATAAGTAAATAAGTAAATAAGTAAATAAGTAAATAAGTAAATAAGTAAATAAGTAAATAAGTAAATAAGTAAATAAGTAAATAAATAAATAAATAAATAAATAAATAAATAAATAAATAAATAAATAAATAAATAAATAAATAAATAAATAAATAAGTAAATAAGTAAATAAGTAAATAAGTAAATAAGTAAATAAGTAAATAAGTAAATAAGTAAATAAGTAAATAAGTAAATAAGTAAATAAGTAAATAAGTAAATAAGTAAATAAGTAAATAAGTAAATAAGTAAATAAGTAAATAAATAAATAAATGAATAAATAAATAAATAAATAAATGCATCGAGTTGGCTGCTATAAAACAGTCTCTTTGTAAGAGAAAAAGCAACTTTGGCTCTGGCCAGAGCAGCATCTACAGGTGTGTTAAAATATAGACACCGATCTAGCGAGATCCCAAGGTATCTGACTTTACTTCTGCTCGCCAATGCTTGTCTGTGCAGTCCAACGATAGAGAACTTTCGGCAATTCTTTCTGGTGTCTCTCGAGGCCCCAGATAACGGCGTTCTGAACAGGATGGTTTATGACATCTGGAAGTTGATCTTCAGCTTCCAGTCATCGCAATATCGCTGGATCGTGTCGAAGTTACTTTGCAAGAGTTTTGCAATGACCTCGACCTTTGGAACTGATCTGTACGCAATCAAGTCGTCTGCGTACGCAATAGCATGGTGAAGAGAACCTATGAGATTGCTAGTGTAAATGTTGAAAAGGATAGGCGAATAGCACTCTGTTGCAGACCATTTTTAATTTGAAATACACCAACAGAAGTCACATTGCCATTTTTCACAACGAACTGTCTACTGGTGAGCATGTTATAAAGAATGTACAGCAGTGGTTTACTTATACCCAGCCTACTCAACTTGTAAAAGAGTCCCTCTAACCATACGGTATCAAAGGCCTTCTCCAAGTCAATTAGGCAGGCACCCGTGCATTGTTTCTTGCTGAACCCTGTCATGGGCGATGGCATTATTTGCCATGTTACCTTCATTGAACATGGTGAAACCAGTGTTCTTAGATCGCCAGTCTTGCATATCTCTTCGAAGGTAGAAGTTGTGCACAAGGACGCGATAATCCAGGTCATGGTTTGGGTGAATGCTTTCATTCACCTTGTACACTTCCTGGAAAGTCGCTATAGCCTCAACCTTCTCCTGTGGATCTTCTATCACAAAGAAGTCGTCATCCTCGACAGCGTTATCTGGGTCCATACCAGCTGTTATGAGTATTTGTTCGTAGTTCGTCGTTCGGGGTATCTTAAGACACGGAAGGTCGTTGAAGTTATTCCTACGAAAAATCTTATTGATCTGCGGGAACATACTGGGATTATTGACTCTTACCGCCAAAATTTCATCTCTCGTCAATACGACGAATAGCTTCTCTCGCTTTGCCCTATCCATGGTTGCGATCGTACAACAGTTCAAAATCCCCAGCAAAGGCAAGCAGAAATTATATCGAGTCTAATAGATCTGCTTATACAAAGCCCACGCAAAATTAAAAATTGGTCACTAGTCAAATTCCACTTCCGCAAGACGATGGCAACACCACTTGCACCAACCTCAGACAATTTGCATTTTAACGGGCACGTAAACGATGACAAAGAAGCGTCGCCAAATCCAACGGCTAAGATCAATAACCGGATCAAACGGCCCAATTCACCAGAGTCGATTGCACATCCAATATGCAAGTGCTGAAGGCACCGGCTAACCTTCAAGCCGATAGCATCGTTTTGCTGGGCGCTTGTTTTTCATTGGTACTTTTTCCGCTATTTCATTAGCTACGTTCTACCTATTAATTTTCTCTTTCTAATGCTATGTCCCCACCAAAACTAAATCCGGCATTCAACTATGATTTCCCTAAATTGCTCTAAATCTTCAGTAAATTTCGAGGATTTACCATACGATTGGACGTCTATAAATCCCATATAAATTCGAGATTTATAATGAATCCTCATGCGACACAAATCGAACAATCCGTTTTTATGTCAGCACATGTCATTTTCGTTTGCTGACAAAGAAAAAAAAATAAAATATTGAAAACGTCAAAAAAAAATCCAAAATGCACTCAGCGAATCAGGTTTTAAATCATTTTTGGCAATCATTTTAGTAATTCTGATCTTTAATCCATTATAGACAGCAATACAATTTGTATCCACTTCCAAAAATTATGAAAACTTTACCAACTGTGACTATCTTCTTCACAGCAAACGTCAATATAAATCCTAAATCCCGGTGGGGACAGCCTATGTAAATCTAAATCGTTTTTCGCTAAATCCCGGATTTAGTTTTGGTGTGGACATAGCATAACCCGTTAGTGTCAGTGAGTGCAAAAAACAACCAGATAGAGAAACGGACTGTCAAATAATGAAATCAGGGCCACATGTGCTCTCGGGTAACCGGTTCAGTGGTCTAGAAATAGATCCACTTGCCGAGCCGAAAAATAAAAAAAAAAAAGAAAACCCAATTACACAAACTTTGATCATATCTCGATCCCAACAAACTCAACATGTCCTAACCCCAGATTTATTGTGATCTCACCGTCAAACAATAAAAAACCATTATCTTCCTTTAGTGTTTTTCTATTAAAGAAAGCAATCGATGGTATCAGTACCGGTTATAATTATATAACACAGCTCCGTGATGGCAATCTACTAATCTTAGTGAAATCGCAGAAAATAACAGAATTGTTTCTCTCTAAAAAAAATGTTATCAAACCTCTGCCCCATTAAAATGTCCCTTCATAGAAATCTCAATGCTTCCAAAAGTACAGTGTATGCTCCATATCTTGTTAAAGTTCCAGACGATAAAATTGTCAAAGAAATGAAAACACAAGGCGTTAAAGAAGTGTATAAATTTAAAAAAAATAACGGCGGCAAGCAGATTTCCACTGGTCTCATTTTTTTCACGTTCGACCTATTCCGTCCGTAGAGCACAGTAAACATAGGCTGGTATAACTGCAAAGTTGTGGAATATTTCCCAACCCCATGCGCTGCCAAAAATGGCAACTGTTGGGCCACACTGCTAAAAGATGCAAAAATAACCCCTCGTGTGAAAAATGCAGTCTCCCGCCACTAGATCCCCACACGTGCACGCGTACCTTCTGTGCGAATTGTACTGAAGAACATCCCGCATTTTCAAAATTGTGCAAGGACTTTCTAAAAGCGAAAGAAATTCTGAAAATAAAAACAATCAGAAAATGTTCCATGGTCGATGCTAAACAAATTTACAAAGACCTAAAACCCGTACCTCCTTCTGCACAATCATATGTCACAGTGGCAAATATTTCTACGCAATCACAACCAACCCCAATAAGCAAACCATCAACTGAAATAAGTAAAACCCCCTTAAACACCATCTCTCCATCAAAAACCAAAATTCAAGTTCAAAACGAGCACCCGGAAATCACGCCAAGCAATTATAAAATCATACCAACGACTCTCTATATGAGCAAAGCCACAAATCCAGCACATTCACTAACACAGCATCAACATCGATAAACCCAAGCCTAACAAAGACCCATTTTAGCAACTCCAACTTACTTCAACATCCACAGTCATCAAACATAGACCATATTACCACAATCAAAAATCAACCAAATATCCCGCCTCGTTTCACCGTCGACACCTCAAATAATACTTATATCTAAAGTTACCCAGTCATTAATAAAACATACAGAAAAGCTACAATCCGTCTGGACCGGATCGTCTAATACCCTATCCTCCGCTTTATAAAGTGGGCGTGGCCAAATTGCATTTCGTACTCAAATATGGCTATAACCTCGAACATTTGAGGATGTTACATGTAAAATTTCATCAAAATCTGTTTTTTGATGAAAACGCCCCAAAAAGTGGGCGTGGCCAAAACTGTTCTGTGGGTGAATTGTAGGGAATCTAAATACCTAAATATTTGGACTTAACAAAATTTTTCGGTTTCATATAATTTAGTGAAGTTATAAAAAAGTAGGCGTGGCAGTGGGCGGATGTAAAAAAAATTTACACTACTACTGTATCTTTTCGTCAGAAGCCCAGATATGAAATTTCAGCGTCCTAGTTAAAAATTTAAGGCCCAACAATCGGTTTTATGATGAAAACGCCCCCAAAAAGTGGGCGTGGCTAAAATTTTTGTATGGGTGGATTGTAGGGAATCTGAATGCCTAAATATTTGGTCTTAACAACATTTTTCGGTTTCATACAATTTAGTGAAGTTATAAAAAAGTAGGCGTGGCAGTGGGCGGATTTAAAAAATGTTTACACTTGTACTGTATCTTTTTCTCAGAAGCCCAGATATGAAATTTGATCGTCCTAGCTCAAAATCTAAGGCTCAAAAAGCGGTGACATACGGACGGACGGACGGACGGACGGACGGACGGACGGACGGTCATCGCTCAATCAATTTCGCTATTGATGCTGATCACGAATATATATACTTTATAGGGTCTATCTCGATTATTTCTCTATGTTACAAACTATATGTCAAACTTAATATACCCTTAGGATAGGGTATAAACACATATGCCTCACCAAAGGCGACCCCGCTACCCACAGCTTGCATCCGTTCACCAACAATCACACCACCAACACTGGCTCACAACAACACAGATAGTCGTCTTGTCATCCCCTGCCCGCTAAACCCTCAAATGGGCGGCGCCTAAATTCTCTCCCATGAATCTCTATCCGTGAATGCATGTGAATAATATATTACAGGCATGAGCTGATTAAATTTCCTTTAGTGTGAACTAAGTTTTGCTTGTGTTGGAAAATTGAGAGATAAATTTCCTTTTTGTTTTGTTCCGAGAAATTTACTAGAATGGCTATAAATTAATTCAGCTCTACAGTATTGTTGTGTATGTCAATTGATTCATCTTATTGCACTGAATTCAATGCTGTAATTAGATATTGTCATACTCCTTTCGTTTAAAAGTTATAGCACTTTCAAATAATAACGAGTAGGAACAAAAAAAATTCCCTAGTGGTAAATTTTGGCACCAAGATGGCTGTGCCCATGGGTTCCCCATCGCTCAAAGAATGAGTGCGATGCGATGTCGAGCGCGCTCTGGACGGAGCGTGCTCTGAACGCTCTGATTTATTTAAGAAACACGATTGAGCAGTTCCTGTCATATGACTGCAAAATTAATCGAAGCTTCATGCTTTTTGTCTTCTTATACACTGAAATAGCATTTATACACAAATAAAGTATTTATTTAATTATTAACTGCTAATAATTAATTAAAAACAAAGCCTCGAACTCCATTTTAATTGTTTTCGATTTTGTTTTTTCATTGCTTCACCCCCTGTTAAACGTCAAATTCACCATGCTCGGGTTTTGCTCAGGATGTTCATTTAATAGTCGTTTTTCTTTTTTAGTTCAGAGCAGAGCCTGAGTTGTCAAAAAAAATGTTTGTGTTTCTTTTTTAGTTCAGAGCGCTTAGAGCACTCGATTCGTGTTTCTTTTTTCGTTTAGAGTGTGCTCAGAGCGCTCTCTATCAGCTCAGCATGAATTGATTGAGCATCCTGAGCAAAACCCGAGCACAGTGAATTTGACGTTTGACAGGCGGTAAAGCAATGAGAAAACGAAATCGAAAACAATTGAAATGGAGTTCGAGGCTTTGTTTTTAATTAATTATTAGTAGTTAATAATTAAATGAAAACTTTATTTGTGTATAAACGCTATTTTAGTGTTTAAGAAGACAAAAAGCATGAATCTTCAATCAACTTTGCAGTCATATGACAGGTACTGCTCAATCGTGTTTCTTAAATAAATCAGAGCGTGCTCCGTTCAGAACGCGCTCGACATGTTCAGGCTCTGTTCAGAGCTCCGTTCTGAACTAAAAAAGAAAAACGCCTAATACGTGCTGAGCAGATAGAGCGCGCTCTGAACGAAAAAAGAAACACAAATTGAGTGCTCTGAACTAAAAAAGAAACACAAACATTTTTTTTGACAACTCAGGCCCTGCTCTGAACTGAAAAAGAAAAACGACTATTAATGCCTGGAATGGGGTTCTCCTTTAAGCAATTCCATGGGTAAAGAGTTTGAGCATTTTTTGTTAGCCTCCAATTTGGCTATTTTAAATGATAGTAGCCAAACCATAAATTAACTATACTTGATGGTCAACTTCGAGATCATCTCTCTTTCGTGTTATCCTTAACATCCATATCTTGTTGTCCAAACATTTCTGTATATCCTTAAGCACGTACATAATTCGTAGCACGTAATTTCATACAAATAATAACACAACAGAATAATAATTACTTAAATAAAATAATTAAAAATCTAAATATCCATTTGCAACAATTTCGTAATTACATTATACCAATTTAGTTATTTGTGTAAGACACATTTCATTTATTTATAAAAAACGATATTGTTTTTATATCCTAAACTCCACTGCGACCCACTGCTTTTGTTTACATTTTTTCACGACAATTTCAGAGTTCTATATTTTCTAAACAGAAAAAGTGCGACATCTGAATACGGATTTGAATTCAATGCAATAAGTCGAATGGCATAAAAAAAATATAAACATACAGAAAAGCTACAATCCGTCTGGAACGGATACAAACCAATTTCATTACTGCCAAGTCTAAGCAAATTGTTAGAAAAAATTGTTTCTAAACGATTGCTGTGGTATATAGAAAAAAACAATTACATAAATCCAAATCAAGTTGCATTTAAAAATGGACGTAGTACCACCGACTCTCTATTCCACATTCATGAATTCTTTGCTTCTGCTCTGTCGTGCAAAAACTACGTCTCCATCTTGTCAATTGACTTCGAAACATAAATTAACCACACCATCACACACCACACCACACTCAGGTATTAGAGGGAATGATTTAGCAGACAGTGCAGCAAGGAACGCCTCTGAGGAACCGAATATTACACCATTCCCGCCTTCGAAGAGAGATTTTCTAAATGTTATAAATTCCCACTGGGAACACAAACGTAAGGAAGAATGGAGTACATACATCCACCACTACTCCACCATTAATCCATTAGCTGATTCAACGATGTATTCAACAAGCACGACACCTAAAATGAATAAATGGTTTTTGCGACTTCGACTCGGACACACTCAGATAACACATAGCTATCTTCTTAATAAATCAACCCTCCTACTTGCCACCGCTGCCAATCCAGTCAAACCTTAACACTTAAACATCTCGTCTCCGAATGTTGCAAAGTTAATGATCTCTGTAAAATCCTTTTTAATAAAAAGTTTACCGACCTTTTGTCATCACAGTCTGTTGACAACATAAAAAATGTATATGCAAAACTCAATATTCAATCCGTCATCTAGTCAACTACTTACTTTGGTATTCAATAGGGGCGATCTGAGGTTGACTGGCTTGCGTGATTACGAAGGCGCAAGCCCGTCTACCTCGGACCGCCCCCTTATCTTATCATATCATATCATATCATCCTTCATTTAAAAATCCCAGCCGTAAGCCTTTTTAGCTAGTGTTGTTTATACTTTGTATTAAAATGTAAATTTATTTAAGTTATAATAAATAATAATAATAATAATCTCCGTCTCTTCATGCTGACCTTCAAGAAACGTACAGAAAAGCTACAATCCGTCTGGAACGGATCATATGATACCCTATCCTCCTTTCTATGTAGCCCTTATAAAGTGGGCCATATTGCATTTTGTACTGAAATCGAACGTTTGAGGATGTTAATGTAAAATTTCATCAAAATCGGGTTTTCGATGATAACGCCCCCTTAAAGTAGGTGGGTGTTAATAAAACACGGCTATTAATGAAAGAATCAAAAAAGGCGCTATGGCCTTCTATGCATGCATTAGATTGTTTGGGAAAACTTGTGGACCCAAACCAAAAAATATACTATGGATGTGTACGACTATAATAAGACCTAATCTGACCTCTATGGCTGTCCTGGATGTCCTCAATATGCTTTCGATTGATATCTTCTTTCAAGCTTCGGCATCTACTAAGAATAAGTCGGTCAGATAGCTGGAGACAAAATACGAAGGGTTATTCTATGATCCTGAAAAAAAAAAATGCAAAAAATATACCTACCACGGATTATCTGACCCCGTAAGGATGACCAACGGAACTAATCCAATTGCTTACCCAGCGTGTTAACCGAGAAAAATGCGACCTGGCGATTGGATTTAATGCTATCTCTCATCATATACATACAATGGCGTAGTACTAATTAATACAAGAGTCGCTCTTTGAATTCCTCATTGTAAACAATTTACTAGTAGACAATATAGGCACAGACTATTTTAGAAACCATAGCAAAACTAACTGGGATATTTTCAATATGGAAGTGGAGATGAAGACATTCCGGACGAATACTATGCATGTGCCTGAGAGCATAGACATGACAACCGATAATATCGCCAAAATTCTCGATAGTATCGCTCTTGAAAAGGCATGTCCACTAAGAAACTCGAGGAAAAGCAAGAAGACTCCTCCATGGTAGACAAAGGAACGATACAACATTAGGAAAGAAACCAGAAGATTTTTCAATGTTTCAAATTCTCAAAAACGGATAGGGACTAGGAACGATACAAATCCAGTCAAAGAAAATTCAAGACAGAGAATCAACGAGCAAAACTTTGTTCATGGAGAACCTTCTGTAATGAGATAGAGAGCACTACTGAATCGACTAGGCTTAGAAAAGTCCTTCACAAGGAACCAATCGCACTGAGCTCTCTTAAAGACTCTAACAGCCACTGGACAGAATCATGCAAAGAAACGCCTGAGCTCTTAATGAACACTCACATTCCGGGAAGTACCTCCTATGGAATAACCGAGCGAAATGAGTACAATATAGAACACATAGCTCCAGCGAAAATGATAACGAAAGAAAGGATAAGATGGGTTATTAATTCCTTCTCACTGTATAAATTTCCGGGAACAGATGGCTTCTTCCCTATGATGCTTCAAAAATGTGAAGAACTTATAACCCCACATTTAAAAAACATCTTTCTTAGTATTATAGCTGAACTTGGGGATATATAACAAAATCATGGCGGAAAGTTAAAGTGGTATTTATACCCAAAGCTAGAAAACCCAGTCACAAAGGCTAATTGACATTTACATTCGAAACAAACTCAAGACGGAAGTTATATCTCCGGCTTAACATGCTTTTACCAAAGGGGAAAAGTGTAGAAACAGCACTCGACAGTGTCGTCAATATCGTGGAGAAAACACTGAAGGACAAAGAATACTCTAGTTGCTTTCCAAGATATCCAAGGGGCCTTTAATAATGTCCAAACCGATGCAATAAAGAGTTTTAGTAAATCTTAATGTGAACAACACCATTATGAACTGGATAATGTGCCTGTTAAAAAACAGACAAATCATTTTATTACTAGGTGGTGCGCAAATCACGGTGTCTGCATCTGGAGGCACTCCTCAAGGTGGTGTATTATCGCCTCTTCTCTGGGTCCTCGTAGTAAACGAAATCCTAGATAAGCTAAAATATAGTGCGGTTAAAGCAGTAGTTTATGCAGATGACCTAGCACTGCTAGCAACAGGAAACTGTTTGTCCACTCTTAGTGATCAAATAGAAAACGGTTTATCCACGGTCAATACCTGGACCGAGAACTGCGGACTTACAGTCAATCCACTGAAGACAGAATTGATTCTTTTTAAAAACAAAAGGACAATACTGGAATTTAAAATGACATCAATTGAGAGGACTCCACTAAAAGGACCCCAACAATAAGGAAAGGGCAAAAAAAAGCAATGATAGTATATCATGCCTGCAACAGGATATTCGTTAAATACTGGAGTCCAAGACCTAAAATCATCATCTGGCTTTACATGGTGGTAGTAAGACCGATATTGACGTATGGCAACTTGATTTGGTGATAAGCGACGAAAAGCCACTAACATTAAGATTATGACAAAAATTCAAAGAATGGCCTGCATTGGCACCATTGGAGCAATGAGAACCACTCCTACAATGGGGCTGGAAACAATACTCAACCTAAAACCCCTAGACCTTTTTGTATAAGAATCCGTCGCAGGTAGTACTATAAGTACCAAACTGGAAGCTGGAAAGCTGGATGGGGACAATATAGTATGCACAGACTACATAGCCCCCTTCTTGACTTTACAAGACCATTTGTCACTTACTTTCCCAGTAGAGAAGAATGACAAGAAAAACAGTCACAAGTTAATGGATCAACGATACCGATACACGGATGACTCCAAGATGGACACCGGCGTTGGAGTAGGTTTCTGACTATAGCAGTGTTTTGCAAGCTGAGGTCCTGGCAGTCACAACAGCTCCTAAACAGATTGCAATGAGGGCATTAACACACGCTGATATGACTTATAAAGCGATGACAATAAAAGCGATTTCTGCCATTGAAATAAAATCGAAGCTTGTAAGTCGCTGTCGTTAAGAGCTATGGTTTGTGTGCGCGCAGCACAACGTATGACTTTAATGGGTTCCCGAACAAAAAGGTGTGCCGGGAAATGAAAGACCTGATGAACTGGGAAGAAGAGGATCATCATTTGAACTACACGAGGCAGACACTACAGTAAAAATCCCACCGTTATTTTAGAGAAGGAAAATGTGGCCAGTCTACAATAAACAAAAAAGCGAGAGAATCTTACAAATGAGTAAAAAATCCTTGTCCTGTCGTGAGTGTAATTACCGGACATAACATGCTGAAATATCACACAAAGAAGATAATACTTAGCACGGACGACCTATGCAGTGTCTGTGGAGACGAGGTGCATGAGGATACTCCACACTTTTTCTGTTACTGCACATAACTCTGTCAAATTAGAAGCAAAATTAAATCTTTAAAATTATTATAAATTCATAATCGCCTTGAAATGGCTTGAAATTCCATAGGTTTTTCATAGGTTATATAGTATAGGAAGTATAACCCCCAGGGGTCCACCTAATGGATCTCGATTGATCTAAGTGTGACGGGTACAACTTTCTCTTCTCCCGTCAACACATTAACCTAACCTAACCTATCTGACCCGGATCTAGACTTCAAGAGACCTTTCACAAGAACTTTCCTGAGCAGAGAAGAATGGAAAAGGGATCAGCTTACCATCACGCATGCCATCTCTCTCTTAAGAGATGGATCAAAAATGGATATAGGGGTAGGCTCAGGTATCTTTTCTAAACCGCGATCCCAATGGGATTAATAATTGATTTTTACAAATAATAATACTGCATTTTTAAATTGTCTCTACTTTTACACTACTTGGCAGATTGTTAAATATTTTTACACTTTTATAAAATAACATACTTTGTTGATCATAAACAATTGTATATTGAGATCATTATTTCATAAATGCACTCATAATAATTTGAGTGTATCTATTACAACAGAGGATTGACCCCATTGTCTTGTAATTTTTGCATTTTGTCTATATCTGCAGATACCAATAATAGTATTGTCGGACAATACTCAAAATAGGGTTTTATGAATAAAAACAAATTCTGCTATCGAAATAAAATCCATGCCTGTGAACAGCTTAAGGTTCTTGGAACACAGCAGGTCACCCTCTGTCTGGTCCCTGGACATGGAGATATAACAGGTAATGAGAATGCCTACGTACTATTGGCTATAAGCGAACAAGCCGACAACTCGGTTCTTATCCCACCTTGCAAACTGAGGCTCGAAGCAAGGATTACGACCCTAAGGGAAGCAAACATCAGACGGTCCTCCCCAGACCCTTGTTTATTCAAAAGAAGTATATGGTCGTGCTTAGATAAGTGGTTTGTTAAGTCTACATTTACGCACAGATCTAATTAGTCCACTGCAAAATTAAACAGCCTCGATCGTTAAACTAAAAAATTGAAGCTCCTTAACTGAATTTTTCATGGGATAGGATGATTGGTAGTCTAAGGGCTCAGCTTCTTCAATCTGGTGGTAGTCAGATCAAGTCTCAGAACATGGCGAGTGGAACTATGACATGCGGTCTGTCGCAAACAATGTGATACATGTACACTATTTTAAAATTGACTGCAAATGATACTGGCCAAACTTCTAACTTCTCCAGTGCAAATCTTATTATTCTCAAATTTGAATTTATGATTAAAAACTAACTCAAGGGTACGAAAACCACTGATAGGAATAGGGTCTTATTTTTTTCTTAGGAATTATCCTAATTCCTTATTATCTTAGGAATTATTTGTTAATAAAAAGCTTCTGGCATTTCGATTGGAAGTTTGCGCCAATACGATTTTCGTACCAATATAACTCACAAATTATCTTACAAAATCATTATCTTGAATGCTGTATTACTTAACGAATAATTTACAAACTCTGTATTAAATTTTACCCTCGCTGCCTGTGAATCAGTTTCGACACAGAATACTTACGATTAAAAGCGAATCTGCACAAAAACACCGCGTTTGTGGAGTTTTAAGACTGCAACATCTTCAACTGGTAGATTTGCAAAATATCCATTTTTGTATGTGAAGGACAAGTTTTTCAACTTCTCACATACTTGAATGAGCAAAGTTTAGCCAACAGCTTCATCCTAAAGAAACCAAAACATCACAAAGTATATCAAATACTCACAAAAAGCCAAATAAATTAAAGAAAATAATATTCGGAAGTTAACAAGTTTTATTGTTGCAGCAATTGTTTGTACATTTCTACTTCCGGTTTTGATTATTCTGACGTTGCATGTCCTTAGGGAAGGTCCTCACAGGTGGTGTCCGTATGCGCCTAGCTTCCTTCGATCGATTACGTACAACTTTAGAGTGAATTGCACAGGACACGCAATAATGCAATTTAGCGTATAATTTAGGCAAGACATAAGTCTCCCAAATTGATGCTTCGGAGATATCTCTTACTGCAGCAGCTTCTACGATATTCCTTATGACAAACTTTTTAATTGCTTTGTCTTTTGGAACACACCTTGCACAATTCGTGCACCGCACGGGTTTCACATGTCCCCGATTATGTTTGCAACGACCTCCATTACGGCGTTTTTTCGTCATTTTACACAACCTCACCAACTTAGGGTTAACCGGAAAAAGAATGAATTCCACTTACCATTCGCATAAATTCACCGCTTTCAAAACTATAGAAACCATGCTTTCATATATGATCAGCTGTTTCAACTAATTAGACGAGTGTTTAAAACACCATTATTCAGACTATTGAAAAACACAGCCCACCGATTACATGGGCAGTAAAAACGCGGAAGTTGTGAGAGTCAGCAGCGGTGGATGGTTGAGGAATAGTACGATAAATAACTCCACGTGTAAATTCAGAAATGTCAATCACTTGTGTGATTATGCAACATCACTACTTATTTGCCACGCAGATGCGATGGACCTTGTTGACACAACACTGACGGGTTGGCTTTTTGGAGCTTTCCGTGTTCAGATTTATAGTCCTGTCTGAACACTTTACAAATTTATTTTGACATATTAGTTGTCAGCGTCAATTAAACCGGTTTGATTTTCAACAAGATCTTTGAATTGTTTGCTTCGAAAAATAATAAGTTGTTTAATTTTTTTCACCATTTTGCCGAGTGACCCCGATTCACGTTTCCAAACCAGAAAATTTCAGAAAATCTAAAAATCCAGATTGCCGTAACATGTCTCCTCTCCGCTTCCTCTATTGCCGGTAAATGTAGACATTCAGTCCTTCAGTATTGGGTAAACAGGGTCCATAGTTTAACCTATGCGGCACTAAAACACTCCCTGTAAGTAAATAAAAAAAAATACTCATCTGAAAAATGCGCTGGATTGACTATGAAATATCCTTTTAACCACTTTCCAAAATCCACCTTTATTATATCTCCCTTTCCAAAATCCAGCCCAATAATAGCCTGTGTCCCTCTTATCAAAATCCCCTGTGTCAAAATCTCCCGTTTTCTGGCGCTAGAAATTTTTATATCCAGCTCGGAAACGCTAGGAAATCCGTCGTTCCAAAATCCCCCGCAGCTTAAAATCTCCTGTTTTGAATGTAGCCAGAAAAACAGGAGATTTTAAGCTGCGGGGGATTTTGGAACGAGGGATTTCATAGCGATCCCGTTTTGAATGTAGGCATTCGCTTTAAGCCCTCCGTGTCAAAATCCCCTGCAAAAACATCTCCTGATCCAAAAGCTTCCTGGAAATCTCCTACTTTCAAAATTAAAAATCCCCCGGTTTTTAAAAGAAAATAAAAAAATATATTTATTTTTTTTTCAACAAAAATTTATCTTCAATTGTAATTTTAAACTTATTTATATTCCATTCATATATTCTTGATTTCTAGTTTTCTCTAAGGTTTTTTTACTACAAATGCGTTTAGGGCAAAGGATAAAGAAGAAACGATCACTTGAAGCAAAGCGCAAAAAGTTAAGAAAGATTATTAAAAAGAGAGACACGACCTCCAAATTAGACTTTCTAAAGTTCATTGCGCACAACATCGCGCTGGGTCGTAAAACATAACTTTACACAAAATAGATATATTTCATTATATTTTGATAATATTTTATGTTTTGATTTTTTTATAATGCATACATATGTACATACATATATGAATGGAATATAAATATGTTTAAAATTACAATTGAAGATAAATTTTTGTTAAAAAAAAATTAATATTTCTTTTATTTTCTTTTAAAAACCGGGGGATTTTTAATTTTGAAAGTAGGAGATTTCCAGGGAGATTTTTTTGCAATTGATTTTGACACGGGGGATTTAAAGCGAATGCCTACATTGATAATATATATATATAAAAATATCTCGCAAGGCAAATTAAAAAAGCATGTAATTTGACATTGCTGATGAAAGAGTTATTATAGTATCTCTTTGATACTACTTCAGTGTCAGTGATACCAAAAACTGTATAATAGGTGTATTTTTTTGGTATTCTCTATATGTAGACTTAATAAAATACGTATCAGAAATAAACTTTTCGGGGCTAAGAAACTTCATAATCATAATTTGGCAGCTCGCTGCGTAATGACATTTGTCATGCAATTTTTCTTTATATGTAAAAAAATCAGTCGGCTTGGAAAAATATAGCAAAAATAAGACTCGAAATATGCACGGCTATATTAAAATATTGGATTTAGTTGGTTTCTTAATTTTTTGGTGAAGTTTTGGACTTCAGTTTTAGACACAAAAATAGTTTACCTCGCAAACATGATGGCTGCGGTGTCATTTTAGAAATTTTTGGTGTCATTTTAGACATTTTCGGTGTCAGTTTAGACATTTTCGAAAACAATATATCACCAGATTATAAGCTCAGATTAATCTGTGGACATAAGCTTGGATAGTTATCCAGATTTAGTGATTCAAAATAGGCTTTATTGTTTGTGTATTTAATATGGAAAATATTTTCTTAGCCTATATAGAATACTTAAAAACACGCCTAATGATACCTTGTTTTTAATTTTTTTGATAAAAGAGAATAAAATTTTTATGGTAGCATGAAAAGATGACTTTTGTCGCAAAATATGATGACACTGATGTGCCGTGTGACTTGGGCTGTACCGAAATATACATAAACTAATATGCCGTGTGACACGGCTCAAAGAATCGCTCGCGATCGTTCTCGGCGCACAGTACTAAATTATAGTCGTTTTTCTTTTTTAGTTCAGAGCAGAGCCTGAGTTGTCAAAAAAAATGTTTGTGTTTCTTTTTTAGTTCAGAGCGCTTAGAGCACTCGATTCGTGTTTCTTTTTTCGTTTAGAGCGTGCTCAGAGCGCGCTCTATCAGCTCAGCATGAATTGATTGAGATTGATTGAGCATCCTGAGCAAAACCCGAGCACAGTGAATTTGACGTTTGACAAGGGGTAAAGCAATAAGAAAACGAAATCGAAAACAATTGAAATGGAGTTCGAGGCTTTGTTTTTAATTAATTATTAGTAGTTAATAATTAAATGAAAACTTTATTTGTGTATAAATGCTATTTTAATGTTTAAGAAGACAAAAAGCATGAATGGTCGATTAATTTTGCAGTCATATGACAGGTACTGCTCAATCGTGTTTCTTAAATATATCAGAGCGTTTAGAGCGTGCTCCGTTCAGGGCGCGCTCGACATGTTCAGGCTCTGTTCTGAACTAAAAAAGAAAAACGCCTTATAAGAAAAGTTTAACGTTTGTCACATGGCATAAATTGGAAGCGAACTGTCGCTGAGGACGCACGCGGTCGTGTGCCAATGTGTAAGCTACCAAATTTATAACGTTTTTATATGTATGTATATATATATTTTTCTTAATTCATACATTTAGAGAATAAACCAAGAATCAAGAATTCAAATAAAATATTGGTTTTAGCGTTTTATTCAGCACACGGCTAGCCCTCGCGAATTGGCGGCAAGCCTTATTCTACATTGCTACGGAATAAGAGATCTCGCAGCCAGCGAAGCCAGATTGCAGCCAGCATTTTAACCACTAACAGCCCAGGAAAGAATTCCGTTAGGAGTCCCAGTCAGGGACTTCAATAGTAGCCAGCTCTTCATCTTTCGAAGACAAAACAACGAAGTCGCAGCCAGCGACGTGAGATTGCAGCCAGCACTTCATCTTTCCACGACGAAAGTTAGAACATCGAGGTCGCAACTACGGAATAATTTTCCTACCGCCAGCAGATGTGTTCTAGTCAACGGGTGCTCCGCTGACAAACAAAGTTGCAGTCAGTATCCTGCCGCCAGCAGACGTGTTCTTCTCAACGGGTGCTCCGCTGACAAACAAAGTTTCCGCCAGTATCCTGCCGCCGGCAGATAAGCCATCAGTTTGTCAATTATTTTGCATGCCCCCCACACAAAAAGCCATTATTCGCTGCCAAAAAACACAGTCAGCCGAGAAATAGTTTACTGCCAAACATATTCACCCACTTTTTTATTTTATGCCAATGAGCACATAGTTTGCCGCCAAAAGACACGTCATCGTATAAAATTACATCCAAACTAAGACCTCAATTTAGCCATCTATCGTCAAATAGGAGAAACCATTCCGTCAGCCATTATTCGCCACATATCTCGACACCTATTGAGAGATAGAAAAACTAATGCCAGAAGATTTCTCGGATAGAAGAATAACGAGGAATACTTCGAAATTCCTCCCACGTAAAGGAATGTCGACGGAATCGTCAGAGGACAGCAGCACAGTAGGAGAAGACGAGTTGATGATGTGTGAACCAAATAATGAAGCCAAATCAATGCAAGCGCAACTAAAGGAAATGCAAAAACAACTGGAAGCAGTAACAGCATCCGCCACTATTGAACGACGTGAGCGTAAACGTCTGGAAGAGTTGCTTGTCCAACAGAGGCTAACGAAGATCCCAGCTACCGTGGAACCGCTTGCCGTCACAGCTGCCACCGCTAGCTCGAGCACTATTACTACCATCGCCCCTGTTTGTACAGCTTCTGCCACTGCTGTCACACTAGCCAATGCAAATGGTGCCGGGGTCTCTGTGGAAACTGATCCGCCCACGTCAGTTCCCGTCACAGCCCTAACTGCTTCGGCTCCTTTCTTCAGTGCTTCCCCAAGTTTCATCGGAGCCGCATTAGCCTCGAATGCCAC
The DNA here is from genome assembly GCA_905220385.1 of Xylota sylvarum. NCBI lineage: Eukaryota > Metazoa > Arthropoda > Insecta > Diptera > Syrphidae > Xylota > Xylota sylvarum. The sequence continues at coordinate 72,943,945 of LR999958.1, read as the reverse complement.
AAGCACGTCTTACTCTTAGCCGTCAGTAAGTTATTCTTCAAGGCCGCCTAATCAGACATCATTCATGAATACTTGAAGCATATCGCTAGGCGGTTCCGCGCTGACCGAGACAGTTCCTTCGTTCTTGCCGCCATTGAACACCCTTCCGATCTTCAGTCAACCGCCCCACGTCTCACAACAAGCGTCAATGCCACACGTGACTCCACGACCACAGTCCAACGGATACGGTGCCCACCGAAAGTTACACGAACTACCCGATTTCCATGGAAGACCTGATGAATGGTCAATGTTCTGTACGGCCTTCATCGAATCTACAAGTATGTTCGGATATAGCAACGTGGAGAACATGTTTCGCTTGCAGAAGGCAATAAAGGGTGAATCGAGAGACGTCGTTTAGTACCTTCTCATACATCCGAACAACGTTGAACAAGTCATGGCCAACCTGGAATTCCGTTTTGGACGTCCGGAATGCCTGGTCCAAAGTCAATTGAGAAAGGTTAGAGAGATTGGACAGATTCCGGAGAATAAAATGGAGCTAATAATACCGTTCGCCACAAAGGTTCAGTGTTCTTGGAAGCAAGCGGAATGCATCAGCATATGACCAACCCCACGCTGCTAGATGAGTTGGTGGGGAAGCTGCCCATAAGTAGGAGATTGGAATGGGCTCAAAATAGCGCGCACATTCAACCATACGCAACTATAAGTCATTTTAATGACTGGTTGAGCCGAACAGCGCGTCTACTTTGCCTTGTATCAGCAACGTCATCACATCCATCTTATAATGGTAAAGCCGAACCTAAGCCTAGGTCAGGGAATATTCTGCATACTAAGGAGAGTCCAGCATCAACCATCACAGTGAACATGCCGTTACTGAGTGCGACAAGTTCACAAGGTTGAAACCAGACGCCAAATGGAAATTTGTGAAGGAGAATAACCTTTGCTTCGGTTGTCTTAGATATGGTCACAGAGTGCAGACTTCGTAAACCATGTCGAATTAATGATTGTACCAAGACGCATCACGCTCTACTCCATGAGCCAGATCCAACCCAGACATCAAGTTGGACAACATCGAATAATAAAGAAACAGAAAGCCAGAAGCCAGTGCTTAACTGCAACAACGACGGAGATGAGAAAATACTTTTCAGAGTCCTTCCTGTGAGATTATATAACGGTGACGTGGCGGTGAGGACATTTGCGCTATTCGACGAGGGATCTTCTATAAGCCTCATGAGTACGGACCTGGATAAGCGATTGCGGTTGAAAGGGAAACTTAACGACCTTAATTTGCGGTGGCTCGGGCGGGAAGCTCAGTTCAAGAAATCCTAAGCCGTGAACTTCCAAGTAAGCGCCGACCAGAACAATGCGGATAGGTTCGACATGTATGGAGTACAAACCGTCAACGATTTGTGCTTACCCACGCAGACGATTGGTGCTTCGGACTTAAAGTCATTATATCGTCAGCATATGAAACACATATAATTCTTTATTTCTATTGTGAACTAATATATTAAGAAACGTCATGTTCGCAGTTTGACATGACTTTATACTGTCAAATTGTATGTACAAAGTATATAAGAAATAACTAAAAGTTAAAATAAAACACTCGCTATTATAACGTTGATAAAAACAGTCATTTCTTTTCCTCTATGTATCGGAACATTTCATTTACAGAAGTATACGGATAATTCTTTAAACAAAGAAAGTGTGGAATATTCGAACACTGTTAAAACGGATTTAACATTTGATCCTTCGAGCCGAATAAAATTAACCCTAAATTCCAGTGACAGTGTGTGTATGTTTTTTATAAGATAAATAAAAGGAAAATTAATAAATTAATTAAACGACTATATCAAAGTTTCATTAAAAATTAAATTGATAATTTCATAATTTATTGACAATTTAATTGATAATTTCTCAAGTGACACATTTAACATACATATATATAAGACATTTTCTTGTGAGTTTTGATTGCAAATCGGTTTCCCGCGTCGCGTAATACAACTAATGCCAGAGAAGTTTCAGCGACGTTCAACCTGCAGAAAATTGTACATATTCAGGTGAGTGAGTTAAGCCTTATTAGCCATTTTTATATATACATTTGCCACTCCTTGCCATTACACATATTAGCCTAATATGAGTGCCGTGAAAGTATTAAAGCTCTTAAAAAATGCACTTTCAATTCTTAAAATGGATTATAACAGTTTTAGTTTGACGGAAGAAACAAAAAGAACAAAAAACATCGTCAATAGTCGTTTGTCTATATTAGAGGATTCGTTCAAACAAAGTAAAGGCATTAGTGATAAATCGATCACACTGCTGGACGATGAGGAGCAGATTTCAAAGTTTGAGGCGATCTTCGAGGGGATTTGAGAGACGAATCTCGGATATAAGGTGGAGCTCCTGGATTGTTCCGATAAACTTGGAGATACTTTGTCCTTTAATAAGCAAACGTCCAACAATCTTAGCCAGCATAGTATTCGTCTTCCAGAAATGACTTTGCCTGTGTTTTCTGGTCAGTACGAGAAATGGAGGTCGTTTAAAAACAAATTTGAATCAATGATTCATAATAATGAAGGTCTTACCGAGATCCAGAAGTTGCATTATCTTAAGTCAGGTTTGTCGGGGGAAGCCGATCGTTTGTTGCAGCATTTAGACATTGCTGAGGGTAATTATCAAAAGGCATGGTCCATGCTGTGTTCCAGGTATGACAATAAGCGGTTTTTGGTAAATACCCATCTCAAGTTGTTCTTCGGCCAGCCGGTGTTGCAAAATGAAAGCGCTGTAGGGTTAAAACACCTCCTCGATACATCAACAGAATGTCTGCACTCCCTGGAAAACCTTGGGCTTCCTGTAAACTAATGGGATTTAGTAATTATTTATATTTTATTTCAAAAATTACCATTTTGCACGCAACAGTTATGGGAAGAGCGGTTAGGGGGGTCGAAAGAATTGCCAAGTTTTGATGAATTCTCGCTATTTCTCGAAGCCAGGTTTCGGACTTTGGAAGTCGTGGAGCAGCAAGGTCTAGTCAGTCTTTCTCTAGGAGCTCACATCAAAAGGCACCTGCAACAAAAAATACGTTGCATGTTTGGCAATCTGTGCAAAAACAAAGGGATCAGTACAATTGCAAAGTGTGTGGTCAGGGACAGCATCCGATTCGTACCTGCAACCGTTTCGTTAAGATGGATATCGCTGAACGTTCTAGTACGGTAAACAAAATAGGTGCTTGCAGTAATTGTTTAGCGTATAGCCACATCTCGCAGCATTGTCCCAGTAAGGCGCGTTGCTACTTTTGCCAGCAGAAACACCATTCCTTGTTGCACGGTACTGCCGACACTCCTCACACGGGTACACCACATGCGATCCCACAACGAGTTACAAACTAGCCAGATGATTCATCAGGAGCAGCCAAGTACTAGTGTGGTTCGAAATCATCTTGCGCAGCACAACACGAGTTCTGAAATTCTATTAGCCACTGCTATGGTTAGGGTAAAATCATCGTATGGAAAGTACTTTACCTTACGAGCGTTGATTGGTTCCGGATCTCAGGCTACCTTCATCACCGAAGCGGCGGTACAACTCCTAAAATTAGATGTCTGTCGAACATCGATTAATGTTTCACGGCTGGGGCAGGTCAACAGTGGAGCATGCCATCGGTATGCGGATATTTCGTTCGGGTCTCTCCACTCCCTGACTGGGCTGCAGATACTCCCAGAAATCGTCAGAGGGGATGCATCGTCACCAGTTGCTCAGAATACCCAATTGGGTTGGGTTTTGTAAGGTAATGTTTCTACAAAACCACACACGTCTATTAAAAGTTTTCTGCAGATGTATGACGTTGATACTCAGCTGAGGAGATTCTGGGAAGTTGAAGAGGTTCCATATCAAGTACCAGAAAGCGATGAAAATCTTAAGTGTGAAAAACGCTTCAATGACACGACCAGTCGTTTGCCTGATGGGCGATATGAAGTTTCACTTCCTTTCAAGGACGGATGTAAACCTGCGCTTGGGGCCTCGAAGTTAGGAGCCTTGCGTAGGTTTCATCAACTAGAGAAGCGTCTGGAACAGAACCCCACATTACACAAGGAATACTCTAAGTGTATTGAAGAATACCTGGAATGAGGCCAGATGACGGAAATCGATGTCAGCAATGATGAAGTTCTTCAAACACCACACCATTATTTTGTTCCTCATCACGCCGTAATAAAGGAGACCAGCTGAACTACCAAACTCCGTGTCGTTTTCGACGCATCGGCTAAAACCTCTGACGGTACATCTTTGAACGAGCGTTTGATGGTCGGTCCTAAGAAACAGAACAATATTATGGATATCATATTGAGGTGGAGAACGCATCAATTCACCTTTACAGCTGACATCGAAAAGATGTACAGGCAGATTCGGATGAAGCGGCAGGATGCATATTATCAGGTCATATTTTGGCGCAACGATTCTAATCAGCCGATTAAAACGTATCGTTTGGATACTGTGACATTCGGTACAGCCAGTGCACCATACCTAGCCATTCGCACTCTTAACCAGGCGGCAGCTGACGAAGAGCCACAATTTCCAGTGGGTGCTAGAACAGTACATGAGGAGATGTACGTGGATGACCTAATGTCCGGTTCCGACACAATAAGCGGCGCAATCCAAAAACGTGATGAGGTGAGACAGCTACTCATGACGGCAGGATTCAATCTTCGAAAATGGACCAGTAACTCGCAGGAAGTGCTTCAGGGCATCCCACAGGAACAACGCGAGTCAGGTTTCTCGGTACCATTCGAGTCTTCGGAGCACATCAAGGCTTTAGGAATAAGGTGGTATCCTATTGATGACTCATTTACTTTCCAAAATGTGTCCTCGAATGCTGCTGGAGTCCCAACGAAAAGAACTATGTTGTCCACAATTGCACGTCTTTTCGACCCGCTTGGCTGGATTTCACCCTGCATCGTGAAGGCAAAGATCATGATGCAGCAACTGTGGTGGCGCGGATTGGCTTGGGATGAACCAGTTCCATCGGAACTGAAGGAGGAGTGGGACCTTTTCTGTCGAGAAGATCCGCATTCCAAGATGGATTCACCTGCAAAAGGAGCGACAAGTAGAACTTCATGGCTTTTGTGATGCGTCGGAGAAGGCTTATGGCGCGGTCATTTACTTGCGTGTCTTGGATGAGGACGGCAACATTCACATGCACTTATTACTGTCTAAGACCAGAGTGGCTCTATTAAAGACCGTGACACTTCCTAGGTTGGAGCTTTGTGGAGCTGTGATATTGGCGACACTCTTAAATTACACAGCCAAGGTGTTGAGAATGAAGAACGTAAGGACGTACGCGTGGTCAGACTCGACGATCACCTTAGCATGGATTATGGCACCCCCATCTAAGTGGAAAACATTTGTAGGCAATCGTGTTGCAGAGATCCAGCGAGTTACAAACTGCAGTATCTGGAGGCACGTTCCAACTCAGGAAAACCCCGCTGATCTCGCATCCCGAGGACTGCTACCTGCTGGCCTAATTAACAACACTCTCTGGTGGAAGGGTCCAGGATTCCTCCGGTTAGATTGGGAGTTCACTACACCACACCAACAGTCAACAACAGGGACTGAAGAGGAGAGCCGCAAGATACACGTACACAGCACCATTACTCAAGATAACAGTATCGACTTACTGATTCATCGCCACTCAAATCTCCAAAGGTTGTTGAGGACAATAGCGTATTGCTACAGGTTTGCTTCCAACGCTCGAAAACCAGTAACACAGAGAGAATTGGCTACGCTCACGTCGTTGGAGATTGAATCCGCGCTACGACTTTCCACTCGTATAATCCAAAGTAATATGTTCTTTGACGGCAACTTAAACCCCAAGGAATACCTGGCAAAGGTGAAAGGTATTAAGTCACTAAGCCCATTTTTAGATGATGACCTTATTTTAAGGGTAGGCGGTAGATTGCAAAACGCAGACCTAAGTTTCGACCAACGTCACCCAATCATCCTAAAACCCAGTCACCATTTCACACGACTCATCATAAGGGATGTCCATGACAGAACGTTTCATGGTGGAATACAGCAAATGATGTCGTATCTTCGACAACGGTTCTGGATACTGAACATGAAGAGTACCGTAAAGAAGCACATTCACGGCTGCACCATCTGTTTTAGGCATCGGACCAAACCAGGTCAGCAGATGATGGGTACTTTGCCAGAACCACGAGTCCGAATCTTTCGGCCGTTTAGCTGCACTGGGGTCGATTATGCTGGACCCATTGATGTCAAGGCCTGGAAGGGTCGAGGGGCAAAGACTTTTAGATTTTTCATTTTTAGATGATGACCTTATTTTAAGGGTAGGCGGTAGATTGCAAAACGCAGACCTAAGTTTCGACCAACGTCACCCAATCATCCTAAAACCCAGTCACCATTTCACACGACTCATCATAAGGGATGTCCATGACAGAACGTTTCATGGTGGAATACAGCAAATGATGTCGTATCTTCGACAACGGTTCTGGATACTGAACATGAAGAGTACCGTAAAGAAGCACATTCACGGCTGCACCATCTGTTTTAGGCATCGGACCAAACCAGGTCAGCAGATGATGGGTACTTTGCCAGAACCACGAGTCCGAATCTTTCGGCCGTTTAGCTGCACTGGGGTCGATTATGCTGGACCCATTGATGTCAAGGCCTGGAAGGGTCGAGGGGCAAAGACTTTTAAGGCATACTTTGCCATTTTCGTTTGTTTGGCCACAAAAGCACTGCATTTTTAGTGACTGCGGGACGAATTTCGTAGGCGCGAACTGAGAACTGGAAAATCTACGAAAAGCAGCAAACTATGACCGATCGAGAATCGCCGATACTTTTCTCAGCGATGGGACGAAGTGGAATTTTATTCCTCCAGCTGCCCCTCATTTTGGAGGATTATGGGAAGCTGGAGTTAAATGGGTGAAGCACCATCTCAAAAGAATAACTGAAAATACAACCCTGACATTTGAGGAAATGGCCACTTTACTAACTCAAATTGAAGGATGTTTGAATTCAAGGCCATTATGTCCACTCACCAGTGATCCTAAGGATTTCGCCGCTTTAACTCCAGCACACTTTCTCATTGGCGCGAACCTTTCCAAAGTGTACCGGAGCCCGACCATACAGCTGAAAAAATTCCATACAACGACCGCTGGAAGCTGATACAGAGGATGTACCAGACCTTTTGGAAGCAATGGAGTTCCGAGTACTTAGCACGTCTTCAACAGCGCCCGAAATGGCTGAAGGTAGAGCAACAACCGGAGTTAGGTGACCTGGTGCTAGTGAAGGATGAGAGAATCCCACCTTCAAAATGGATGATGGCCCGCGTGTTAAAACTACACCCTGTTACCCTAAAGACACAAACTGGCGAATTAAAAAGACCCATCACAAAAATCTGTGCTCTTCCAACCAATAAAATGACTGTCGATGAAACCCTAATATAACCCTACACACATTTTTTTCAATTTTCTTTATCTTTACTACTTGAATATTTTTAACCTTGAATACATATTTTGAACTCATTTACACACGCATATATCAATTCTACACGTAACATGCATCTTCCTCACAAGTAAAATAATAAAAAAAAAATAATAAATGCACATATATGTATGTACATACATATTAAAAAAAAAAAAAAAAGACGAAAACTCTACCCCAATTTAAATTCAAATATATTTAATCACAATCAAACACCCTACTCTAAATAAAACAATTTAAAACAACACTACACATAAAATTACATTTGGGAAATTTCCCATACCAAATTTCCCTTCCCTCATGATCACTAAAATTACTACACAAAATCACTCAAACAACACAAAACACTCATACAGTCCACTCAATGAAGAAAACAACATACAACACACACACGCACTCATCAAAATTTTAATTCATAAATATCCAACAATATAAACAATGAAAAAGTAGTCAAAGGGTAGTGATGCGGAACATATGGGAACACAAGCGTTCTCGCTTTAGCCTCTCACTATCAACTCCTACTCTACACCTCCACGATGGTGGCTGCTGGGTGCCTAGTACCTCAACTGGAGATTGGGTAACCAACCCCTTTGGAAGGTTGTTGGTGGCAGCGAACGAGAGAGGGGGGAGGAGTGTCTTCTCACTAAGGCACCTTCTCTTGTTTCAGGCGGCGGCGGACGAATTCCCTAGATGGAATCAACGGTGGCGTCAACCAGTTCCAGTTAGGTCGAACTATTAGTGTTATCCCTATATGAGCTGCTTCGACATATTCGAATTCCAGGTCTATAGGGATTTTCAATACTGAGTCAGGGTGTTGGAATAGAGTTGGTGGCGGATGAACCCTTAATGGGCCAACGGCAGCGCTCACATCCCCGAAGCGGGGTACTGACTCCGGAATATCCGGCCCCTTGTCCTAGGGGTAAAAAAAGGAACTGGTCCTCCAGGTTGGGGGTTGTGCGTCGGGGTAACTTCCCTACCACGTAAAAAACCAGTAGTTACGACACAACGACAAGCCTCGGATAAGGATGATCCCACTGTTGACGACCCCAGCAAGCGAAATAAGGACAACGATCTTCGGATCTGCACGTGGAATGTTCGGACCCTTAACAGGCCGCGTGCAGCCGAACAATTAGCAGAGGCCCTAGACTGCTACAATGCAGATATCACCGCCATCCAGGAAGTGCGATGGGATGGCCCGGGCAAAAAGAGGATGAAAAACTGTGACGTATACTACGGTGATTGCTATAGGGAACAGAAACAGCGCTTATTTGGATGTGGGTTCGTCATACGCGGCAGACTTAGGCAAGAAGTCTTGAGCTTTCGACACGTGAGCGAGCGTCTTATGACAATCCGCATCAAGGCTAAATTCGCCAACATAAGCCTAATATGCGCTCATGCCCCCACAGAGGACAAGGATGACGCCACCAAAGAAAGTTTCTACGAGCTCCTCGACAAAACATATGAGCAATGTCCTAAGTATGACGTTAAAATCGTCCTAGGCGATTTTAACGCCAAGATAGGAAAGGAGGACATCTTTGGTAGGACGATTGGAAAGCACAGCCTACACGACACCACGTCTGGCAACGGACTTAGGCTTATTGACTTTGCGGCGGGGCGAAATGTCAGTATAGCAAGCACACGGTTTCCTCATCTCAATATCCACAAGGGGACATGGCGATCTCCTGATCATCAAACGGTCAATCAAATTGACCACATTGCGATCGACGCAAGGCATGCCTCCAGTATTCTGGATGTCCGAACCTTCCGAGCAGCCAACATGGACTCGGATCATTTCCTTGTTGCAGCCAAGGTACGAATGCGGATATCCCAAACGCCACAACTAAGAAGAACTACTGTGAAAAGATTTGACGTCGAAAAGCTGCTATCGCAAGAGATCGCCAGAACCTTCACCGAACGCGTATCCCGAAACCTCTCAACTACTCCTATGCCGCCAGCATCAAGCGCCGAAGACCAGTGGCAACGCTGCCAACAAGCCATCAGAAGTGCCGCAACTGATGTGCTGGGTTTCACCCGACCATCACCTAGAAACCCCTGGTTTGACGATGAGTGCCGGCAAGCACATGCAGCTAAACAGCAAGCATACAAAGCGGCGCTGCAAAAAAGGACGAGAGCTGCTCGTGAGCTCTACGAGCAGAAGAGACGGGAAGAACATCGGCTTCTCCGAAAGAAGAAAAAAGAGCACGAGAAGCGCGCGATCGAAGATATTGAGAGATTATACTCCAGGAATAATGTACGGAAGTTTTACCAACAGGTAAAAAGAACGTGTCAGGCCAACAAGACCCGTACAGAAGCCTGTAGAGATGAAGAAGGAAACCTCGTAGTAGAGTCACAGTCGGTGCTGAGAATATGGAAAAACTTATTCTGCAGACTGTATAACGGCGACGAAGACCAACATCCCGCTGTCAGGCAGAATGAACCATTCAACATAGACGATGATAGCCAAAACTTCCGTCCACCTGACCAAAACGAAGTAAGGATAGCAATATCCAAACTTAAGTCCAACAAGGCTGCTGGACCTGACGGCTTACCAGCCGAGCTATTCAAAGCAGCTGGAAATGACCTGGTAGAGAGCATACACCAACTCATTTCTAAAATTTGGTCAGATGAGTGTATGCCTGATGAATGGAATCTCAGCACCGTTTGCCCAATCCACAAGAAAGGAGATCCCCTCAATTGCGCCAATTACAGAGGTATCAGTCTCCTCAACATCGCGTATAAGATCCTATCTGCCATATTGTGTGAACGTCTGAAACCCTTCGTCAACAACCTGATTGGGCCCTATCAGTGTGGTTTCAGACCAGGAAAGTCCACGATCGATCAAATCTTCACACTTCGACAGATCCTGGAAAAAACCCAAGAAGTCCAAATCGATATCGGGAAATGGGAATCGGTCTCTTGCGTCGGCAGGACAAGAGCGCCGAAGAAATTGAGTAGGTTGCCTGCTGGCAACCAGTTGTTCAACTAGTCTTTACACTTGAGGCATTAGAGGATGACGTACGCCCATATTTAGGAGTTAGTGTTTTTGGTATTAGGATGGTAGGGTTATTAGACTCAGGAGCTTCGCGTACGATCATCGGTAGGGACGGTTGGAAGATTTTAAAAGAATTAGGTTTAGAGTTAGGAGAGGGGAAAATTAGGCAGGTAGCTTTAGCAGATGGTGCGGGTATAAAAGCGTTAGGTTGTGTTTTAGTTCCATTTGTGGTGCAATGTAAATCGGTGTTGCTGGAATGTCTTGTTATTCCAACTCTCCCACACGTCTTGATCCTCGGTGCCGACTTTTGGGCCCGAACGGGAATTGTCCCGGATTTAAGATCAGGCGAGTGGAGGTTTTCAAATCAAGCCAGGGTGGCTTCGATTTCGACGATCAAAGAACGATCAGAGTTGGATGAGACACAAGACAGGCAACTAACCGGATTTGTGGAAAAGGTTTTCCAAAATATGCCTGAGGGCATTGGATGCACACAGTTGGTAGAACACAAAATTAGGACGGCGTCTGAACCAATCAAGCAGCGATATTATCCGGTATCGCCTGCGGTTCAACGTCATATAGATAAAGAGTTAGAGGATATGTTGAGGGATGATATTATTGAAAAGTCAGGTAGTCCGTGGGCTTCTCCTATAGTCATGATTAAGAAGAAGGATGGGTCCTTCAGATTCTGCGTGGACTATAGGAAGCTCAATAAAGTTACTGAACGAGATGCTTACCCTCTCCCATACATTTCAGCCACTCTAGACAAGCTCAGGGATGCCAAGTTCTTGTCTTCGTTGGACATAAAGTCCGCATACTGGCAGATCCCTGTAGAAGAAAAATCTAGGCCGTACACAGCTTTTACAGTCCCAAACCGAGGACTCTTCCAGTTCAAAAGAATGCCATTCGGTCTGCATAATGCACCGGCGACATGGCAAAGATTTATAGACACTGTGCTTGGTGCCGATTTGGAACCGCACGTGTTTGTATATTTGAAGGATATAATTATCGTCACAAAGTCACAAATAGTTTCGAACAACATCTGGAAATCCTGGAAGAAGTCTTCAAGCGATTATGTGCGGCAGGGTTGAAAGTGAGTAGGGAGAAGTGTAACTTTTGTAGGTCATCTTTGAAATTTTTAGGATATGAAGTGGATTACAATGGTTTGCATGTGGATCCAGAGAAAGTAGATAGTATGTTGAGGATTCCTGCACCAAGGAATGTTAGGGAAATTAGGAGTTTCGTCGGCACGGTATCCTGGTACAGGAGATTTATACCAAACTTCGCAGTTTTGGTAAAGCCGTTGACCGACTTGCTGAAGAACAGCAGTAGGTTCATCTGGTCTGAGGAGTGCGAGGGGAGTTTCCAAAAGGCAAAGTAGTGCCTGGTGACTGCCCCGATTCTGACCTGTCCGGATTTCGAGCGGAAGTTTGTCGTTCAAACAGACGCTTCGGACTATGGGGTCGGAGCAGTACTGAGTCAGACATTTGATGATGGGGAGAAGGTCATATGTTATCTGAGTAGGACGTTGAATAGGAACGAGAAAAACTATTCAACCACGGAGAAGGAATGCTTGGCTGTATTGTGGGCGGTTGAGAAGTTGCGGCCGTATATCGAAGGTGTTCGGTTCACGGTTGTGACGGATCATTACTCCCCAGTATGGCTGAGTAATCTTAAGGATCCGTGCGGTAGGCTAGCGCGTTGGGCGGTTAGGCTTCAGCAGTTTGACTTCGAAATCGTGCATCGGAAGGGAAAGGACCATGTAGTTCCCGATATGCTCTCTAGGAACGTTGCGGTTGTAGCGGAAATAGATGAGCAAAGTTCCGATCCTTGGATCGTTAAGATGATCACGAAGGTAGAGTCGAACCCTTTAGCTTTTGCGGCCTGGAGGGTCGATAGGGGAATTTTATTTAAATTTGTTAGGGCAAATCACGTGGTTGTTCATGACGATAGTTCAGAGTGGAAGGAAGTCGTTCCGAAAGCAGACGTTTACGAGAGTAGGGATTCGGTATTACTGGCCTAAGATGAATTCAGATATTACCAAATACGTTAGGAATTGTAGGGTATGCCAGAGTGTGAAGCCAGTTAACGACAAACCAGCTGGTTGGATGGTTGAAAGGAGAGGGATTTCGAATCCCTGGGAGACTATTTGCGTGGATTTAGTAGGGCCTCTTCCAAAGTCGAGTAGGGGTTTTGTATACATTCTAACCGTCGTTGACTATTTCACCAAGTTCCTTTTGTTGTTTCCCCTTAGGTCTGCAACGGCGTCTTCTGTTTGTAGGGATCTGAGGACCATGTTTTTCTTTTGTTCGGCGTACCCAAAACCATTATCTGCGACAACGGCCCTCAGTTCCGGAGCAAGGAACTGAAAACCCTATGTGAATCCTATGGTTGACAGATAAAATTCACTGCCCATTACCACCCACAGGCTAATCCTGCTGAGAGGATTAACCAGATCATTAAAACAACACTTCGCGCGTACGTGTCGGAAAATCATCGCTCCTGGGATACACACCTCGCGAAGGTCGCATGTAGTATCCGTACGTCCGAACATGACGTACTTCGTGACTCCCCTTATTTCGCGAATTTTGGTAGGGAAATGGTTACTTACGCCGGCGGCCGGTTAAGGACCATTTCAAATGTTAGGGATGATAGGAACTCAGCTGTGGAAGATAGGGAAACAGATTTAGGAGATAGGGAAACTAGGCAATTAGATAGGGAAAGTAGCATAGGAGATAGGGAACTGAACCCAGTTGATAAGGAACTAGACATGTCTGAACTAGACAGTAGGTTTAGTCAGCTTAGGGAAGACATTAGGAAGAAGCTAGCTATAGCCTCTAAGAAAGCAAGTAGGGCATACAATCTCAGGCGGAGAGATGTCCAATATCTTCCAAATGAGATTGTATGGCGAAATATGTCGGGCCCTTCATTATCCATGAGAAAGTTTCCCCTTGGACTTATGTCCTTCGCGACGAAACCGGAAAAGGGCGAGGAACATGGCACGTCAAGGACCTCAAGCCATGCAACGGTGACCACGAGTCACAACCGGAGGAGTTACGTCGCACCAGGCCAACCAGGCGGCCAGCCAGACTTAGGTAGTTGTGTCGTCCCCCCTGTAGTACCTGTCACCCCTGTTGTGTCGTTTTTGGGGGATAATCCAATTTCGGATCTTTGCTTTACTCCGGCCTTTCTTTCGAAAGCCAACTCCTTTCTTTTAGGAGGTAAGGGTGGGGTTTGTTGCGTTCAAATTACGCACAAAATTCCTTGTCCACTCCATCCTTCCCAGTCTTACCCATCCACCATTTTTGCCTTACCTTTTCTCTTTTTATTCGTTGTTCTCTGAGAGCTGTGGGTTAACTGAGCGTTCCTAGGTTGTTCTACAACCCAGTGCTCACTCTTTCCCATATGCTCGAAGGGGATGGCAAAGCAGGTACCCAAGCGCCAGACGGACGGTCTGAAGCAGGAAGAGCCAGGCAAACCGCCTGGAGACTCATCCTGATCCTTTTCCACCAATCCAAATAAATCTTCATCGAAGGGGTTAACAAGGTCCCCCTACGATCCAAATAATCTTCATCGAAGGGGTTAACGAGGTCCCCCAACATTCTAAAATCATCTGCTGCCAAATTCAAAAGGCCGTGAGCCCACCCTATATTTCATTGTTTGTTCTTTGCGTGATGACACCAAGAATTTTTATAAACACATCTCCCAAAAAGGGACCAAAACCTTATTTTGTAAAGGATAGCTCCCGATTCCCTGGGTACCTTTTTTGTCCGTTAATGTCTGCACGATGGTTTACTCGATAGGTAGTTTTCGCGATAAACTTATCCTTTCACTTTGGGTTAATGTCTAGTCTCCATTTAGTTTTATAATTAGCCCTGGTCAGGAGGGTGAATGCGAACCCAAGCAGTCACTCAAAACGAACAGTGCTACGAGAGAGTGAGAACTTGAAGCCGTAAGAGAGGAAGCTGTCAAAGCTCTGGATGTGACTCCCTTTGCTCTGGCAGCTAAATCAACTGCAGCGGAGAGAACGAGGCGAACTCAGCCACCACCAATACAACCATACAGTTCCCCGCCAGAAAGACAAAATCTGAGATCATTGGAGACGGCTGAATTCGTCTTGAGAGTGAGTGTGAGAATGTGTGGGTGTATGAATGCGAGTGTATGGACATACGTATAAAAGGTCGAACATGTTTCGACACGTCGCCTTTTTTTGGTTTGCGATTGAAGACCTACGAGAGGTTCTTTTCAAGAGAGAGATAGAATTGCTGTTAAGCAAGAGAAAAGAGAGAGAGGTGATCTAATCCAGGAGGGATCCAGACAAAACAATAAACATACAAAACCCGAGACCAGAACACGAGAACGAGACCAGAACATGAATACCAAAACCCGAGAATGAAACCAGAAGACGAGACCAGGATACAACGAGTGACTGTGGCGGAGAAAATCCAACCTCCCCCAACCAGGAAGATAAATAGAAGTTTAGGAGCATTCTCAAACCCCATAGTGAAAGGATCAGAGTTAAGTATAGTGTTTTCTTTGAATATTAGTTTTGTGTTAGTTTTTGAAAGTCGTGTAGGATATTGTATATATATATTTCGCGTAAGCCATCGTCCGTTCGTTTATTAGTCACCGAAGTCTATTCCGGTGTTTAAAACTATTCGCGACCCTTTTTCGTTTTTTTCTAACTTCTGTATCATGTGGGAATCGCGAGCTACCCTCCGTGGCCATTTTCTTCAATCTGTTTCACTTTTACCCCAATCCTTTTGATTTGGGAGTTTCGTTTTCATTTTCCTTTTAAATTGCGGCCTCCATTGTTCATTCCACCATCGTATATATGTATATATACCAAAATATACAAACCAAATTCTTTTCACCCACACCACGTTTTTCTTTTATTTTAATAGTTTTGGTAATTTTAACTTTAAAGATTACCTGGCGCCCTTGTGTTCCTACCCCAAGGAACATTCCCTCATACATCCCGAACCCATCCCTGCTGAGCAGTCGGAAGGCGGCGAATTCGCATTCGCTGTTGTTGGGATATTCCCTCTCACTCATTCGAACTTTTGTTTACCTCCAGTTGTTTTTTCCTCCCTTATAATTATTAATTATTAAACTAATTCCCCTCATTAAAGTCGCGCGATTAATTAACCCTTAAATCGGGAATATATCTCAACAGAATGAACCATTCAATCTAGACGATGATAGCTAAAACTTCCGTCCACCTGACCAAAACGAAGTAAGGATAGCAATATCCAAACTTAAGTCCAACAAGATTGCTGGACCTGACGGCTTACCAGCCGAGCTGTTCGAAGCAGCTGGAAATGACCTGGTAGAGAGTATACACCAACTCATTTCTTAAATTTGGTCAGATGAGTGTATACCTGATAAATGGAATCTCAGCACCGTTTGCCCGATCCACAAGAAAGGAGATCCCCCTCAATTGCGCCAATTACAGAGGTATCAGTCTCCTCAACATCGGGTACAAGATCCTATCTGCCATATTGTGTGAACGGCTGAAACCCTTCTTCAACAACCTGATTGGGCCCTATCATTGTGGTTTCAGACCAGGAAAGTCCACAATCGATCAAATCTTCACACTTCGGCAGATCCTGGAAAAAACCCAAGAAGTCCAAATCGATACCCACCATCTTTTTATCGATTTCAAGGCCGCATATGACAGCATTTATAGAGACGAGTTATACAGAGCCATGTCTAGTTTTGGCATCCCTGCCAAACTCGTTCGCCTGTGCAGGATGACATTGGAGAATTCTCGCTGCTCCATCAAGGTCGGTAACGATCTCACCGAGACCTTTGATGTCAAAAAAGGATTTCGACAAGGTGACGCGCTGTTACGTGATTTTTTTAACATCGTTCTTGAAAGAATTGTGCGAAACTCACAAGCCAACACCGGAGGCACAATCTTTCAAAAGTCTGTGCAACTACTAGCGTATGCCGACGATATTGACATTATTGGAAGAACACAGCGGGCTGTCACCGGTGCGTTCGCTAGTATTGAAACAGAAGCGGCCAAAATGGGTTTAACGGTAAACGAGGGCAAAACCAAGTATATGCTGTCAACCAAAAGGGACACGCAACATCGACGAATTGGACAGAACGTCACAATCGACAGCTATAACTTTGAGGTAGTAAGGGACTTTGTCTACCTCGGCTCTGCTATCAATTCTGAAAATAACACCTCAGCAGAAATAAAACGAAGAATAACTCTTGCCAATCGCTGTTTCTTTGGGCTGAGAAGGCAATTGAGTAGTAAGGCCCTATCCCGAACAACTAAGGAGACTCTATATAAGACCTTGATCATCCCAGTCCTGCTTTATGGCGCTGAAGCTTGGACTTTATCAAAAGCGGATGAAGATATCCTCGGTCGTTTCGAGAGAAAAATTCTTCGTAAAATATTCGGTCCCGTTTGCGTTGACGGGCTTTGGAGGAGAAGATTCAACGACGAACTATACGAGCTGTACAGCGACATCGACCTAGTCAAAAAACTGCGCATTAGTCGTTTGAGATGGCTAGGACATGTAGAGCGAATGGACACCAGTGCTCCGGCCCGAAGAGTCTTCGAATCACACCCGGAGGGACAACGCAGCAGAGGAAGACCTCGCCTTAGGTGGCGCGCACAAGTTGAAGGGGACCTGAACAAGCTTGGAGTGCGCAACTGGAGGCAGTTAGCTAAGGACCGAGCTAACTGGAGAGGCTTGTTAGTTGAGGCCCAGGTTCACCCCGAACTGTAGCGCCACCTAAGTAAGTAAGTATAAACAATGAAAAACACTTACCTGGATATTTTATCACCAAGGCTTGGTATCACACTCGCCCGAACACTTAATAAAAACATAACCGAACCATAAAACAAAACCTCGCGACAGTTAAACAAAAATAATAATACGATCGCGCACTCGAATTTAAAATCGAACCGACGCCGTTCAACTAATGACAAACAAGGAGATGCGTATTGGCAAATGGCAAAAGGCGATATATTGGCTACTCACTTCATCTTCTGCGTAGGGTTTCTGTTTATGTTTGTTTGTGAACATGTCCTCTGTTCCACTAATTGTTTCTTCGACAGAGTAAATCAAGAAAAGGAATTACAGAGATGACTCCAACTTCCAAGGTAGACGAATCAATGCTGCCACTTTGCATTTTTTTGAGAATTGGAGAAATGTTGCGAAATTTTAAATTTTAAAACTTTATTTCATGAATTAATAATGTTACTAATCTGAAACACATATAATTCTTTATTTCTATTGTGAACTAATATATTAAGAAACGTCATGTTCGCTGTTTGACATGACTTTATACTGTCAAATTGTATGTACAAAGTATGTAAGAAATAACTAAAAGTTAAAATAAAACACTCGCTATTATAACGTTGATAAAAACAGTAATTTCTTTTCCTCTATGTATCGGAACATTTCATTTACAGAAGTATACGGATAATTCTTTAAACAAAGAAAGTGTAGAATATTCGAACACTGTTAAAACGGATTTAACTACTTACTGAACTACTTATTGGGCTCGACAATAGCCATCTACGGACACTAGTAGGCTCCGTCACATCCGCGGATGAGGGACCGATTGCAGCACAAACGAAGCTCGGTTGGGTGGTGTACGGAAAGACGCCAACAAGATTAGCACGCGAAGAACGGGAAGGAGTTGTTCTCTGTAGCAACCAGGCCCAAGAACCAGACCTTTGGTTGGATAACGTCGTTGAAAGCTTCTTCTGCATAGAGAATTTTGGTGCTAAAAGGCCGGTGGAGAAGTTAACGTCTGATGAGGACAAAAGAGCGTTGCAAATCTCATCCAGCACCACGAAAAGAGTCAACGATCGGTTCCAAACTGGCTTGCTATGGAAGGATGACATCATACTGTGTATACTGTGTATAGAAGAAGACGTGCTTTTGCCTTTCTCTTTCGTTTTATAATCATTACTCTAAACCCTTTTGCTTTAATCTTTCAACTTCCGAAGTATTCGATACGTTGAGATTTTCTCTACCGTGGAATCATTCGCGAGTTAGTGTTCTCACCTTTAAAGAGTTTAGTTTAAACAAAAAGAAAAAAAGTTTCTGATATTAAACAGAAGAACTTATTGAGTGGTACTCTAAACCCAGTATTAACTTTGCCGTATATATCAGCCGTTAAATTCATTTTTCGACTCATTCTCTTCTCCCCGGTGAGTTCATCTTAGTGTATGTTCTGCCAACATTGAAGCATTTGAGACTATACAAATATATTGTGTTCTCTCTTTACACTTCTCTAACTACTACATCGTTGAGTGATAATAAAGGAAATTACTCAATTCTCCTGTCAACTATAGACCAACAACTCTGAGTAACGTTAGTGATCTCACTCCCCCACACGTGTGAGTACGTTTTTAGTGCATGTTCTGCCGTCAGCATAGTGGATTCTACTCAATCGATTTTTGTTTTCTCTGTTTTGTTTTAATCATTGCATGTTCCAATTTCGAGCAAACACCAATCAAATACTGGAACCACAATTTTTCTTATACTGCAACCAGTATAATTGAAGACGGAAACAAAAACATAATTTCCTGTTTGTAATATTTAAATATTTCAAACCACTAATCATGGGAGACTCTGAATGTTACATATGCAAAAAAACATCGAATGATGTTAAACTTGCTTGTGCAATATGCCTTGCAAATGTACATGCTAAATGCATAAACATCAAAGGGAAAGACATTGATAAAATTGTCTCTACGCCTGGCCTCTCCTTCCACTGTGAAAAACATCGCAGTATATCGACGGATGTTTTACACTGGAAGATTATCAAACTGCAAAAAACGTTTAACAAACAAAAAATGCTGGAGGGTTTTAATAACATTGACCGCCTGCTGCAACAGCATCAGCCTATCAGCGAGCCCCAACAGCTTATACTAGCACAGCAGAATCAATTAAAAGATCAGCAAGTGCAACTACACCTCATCCAACAACAATTAGTTGAACAACAACAGCAACAATATAATCAACCTCAAAAAGAACGTCCACAACAAAAACTTCAACAACATGAGCCTCAGCAACAAGATTACCCACAACAGGAACAAAAACAAACATTTCAGAATCAGCACAGACAACAAAAAACAAAGCCTCCACAACCTAAACAGAAAAAAAGTGATCAAACACGTATTCAGCAACAGCCACATACTTCTTCTATAACTATTGTGGAGTCAACCACTACAACCGCTATGCAGCATGACGATGACTCTACGAATAGTGCAATTCCTCTTCCACTGATACAATTGGAACCTCCTGAAAAGAGAGTTTTACGCTCCAATTCTCATGTACTTGGGGAACTTCCCTCTATTGACGTATCAACTGATAATTCGAATATTGATACTACTTCGTCAATACTTTCACCATTTATCAACATTGAGACACGTTCTACGTCAGGTAACTTTGGATCGAACAATATATCTACTGCTGGAACTTGTACCTTAAGGGTAGTACCACCCCCATTTGTTATATTTTTGTCTCGTTTGGAATACGGCACTAAACCGTCTGATATTATTGATTATATTAATCAAAAAAATATCGATACATCAAGTATCAGATGCCTGAGCCTAACAGCAGATAACTTACAAGGTCGCATGTCCGCGTCATTCAAAGTACTTGCACCACTGTCTACTGGTAAAATACTTGTTAATCCAGATTTTTGGCCAAGTAATATGCTAGTAAAGGAGTTCATTAACAGGCCCAATTTAAGAGCTTCCTCCTCAAAAAACATACGGAAATCGCCTTCTTCTATCAAAACGTGAGAGGACTAAGAACTAACTGCACTAAATTTTTGATAAGCATGTACAGCTGTTCCTCTGACATAGTTATTATTACTGAAAGTGGATTAGATGACAGCTTTCATAATGACGTCGTTTTTCCATCAAATTTTTCTGTTAATCGTTGTGACCGTTCCGTGAATAATAGCACCAAAGATCGACTTGGTGGTGTAATTATCTCCCAGTCATCTGTAGTGACTAGGTATTTGGATGCCTTTCGTTTCATTGAAAGCCTTCTTACTGTCTCGGATAAAATATACATATTTGGTGATTTCAACCATCCTAAAATAAAATGGGCTTCAGGAGTAATTCTTTATCAGGATCTGGAGCTGATATTGTGGATACGCTACAATCTTTGGGTCTACTTCAAGTTAATCATATAACTAATCATCAAAATCGTACCTTAGACCTCATTTTTACAAACAACAGTAACGATAGCTTCGTCTCTAGAAGTCTTACACCAATGGTCTCGGAAGATATGTATCATCCATCTTTATATTTATTTTCAAATTTGTATACTAATAAGCCTTACCTTCATGATTCTTTTGAATTTAATTTTAAAAAAGCTGATTATGCTTATATTTGTGAACAACTTGAGAACTATGACTGGCAACACTTTTATTCGCTAGAAATTAATGCTTTATGCTCCGAATTTTATCGGGTTATCAAGGAAATTATCTTTAAATATGTTCCTGTAGTCCGCGGACGTAACTCTTCGGTCAACTCTTGTCCCGGGGATAATGAAATTACTTGTTTCTTAAAAACCCAAAAGAATAGAGCTTATAGAAGATGGCGTAATAGTTTATTATATGAGGACTACACGTCGTACATAAAACTTAAATCCGAATTTAAATTAGCTCTGTATCATGCTTACCTTATATATATCAAAAACATTGAAAATAATATTAGATCTAAGCCGAATCAATTCTGGAACTTCATTAACACAAAAAATAAATGTGATGGTTACCCATCCACACTTTCCTACAATGGTCAATCCTCAGATTCCTTAAAAACCCTTTGTAATAACTTTCGTAGTTTTTTCCAATCTGAATAACAGTGATTCTAACATTGACGAGAATTTCTTCTGCTACATTCAGGAATCGTGCAATTATATTTTCAACAACGTTGAAATTACTGATAGTACGTTAGGGTCTCTATTGGAGTTAGAATCTAATTTTTCTTCCGGCCCGGACGGTTTGCCCCCAGCCTTTCTAAAAAAATGTGCTCGTCCATTACACAAAATTCTATGTTACATTTTTAATTTATCGTTAAAAACGTCAACATTTCCATCAATATGGAAAAATTCATTTATAATACCCATCTTTAAGTCCGGTAGGAGAAACAAAATTGAAAACTACTTGATAAATTGGTAACTGAACGATTAAGCTTTTTTTGTAATTCCCTTATTTATAACAATCAGCATGGTTTTGTGAAACAGCGTTCGACTGTGACAAACCTAATACTTTTCACTAATTTCATTGCTTCGGAAATAAGTAAAGGTAATCAAGTTGATGAATCAAAGCTTATTACTATTCAAGCTTAAGCGATTAGGTTTTCCAGCTTCCTTTTTACATTGGTTATCTTCTTATCTGTGTAATAGATACCAATTTGTAAATTTTAGAAATACATTTTCAAATAAAATTAATGTAACTTCTGGCGTTCCGCAAGGAAGTCACATTGGTCCTCTCCTGTTTATTTTGTTTGTTAACGATATTGTTAAATTTCTACCTAATTGTAATATTTTAATGTTTGCGGATGACTTTAAAATATTTGCATCTGGCAAAGACATTCAAAGCTTTGAAATGCTTAATACAAATATGCAAAAACTTTGTCTATGGTGTTCAAAAAACTACTTGTCTTTAAATGTTAATAAATGCTCTGTCATATCCTTCTCACGTCGCAAATCAATTCTTATATACAATTATGTCCTTGATAATAACGTCATTCCTCGTGTCTCTACAATAAGAGATTTGCGTGTTTTTCTTGACACAAAACTATCATATATTAGCCACATTGAATATATTTCGAATAAGGCTAATAGGGCATGGGGAATCATAAGGCGTTATGCCTGTGAATTTTCTGATCCATATGTCATAAAAATGCTATATGTATCTTTTGTAAGATCTATTTTGGAATATGCGTCAATTGTCTGGTATCCCTACTATGCAATTCATATTTCCAAAATTGAAGCCATCCAAAAGAGGTTTTTGAGATTTACCCTTAGAGGACTTCCTTGGGTTGACGCCAACAGCTTACCCGCCTACCAATCCAGACTTAAACTGATAAGCTTAGAATCTTTTGAAGTTAGAAGAACAGTGGCCAGAGCTATTTTCCTTCATAGGTTACTTATTGGAGAGATTGATTCCCCTGAAATCCTAAGTCTACTAAATATTAATATTCCAACTAGTGGTTTACGGAATCAAAGATTTTTCAAAATATCTCACTCACGAACCAATTACGGCCATTCATCTTCTATAAACGGTTACATGACAATTTATAATTTAATTGATTTTAACTCGTCGGTTGATGTTATAAAAAAGAAATTGCTTGAAGCTATTTCCCAGTCATAATTCTTATGTCTTTAATTTGGTTTTTGTTTTTTTTTCGTTTTTTTTCTTTATCAATTTATTTTACTGCTTAATTATTAAATTTCTTGTTTTTTTTTCTTATTGTAATTTCTATAATATTCATTGTGCTTGTATATTACCTTTGTCTAAGAAAGTCTTGAACTTTGATGATAATAACAAATAAATAAATAAATAAATAAATAAATAAATAAATAAATAAATTGCCAGAGAGTTACCAGTTAGCCAAACGGAGAATTCTAAGCCTTGAATCCGGAATGAGAAAAGACCCCGAGATTGGTGCTACCTACAAGGAAATTGTCGCTGGTTATGTCAGGAAGGGGTACGCAGTGAAATTATCCAGAGAAGAAGAAGATGTACTTTCACCTAGGACTTAGTATCTCCCTCATTTTGAAGTCAAAAACCCCGGCAAGCCAGAAAAGGTTCGTCTCGTATTCGACGCGGCAGCGAAAGAGTCTCCTTGAACTCCTTTCTGCTTAAGGGCCCAGATGACTACGTACTTTTGGTAGCCGTAGTATTCAACTTTCGGATGCGGACCGTAGCGATAGTGGGAGATATCAAGGAAATGTTTCACCAGGTCCGCATTCAGCCAGAAGACCAACACGCGCAGCGCTTTCTCTGGCGAGCAAACCAGGACCAACCGATCGATGCCTATGTCATGAAAGCCATGACCCTTGGAGCCACCTGTTCCCCATGTACAGCAAATTTCGTCAAGAACTTCAATGCCTTAAGATGCGCTGACGATTATCCTAGAGCCGTAAAGGCAATAACCAGCTACCATTACGTGGACGATTACGTGGACAGCTTCGAAAGTGTCAAAGAGGCCATCGACGTCACTAAAGCCGTCATATCCATATATCGAAGTGGCAGCGGGCGGTCCAAGCTCAATGATCAATATGGACATCGAATCCACCGTGATGACTGAAAAGGTACTTGGAATTGGAATGTGCTGGGACACCTTAGAGGTAAGATCGACATTCACACCTTCGTCGAGGCCAGTGAAGCAGCGTTCAGTGCTGTCACGTACTTCCAGATTGAGCACAACGGCAAGGTCTATACATCGTTTGTTTGCGGTAAAACTAGAACTGGTCCAAACAAGCTAATATCGATACCACGCCTTGAGTTATCGGCCGCCGTTCTAGGGATAGATAGGCTTACCAACTCCGTCCTTCGTTATCATGATATACCGTCGATGAATCGTGTGTTTTGGAGTGATTCTAAAACCGTGCTTCATTGGCTTAGGTCGGATTCTCGACGGCCTTTCGAATCGCCGAAATACTGGAGAGTAGCCGGGTCAATGAATGGCGTTGGGTCCCGTCCAAAATGAACCCAGCAGATGCGGCCACCCGAGAGCGCTACACTCCGCTGTTACAAGCGGAAACCAATGGTTAAACGGGCCTCAATTTCTTAGGCTGGTTGAATCGGAATGGCCGCAGTAACCGGCCGACGTCGCCGATCATAGGTGCCCGTTAGGAATTGCGGTCGAAGTTTGTGCTACACCCTTTGATGCAGCGAGATTCTCGAGCTTTTAAAGCTGCAAAGAACGATAGCCTGGGTTTTGCGAATATATGCCGACGTAAACCAGTTGAAAGTGGAGAACTATCGGTTGCTGAGCTTGGTAACGCTGAGCGCTTGATATGCCGTCAAATACAGAGGGACGCTTTCAGTAATGACATCGCCAATCTTCGCCGAAACTCGCAGATAGATAAAGGCAGTATCCTCTTCAAGCTGACGCCCTATCTCGACGAATCAGGACTCTTGCGCGTCCAAGCACGAACTGATGCTGCCACCACGATACCGTTTTCTGCCAGACGTCCCGTTATTTTGCCGAAGAACCACCGAATAACAGAACTACTTATATCTAACTATCATCGCCGTTTCCACCATCGAAATGACGACACCATCGTAAATGAGTTCAGGCAGAAATTTTGGGTGCCGAGTCTACGATCTGCTGTGAAACGAGCTAAGAACTAATGTCAAACATGTCGTCTCCGACGGGCCGAGCCTTTTCCGCCGCTAATATCGTTGTACCCTTTACTTACACCGGTCTGGACTATTTTGGCCGTGTCAATGTTACGCTTTTGCGGCGCACAGAGAAACGATGGGACGCCCTCTTTACGCGTCTTACGATACGCCATACATCTCGAAATAGCAGCCGATTTGTTGACAGATGCTTATATATTATGCATCCGCAACTTTGTCAACCGTCGAGGGATTCCTCTTCGCATAAGAAGCGACAATGGGACCAACTTCATCGGAGCTAGTAAGGAGATGCTAAATAACAGTATCTTCGATAATGAGGCCATCAAAGAGGAGCTTTCGTCGTCTGGAATCGAGTGGGTATTTAACGTCCCTTCAAACCCACACGCTGGAGGATGCTGGGAGCGGTTGGTTCAATCCGTCAAGCGAGTCCTGTCGAGTACTCTCCGCCAAATAGCGCCGAAAATCGAGACCCTGCAAGCTTCGTTGATAGAAGCGGAGAACGTGGTGAATAGACGGCCGTTGACGCACTTGCAAGTGGCAGTTGAAGACGAAGAACCGCTCACTCTCAACCATTTTCTTCTAGGGGTTTCGAACTCGACGCAAACGCCCGGACCCATAGAAATGAGATCGTTGAGTCTTCGAAAGCAGTGGAATGTGTGCCAGCAGTTAAAAAAACCATTTCTGGAGAAGATGGATACAGGAATACCTACCAGTCCTAACCAAGCGATGTAAGTGGTTCCGGAAGACATCGCCGCTCAAACCGGGGGATCTCGTCCTAGTGTACGACGTCGACGCGCCAAGAAGCCAAAGGACCAGGGGACGGATAGCCAAGGTATTTCCAGGCCCAGATGGGCAAGTCCGCTCCGCCGAAGTAAAAACTGCTGTTGGTGTTCTTCGAAGGCCGGCTGTGAAACTGGCTGTGTTGGAAGTCGGTGAGGCTTCGGTGAGACCGGGTTCCTCACGGGGGGTGGGATGTCGCAAAATATGATGACACTGATGTGCCGTGTGACATGGGCTTTACCGAAATATAGATAAACTAATGTGCCGTGTGACACGGCCCAAAGAATCGCTTGCGATCGTTCTCGGTGAACAAGACTAAACTATAAGAAAAGTTTGATGTTTGTCACATGGCATGAATTGGAAGCCAACTGTCGCTGAGGACGGACGCGGTCGTGTGCCAATGTGTAAGATACCAAATTTATAACGTTTTTATATATATGTATATATTTTTCTTAATTCATACATTTAGAGAATAAACCATCAAGAATTCAAATAAAACATTGGATTTAGCGTTTTATTCAGCACACGGCTAGTCCTCGCGAATTGGCGACAACTTTTTTAGAACAAATAGTTTCAAAAATTCTAGAGCAATGAGTTATTCTTGACAATTATTTTCATCGTAAGAATAAGACTGAAGTTACTTATGTTTCTTGGTACTATCTTGGTAATTTAACTAATAAAATGAACATTGAACATGAAGCTGAAGCCCAAAATCTATACATTGACAACAATAACAAAAGTTTTTTAAAAAATGATTCAAAACTTCGTTAAATCATAATTAATTGAAAATATATTGCAAACGCACGCTGGTTTTTATAATGATGACATTTCTTTGAAGTATTTAGAAAATACATATCGAAGCAAAAAGGACTATTATTCTTTTCTGAAGCCGATGTAAAAGATATTTAAATAAGATCTCGGGAATACTGCATAGAAATTTGTAAACATTATTTCGAATTGATTTTATCGACGAAATCTTAATTGCAATGTAGGGCATTAATCGGAAAAAAAATTATTTTATTTTATTTTATTTATTTATTATGATATCAGTATATAATTGCAAATTATTACTAATATAAACAAAGATATAGGAGCAACTAGCAGCAAAGGCTTTCGGCTCTTGGAAATAATAATATAATTATATAGCGATTTTAAATTTTTCTAATATTTTTTTTAATTTGGTGATATTGCTTTGGTTTGGTTCCCTGATGAGTTCCAGTAGATTTTGATTTGGGTTAAAGTTGTCTTGAGGTGTTGAATGTGACGATGAGAAGCATGGGCTTAATAGATGCGTTATAGTTATTATGCTGAAGCAGGTGGGGCAGGTTGGTGGAGATTCCCTTTAGAGCAGGTGCTGGTGAGTGTATGCAGTGTGACCAAGGCGGAGTCGGATGAACATTGTTATGTCAGATTTGGATATGTTTGTTGGGAATTTTGGCTGAACTTTATTCGGGTTGACTGTTTTGTAGTGGTGTTTGTAATGTTCCCATTTGAGTAGCTGTTGTAGCAGCATCTGCAAATTCATTGCCTTTAATCCCTACGTGGCCTGGTGTCCACACGATCTTTAATTTAGGTTTCGATTTGTTTAATATATCACGAATTTTGGGTATGATATTTGTGTCATTTCGAGGATTGACGATACCTTGCAGTACTGACAGACTATCGGAGCATATGGCCCATTTTCCTACTGTTTGCGAACATCTTTTTGTGGCTTCAAGTATAGCTAGTGCTTCAGCGGTATAAATGGAGGCAATGTTAGGTAAGATTCCTTGGATGATTATAGACCCTTCTTGATTTACCACTGCAAAACCTGTGTTTGCTTCTGTTTTAGAACCGTCTGTATATATGAAGTTCCAGCCTTTACGTTTCAGATCAGTTGACATTTCGAGGAATCGTAATTTGTAGATATCGTTACTAGTCACGTCCTTTCGCAACTCTTGTAGATTGAGTACTACTGAGTCCTTATGGAATGTCCAAGGTGGTTGAGTTGGTGTGAATTTGGCTATTCTATTGCAAGATAGATTTAGCATGTTACCAGATTCCAAAATTCGATGTATTGCGGACGGGATCCTCCTATTGCGTTTATGGTTGATAGCTTTATTCGTATCTTTGTCTATTACTGATCCTGTTTGAAAGTGAAGTTTGACATTGAGTTTTGCAATAATCGCTCTTCTATAGACGGGAGCCCGGCTTCAGCAAGTATATTTATAGTTGGTGTGGTTGGAAATGCACCTAGGCTTTTCCTTGCTGCTTGGTGGTATATTGGAGCAATTATATTTTTGGTTGATTTTGGACAGGAACCATAGATGGCCAAAGCGTAATCCAGTTTTCTTAAGACTAACAACTTTGAAATATTGCAAAGAGAATTAACATGAACATTACTTTTCTTTGATGCTAGGTATTTGATGATATTAAGCCTTGCTGTTAGTGATTTCTTAAGATTAGTGCAGTGAGATTTCCAATTATACCTATTGTTTATTAAAAGACCTAGGACATTAAGATTGGAGACTGTTTCTATCTGAGTATTGTTAATAACTAATTTGTACATTTTTTTTTCTGCATATATGGATTAATTTACTTTTTTCCAAGGAAAGCTTAGAACCAGAAGTATGAGACCATTCAAAAATTTCGTTAAGCAAGAGAGAAAAAGTACATTTAGTTTTATCTAGATCATTGTATGTACATAGTATATATGCATCGTCTGCATAGATACAATGATCTAGATTTTTATATTTAGATATAAAGTCACTTATTTGGTTAAAAGCGATTAAAAAACAAATGACTGATAAGGGAGATCCTTGCGGGATACCATTTTCGAGCGGCACAAGTTTTGAAAACATGTTTCGAATTTTGACGAAGCACTTCCTATTCGTTAAAAACGATTTAAAATATCCAAACATTTTGGTTCCCACTCCCCATTCTCTTAATTTGTTAAGACTTAGGTGTATGCCTACGCGGTCGAAGGCCTTTTCAAAATCTAAGACCAGGATTGTGATATGGTTGCGTGCTGATAGGGCGTTTGTGGCAACATAGTCAATATGAAGTAGGGTATCTATGCACCCTCTTTTTGGTTTGAAGCCGACTTGATTGGAACTTAAGACCTTTTTAAAGTCTGTAAACCATAAGATCCTGTTGGCAATTATTTTTTCAAGAACTTTTGATAAGCAAGGAATCAATGAGATTAGACGATATCCATTTAAGCTTCCGATATCTTTCTTGGGCTTGGGTACGGGGATGATGGTATCTATTTTCCAACTTTGAGGTATAATACCTTTGCTGAAAATGTTATTATACACACGATATAAGTTATTATGTTATTATACACACGATATAATCATAGGATAGGAGATCCCGTCCCGCCCTGGTGTTTTCCCTTGTAATTTAGACAAGCAACTTTCAAATTCAAGAATAGTGATATCAGTTTCAATTCGTTGTGCTGCTGCGTTCATTAAAGGTTGTGGAATTATATTGAGACTTTCCAATTTCATAGCGTTAAAAGCCGGTGAAAAGTTGGAATTATCAGAGTTGGTGGACCAATATTTGGCAAAAAGATTGCTGATATCAACAGGGTCAGTTACAGATCCGGTTGGTGAGTTGATAGATACAATGTATTTATGTGTGGAGATACCTGTCAACGACCTAATCCGTTGCCAAACTGTGCTTGTGGATGAGTTTGAATTAATGGTTCCTGTAAAGTCCTCAAAGCTTTTTATCTTGCTGATTTTTAGCAATCTTCTAAAATGAGCATTAGCTTTTTTGTTGACTTGAGTAAGAGTTTTCCTGAAACTCCTCCAAGTTATGAACTTTTCGGTTCTTACCCTAGCCAGATCAGGATTCCACCAGGGCACAGATCGTTTGAAAGTTGTTGGGGATGATTGTGGGATAGAATCATTAGCAGCGTTTCGAATGCATTTAAGTAAAAATGCAGCTTCTCTATTTATACAAGGGGGGTTTCTGGTTACTTTCAAGAGGTGTGGGTTGAATTTTTTTTTTTAAATAAGTTCCGATTAGCTAAATCCGTTTTATATCTTGGGATATGTTTAATAAATTCGTGCCTGGGTGTCACTAGCAGTGAAATGGATATTGGAAAGTGATCGCTATTATGGAAATCATCGGAGATGTGCCCAGATATTTTCGGAAAGAGTATTGAAGAACAACATGTTATGTCAATGTGGGTAAGGGTATTATGAGTTGAGAAGTGGGTGGGGGAACCATCGTTTAGTATGGTCAGATCGGATTTCGTAATAAATTCTTCAATAACTAAGCCCCTTTTGTTGGTTTTAGGGGAACCCCAAAGCTGACTCCAAGAGTTGACATCACCTGTAAATATGTATGGTGGTTGCACTTGTCGAATGATATTCTCTAAGTCAGATCGAGCGAATATTTGGCCAGGTAGAATGTAGACACAAATAATCGTAACTTTAATATCTATATCAACTTGTATAGCCGTAGATAAAATATTTGATACAATTGGTTTGTGTACGTGGGGAGTATTATCTTTAATAAGTATTCCGACTCCTTGCACAGATGTTAAATTGCAAGGTTGATTGATAAAATACCCAACGTACGACTTTGGTTTTATAGGGTCTTCTTTATAAGCCAGGTGCGTTTCTTGTAATGAGATAATATCATATTTACTTTCTTTAATTATTAAATTAAGTTCATCATAATTATTCTTGAAACCATTAAGGTTCCATTGTAAAATATCGAGAGATTTGAGTGTTTTCGGTTGTTGGTTGTTTTGCTGGTCGATGGTCACACTTCCGGGGGAGAGTGGAATTTCTACCACACACTGTGGATAGATTTGCGCTCCCCACCGCAAGTACGACCATCGACGTTGTGGTATCAGAGGTTTTGCTATTGATATGAGCTTTCATTTGTATTGAGAGATTTAATTATATCGTTGTTGTTGAAAATTGAAGATTTGGAGATAGAGTTGATTTGTGGAATAGAGTGTATGGTAAAGTTGCTTGTTTTTGATGGTGATGATTTGGTATTAGGAGTGTTTAATTGGTTTTGTTCTAAGACTTGCGTTTGTTTGGATGAAGGAGAGAGCATTAGGTGATCATTGAGTACATCTGTTAACTGTGATGTAGATGCGGTGGGGATCGGCGGTGAAATGATTTTTGCGGGTTGACTGATCGTTTGTGCAAGTGGTGTTATTTTGTTTTCGGTGTTAGTGGTTTGAGAGGGTGAAATAGTGAGGGGGTTTTTGTGGTTGGTAAGTGCTGTTAGCTACGCTCAGAAAGAGATGATGGATTGGGAATGGGGTGTTGATTTTGTTCGTTGTATGTGCGTCTAGCCTCGGCCATACAGCATTTGTTTTTAGTTTTGATGGTTATTATTTCTTTATTTTGAACAAATATGGGACAATCTTTCGAAGAGGATGAATGTTTGTCTAAGCAATTTGCACACATCAATCTTGTACAGGGTGCAGGCTCATGTGGAGGGAGACTACAGTTGACACAAACTTTTCTTCTAGTGCACCTTTTAGTCGTGTGTCCGAGTAACTGACAGTTACGGCATCTCATAGGCGAAGGAATGTATTCCTTGACCTTTGCCTTGTACCAACCAATTTCGACGGTTTGAAAAGTTCGACTTTATCATTAATTTGTCTTGTGAACTTGTATACCTCGGTTACACCTTGAGATTTCATTTCTGAAACGATTTCAGATTCTTTTACATTTTTCAACCACGGAGCATATACTATGCCTTTCGAGGAATTAAGTTGTTTGTGGAGGCTAACTGTTACTGGGAGAATATTGGCTAGATTATTCGTTTTAATGAATTTGTCCGCGATTTGTTGATTTCTTGCTAACAAGAGAATACTACCATCTTTTAATATGGATATATTGTCGTACTCAGTACTAATTGCGTCAATTGATTTTCATAAGACGAAAATACTTACAGATGATATTTGTTTGTCATCATTTTTGGCTGATATCACTACAAATTTCGGGTTTTTGGTATTGCGAGACACGGGTAACTCTGGGTACTCATCCAGTGAATTACCACGTTTATTTTTCTTTGCCCTAGGTTGTTCAGAAGAAATATCAGATAGTATTTCAAACTGATTCCCGGACTTATTTCTCGAATTTGAACAGCAAAAGGGAGGGAAATTGATTGACCGCGATATAAGAAAAGAGTAAGGTTGTGTAAAAGTAGTAAGAAGAGCGGGGTGAGACAGAGAGCTGTCACAATAGAATAACGCGTCGAGCAAGAGCACAGCGGGAAACACCATGATGTTTACGCTACCAGAGCCAGACGGTGACTGGAAAAAAAAATTAATACAAATTCTAGTGCCGTTTATCGTATTACTAGTATTTCCAAAATTACTTTATAGTATTTACTTTACTAGTATTTAAAATCTATGACGAAAAACGCTTTGAAAACAGAACACTCATACCTCCATAGAGAATTATACCTATTAAGTAGGAAATACACGTTGTTTGCGACAATTGTACCGTGTGTATCCAACCAACGGCTGTACCGATATTGTATGGTCGCAAGCTCTTGACCATACAACCTCTGTTGTATGCGACAGATTGCATGGAAATCGCATGTGTTTTCGCGCATACAACCGTTCGTACAGATTTTAATTGTGTTTTGACTTTTGTGGTGGAAGGATGCAAAAGGAAAAAAAAGCATGGTTTCAATTAAAAAAAAAACTTTTGGATCAATTTTATTATTGTTGGTTGTATACAACTCGCATGCTGATTGTATCGTGCGTTTGCTACATACGGCGGTTGGGCCGATGTCGGTACAACACAAGTTGGTACGACGGTTGTATCGTCTATTCCCTACTTTATACAGTATTCCGTACGATGTGAACTATCCGACGCACAGTGCTCCGCTTAGAACACATTTTGTGACAAAAATTAAAAAAGCTTCCATGTGTGATATTAAATTTTAATTAATAAACAAATACTTTGGAACGCATTTGTTATAAAAAAAACACATAATTAAATCCTAATAATATTAAAATAAACTAAATAACAAAATTATATACTTCTTCATATGCTAATATGTGCAACTAAATTTTCTGCCAAAAGTTTTTCTCCTTGACGATAATTTATTAAGATAAGTATGTATATAATCTGAGGTCATGAGCTGCAATAACAACAGATCCTTGTTTGTATATACAGTGAACGCTCGATATAGTAAACATCGATATAGTGAACAATCCAAAATAGTGAACACGCAATAGTTTTTTTGGAATGTATTATTTTTGACAAGTTTTTTTTATGGATGAATTGTTTTACTTTCTAATAAATTATTCCTTTTAATAAATATTGGCTCGTTTTTTAGCATTCGTACAGAAAAAAATGTAATATTATCTCATTTTCGATATAATGTATGGAAAATATTCACATTTTGATGAAATTTGCTATAAGAAATCCACCCTTGCTACAATGAACAATTTCACTACAGTGAACTGGCCCAGTTTTCATTAGTTCACTATACCGAGTGTCTACCGTATTTATGCGTGATGATTTACATACGTGTATGGTCACTGCAGAGGTGTCATTTTAACATTTTTTATCCTAAATCTAGCATATTTAAACTTTAAATTGCATATAAGTATAAATAAAATAAGCTACATATATGTGCACTTTTACACGATGACTTTTTGAGTCAGCGACTCACGAATGTCTAGGAAAGTGCAGGGGTTAGACCGAGTCGCACGCGTAGAGGATTTGTGTGACTTTTTTGTGTTCTCTTTTATCTTGTTTGTAGTTTTTTCAGTTGCTTTATTCTTGTATTCTCAGCGTTGAGTTCGTGTCAAAAACACCGTGTGTCGGAGCAGAGCAAAATGCAAAAGAAGGGAGAAAGAAATATAAATGGTCGCTGACTCAAAAAGTCATCGCGTAAAAGTGCTCTATGCAATCCAGCATATTTTCAATTTTTAACACCAAAACACAAAAACTTTACACGCATTATTAAAACGTATTCGTGCTATATTTTGCTATACAAATAAGGAACGCATCCATCAAAATTTCCTGTACTTGACATTATTGAAAATGTGTATGACAATTATCGTTTCCTTCGACTACTTACCTTGTGGAGATACTCAGTACGTCCCAATGATCCCGGGGAGCGATTGCAGTAGGGTCACCCATGCTGTAAGGTCCTTGGAGGAGGGTCCGAAGCTAAAGAGTAGTCAACCTGATTCCAGTGGTGGTCTGGGCGCAAAGCAAACCGTTCCCAAGGATGCAAGGCTGAGGGTTAAATCAGTCTCTAATGAGCTCCTTCAAGTGCTTTGGCAGGGCTTGTCGTAGTAGTGCCTTATCCCAGTAAAGCCGGCTATGCTGAGGATGGACCATTTCAAACCGGCTCACTCGTGGGACCAATTCATGAATTCTTCAAAAACAAATCAAACAGAAAAGACAAACGAACCTTCCGAGGCTAAGCCTCATGAACTGACGACGACAATAACTAGGGAACGTACCACGTGTGTCACTAAGACGATGGAGAAACAACTTTACAGATTAAGTATTGATGATAATACTGACGGCTCGTTCTTACCGATACAGATTCCGATTCGGTTGCGACCTCTGTTTCGGAGGTAGCCAACCTGTTTCGGGAGGGCACTCTCGTGAGAACCCGACAGGCCACTATTCCAGGGGAAGCCATCTGAGAAAGGGAGGCCCTCTGTTTCTGCCAAGGATAGCCAGCTCGCTACGGGAAGGCTCCCTATTCATAACTGGCGGAGGAGTCAACTCGAATCGGGGGGGCCCTCAACCAGTTCTGAAGCCAAATGGGATTCGGCCTCCAAGAGACCCAGGTCACAGGAGGATCCTTCCAAAACCCCGAAGACGGCTAAAAAACCATTTCAATTTCCAGGCCCTTCATTGACCAGGGTGACGAGGAAGGTCGTATCAGTGCGGAGAACGGGAGGCTTTTGAAGGCACAAGTGTCTTCGGGCATCCTCTCCCACTACCTGGCTAACCCCACGTTAGCGCCGCCGACCTTCAGGGATGGCGGTTGGCATCAGACTGGTGCCAAACAATTAATTTGCAGCGACGAGAATTCGGCTGGCTACATCAAGTCGGCAATCTCAAAAGTCGGGGCTGTGTGGCCTGGAGCCAAACTTAAGGCCGTTCCTAAAGCCGAAATTCCAACTCGGCCGAGGTCTAGAGTGTGGATACCTCCCGGTCCTAGTGCCCCGAAGGACATTCTTTGGCTCATAGGGATTCCAAATCCTGACATTTCGATGCGTAATTGGAAAGTCATTAAAGCTGGGCGATTGGTTTCAATACTGAACCCGGAGTCAATTGAGCTCCTCGCTGCAAGAGATTTCAGGATCTTCTATGGGCTGGAGACGCTCCACTTCAAAGTTTACGAGAGGAACGAAAAACTGGCTTCTGGCGTAGCTGAGAAGCAAGTTGATCCGTCCAAGTCAAAACTTCACGCTAAAAAGGTCAGTGGTGAACAACCCACTGCTTCGGGGGGTTGCAGCATCACGGTGTCAAAAGTGCTGGCATCTACTGCTGATGCTGGATTAGGGCTTCCAATGGAGCAAGGTAGTGGTGATCAGTCCTCTGACTCGGAGGATTGTAACACCACAGTCATAGAGGCGTCTGCATCAATTAGCACTAATGCTTCGGTTGATTCAGATTAACCTCCATCATTCAAAGGCAGCTTCTGCTAATCTGTTGCTCCGTTTGCAAGAAAGCGGAGAGGATATTGCCCTCATCCAGGAGCCGTGGGTCCTAAGGGACAATAGCATAGCGGGATTAAGGGTAAAGAACTAGGTAAACCAAGAGCCTGTATTCTTGCCAAGAACAAGCTTAATTTGTTTCTTTTATCCAATTTCAGCTACCCTGACTTTGTTCGTGTCAGTTTAGAACGGGGCAAGGAGAATATTGTACTTTTCGAAGTTTCTCATACTTTTTCATATACTCCATTTCCTAGAGGCAGCCATGGACAATTTAATTTTTTTTAATTAATTTCGTGTGTCTTCCTCGAAGCATTTTAATACATCATAATATTTGAGAACATATTCATAGATTTTATTTGACTTGGTTCATTTTGCTGCTTTATACTATACTTGAAATAAATCGGCATTTGTAAAAGTTTGACCTGTCCCCAAAAAAATATCGTTTTTGTACTTGTTTAGTTCAATTACCTCTCCAAGAACAACGACTTACAATGATAATGGTGCATCAGACACATTTCAATGTCAGACCGACGACCTACAATGCTGACGGTGCATCGCACACATTGCAACGGACAACCGGCAGCACCCGATATTTGAGTCAGACAAACGACCTACATATGTATGTATTTATGTACAATGCTGATGGTGCATTACTGGCGGCAATTAATTTTTCTTTTGTTTTTTATTTATCTAACTAAATAAAGCAATTTTATGTTAATTCGAATAAGTTAGAATGAGCAAATTATTTGTATAAAAGAATCAATTAAGTAATAATAAAATGTAGTATATACTCAGACACTATTGGAAGCGTTTTTACTTCATTGAGTCTTTCTCCTCCTTTATGTGCTTGATATCCCTTTAAATTGAATTCAGGCAAACGAGTTTGAACATTTTGGTGACCCTGACGTGATTCAGGTGCAGCACTTGTATCACAAGAATAATTTCATAATTTCATATCTGAATAAGAGCCAGAAGAACCTTAGAGTGCTGAGAACATCATCATAGATAAAGCAGCGACTAAACAACAAGCGACGGGCGTGAAGATCGAGCAGATCGTAGCAAACTATCGGAAGGACTCGAAGATCCGAAAAACTTTAAACTATTACAAGGAGTGTTTGAAGGGACTCACCGAGCAGTGGGATATCTTCGAAACAACCGATACCGAGATTAGGGAAACATTCCCTACAGAACTGGAGCAACCATACTACGCCAATGAGTATTACGATGCTATGAAAAGGGTATATGATCAGTTCAGCGACGAATTCTCCAAGAACATTGAAAGGCTGAAACCAGCAGAGCATGTTAGGGAGGAGGAGTCCGGCGATCACCATCAGCACGAAGCTAAGACGACAACAGTCAACTATAGATTCACTACAACGAGTATGAGCAACCATTACTGAGAATGGACTTTCTAAGAACTACTTACTACGAGGTGAAGGAAAGAACCATCAATCGATATTGAACTCTAATTGAAGGCATCCATAATTCAATTTTGGAGTCAACCAACGATGTTGAAAGCAATGGATATGACATCGACCAATATATTCTACTCCAGGAAAGGGTGCCACAAGCACTAATTTTATTGGTAGAGATGATCGGAAAACATACTGCACCACAGCAGTCCGCTGAATCAGGTAACTCCAAGCTAAACCTACCAAAGGTCATCCTTCCAAGATTCGATGGCGATTATTTGAAATGGGGACAATTTTTTGATCTGTTTTCTCAAATGGTTGACAAGCAACAAATACCAAGCGTACAAAAGATGTGGTACCTTAAGACCCATCTTAGCGGAGAAGTAGAAAATCTTATCCGTCATCTATCACTAACAAGTACAAAACGGCATGGACCAGCCTCCAAGATTGATACAACAATATTAGGATACTCACATCAACTCTTTTGCAAAAAATAACTGGACAACCAAACCAAACACCACACAAGAATGTTTGATGGCTCTAAATAACATCGGCGTAGATACTAGAACCTGGTATCCCCTTCTTCTACATCTACTAGTAAATAAACTAGATCAAGGCACAAGGATCCTGTACGAACAATCTCTCAAGAAGCCAAAAGAATAACAATCAATAAGCGAATTTCTAACGTTTCTGGAGAACCAATTTCAATCACTGAAATCAACCAATTTCAATCACTGAAATTAAAAGAAAAAGGATAGCCTGTGCATCATTAACATCAAGAATAAGACTTCTTGCACGGTTTGTGGAACCGGAATACACCCGTCATTCGCTTGCAAACAGTTTTTAACACTAAAGCCAGCAAAGCGTTTGCAAGTAGTGCAAAAAAAAGGCTTAAAGATTGGCCATGGGACGAACAATTCATCTTCAAGAAGTTGTTTAAAGTGCAATCAAAAACACAACACGCTGTTACATCTTAAGAGCAACTTCAAGGGTTCAGCCATCAACAAGCATCAAAATAACACGGAGAGGGACAACAATTCAAGTTCTGAAGGAAATACAAGATTATCAACAACATTGGCAGCGTCAAAAGGACCAGAAAAGCAGCAGTACGTGCTCCTCAGCACAGCCATCCTCAAACCAGTTGCAATCAACGGACAGAAGTTGAAATGCAGAGCCTTTCTGGATTCGAGCTCTCAAGTCAACTTGACTACAGCACGTCTGTTAAAGACATTAGGCTTGCATACCAGCAACACATCAATGAGTATTCAATGCATTGGCGATGGAAAGACGGAATCCCATCAACGCGTTAATGCCAAATTACAATCAAGAACGAGTGATTTTAATACCCATGTAGAAGCATTTGTTCTGCCATACATCGTATCATCACAGCCTTCTCAACGTTTCAACATTTCGCCATGGCCAATACCAAATAACATCCCATTAACGGATCCTAATTTTAACCGCCCAGAAAGAATTGATGTTTTTATCGGTGCGGAATTCTATAATCAATTACTTTTCATTGGACAAATACGCCTAGCAGACAATTTACCCACTCTACAAAATACATTTATAGGATGCATACTGGCTGGAAATCAGGTCAGTCACAACATGTAGAATCTCTGTTATGGAGTCTCGAAGAAGTTGAACCAGCACGTAGAACGTTATCAAGAGACGAAGAGATGTGCGAAGCTCATTTTGCACAAAACACACACGAAACCAGTGATGGACGCTTTATAGTCACACTATCGTTTCATGAGAGCACAACATCTTTAGTCAAATCCAAAGAAATAGCAGTCAACAGATATCTAGCCCTTGAGCGAAAGTTAGATAAAAACAAGGAAGTAAAGGATCAATACATTCAATTCATGGAGGAATATGAAGACTTAGGTCACATGACACAAATCGAAATCAATAACTTCGCAACACCAAACTACGGCATTAGGCACCACTGTGTGTTCAAGGCCGATAGCAGTACTACAAAACTTCGAGTCGTCTTTGATGCTTCATCGAAAACATCGTCAGGACCATCATTAAACGACATCATGTAAACACGACCCACAGTGCAGGGTGAATTATTTTTATTATTGCTTCGATTCTGCTTACCACGATATGTCTTCTGCACTGACATGCAAAAAATGTATCGGCAAATCAGCATCTAGGAGATAGAAGATTCCAAACCATTGAATGGAGAACGCTTTACGCCTTTACGCTATTATCAACTCAACACAGTGACATATGGCACAAGGGCAGCACTATATCTAGCCACGAAGTGTTTGCAACAGCTAGTTAAGGAGAATAGTGAACGATTCACATTAGGTGCACAGGCTCTATACAACCATTTTTATGTAGATGATTGCGTGACAATCGCTTATCAACTGCCTTGAAAATGCAAAAGCCACTCATGTGCATATTACAAGGTGCAGGATTCCAACTATGAAAATGGCGTGCTAATCACCACGGGCTACTACAAGACATTGCTAAAGAGGATCAAGAAATTGATTTCGATTTCAACAAGGGATACAATGCCTTCATTGGCATTGGGTTTGACATGGAGCCAATGAATGATAGATTTTGTGTGAAAACAAATTTGAACTCAATAAGTAGAATAACAAAACGAATTGTCACTTCAGATCTTGTCAAATTATTCGATCCGTTTGGCGTGATGGCTCAGTAGTTGTCACAGCAAAAATATTTGTTCAGGAGCTATGGTTATTACAATTGTCATGGGATGAAGCACTACCAGCTGAACTACATACAAGATGGATGACATTCAGAAATATGCTGAAAAAATTACACAATTTTCTCTTTCCGCGCCTCATGTTTAACAATGACGTACCAATAAGCGCACAGATCCATGTCTTTTCTGATGCACCTGAAAGGACATATGGTACAGTGGGGTACCTGCGAACAATTACAAGCATGGAATAATTGTAAGATTGTTATGTTCCAAATCACGCGTGGCCCCACTAAAGAAACAAACATTGCCACGATTGGAACTATGTGCTGCAGTTCCAGGCGCTCAATTAACCAACTGAATTAAGAAAGACTTGAAACTCAAGGATACACCCACATCTTTATGGTCAAATTCTGAAATCGTCCTATCATGGATAAACTCTCCTTCATCATCATTCCAAACATTTGTGGCCAATCGAGTTGCCACTATACAGGGACTAACACTTCCCGAGCAATGGCGGCACGTGTCATCAAAACACAATCCAGCGGATGTATTATCAAGAGGTCTACAACCAGCCAAGTTGCCATCACACTGTGGTTTTATGGTCCTCTTTTGCTATTTGGGAATCAAGATATGTAAGTCAAGGAGCATTCAATTCCGGAACACACAGAAATGCTTGTAATCATTTAACACGCTTCAGCGAATAACTGGATACATTCTACGATTCTGCAATTATGCCAGACACAAGGATCGACGACAAGAGGGGAAACTATTGACTCTTAAAGATTATTGGCTAGAGATTCACTCATAGTTCGAGCAATGCAGGCATTCGATTTTAAAGAAGAAATCAGTGACCTGCAGACCTACAAAGAACCGAAGAATATAAGCCAATTCAATAGCCTCGTTCCATTTATGTAGGAAAATCAACAAAGAGCTTTTGCCCGGCTCGGATATTTTAGATCAACTAAAGCACATTATAGCTGAACTACACTCGGAAAACACCTTACTACCAGCAAAAAGAACTAAAAGAGGAACAGTTAATTTAGTTGGCAAACTCCTTGTTTGGTGTATTGGATACACAATACAGCAAGTCAACACAAGTGGAAATCATTTATTGCATTTGCTGAAAAATCAAACCTCAGTTATTGACTTAATGATCAACCTAGTAAAACAAGATCAAACTATCATCAAGAACAGATCTGATCAACTCAATTCCCAACTTAGTTAAAAAAGAGCAAGAATAATAATGGTGAAGAAAGGCTTGGTAAAGCCAAGATAGTTCAGATCTTCACATCCCTTTCCTCCCAACTTATTATCATGATCATCAGCATCCAAAGAATGCAATCCATTCTCATTGACGTATTCACAGACACTCACCACGGCGAAATAAGTTCACTATTATTATCAGTGCAGCAGTTAAAGCAGGGACTCAAAACTATCAAGGCCAACCATCCAGCATTTCTAGAGATACCTGCCGATGAAGCAGACCTTTTACAGCTGTACAAGCTTATGACAGTGAAGGGAGGAGTAACAGATAGCAAACCTGATTCTGAATTACGCTTACATTAGTGGATCAAGAATACTACGATTTATTTAGGATGAGACCTATACCACACTTCATAAACAACGCCATGGTAACCAACATATCCTGTGCACCTATACTGGCTCTAAAAGCATATCGCGACCAATACTTTCCAATACAGTCATCCATTTTTGAAGCATGCGTTACTTTAAAGGCAGAACAATATTTGTGCTTCAACTTACAATCAAGATACAGCAAAGGAGCGGAGATCTGCTCTTGTGAAATGAGACTCTTCAACAACGAAGCAAAACCTACTACACGTAGGTAAAACAAATCTGGAACAAATTCAACTTGGATCCAAATAGAGCACTAGAATCAATGGTTATATTCTACAAACACCCCATCTCGACTCACTGTAGTCTGCGAAAGACAAAATCTACAACTGGTCCTAAAATGTTCAGCAATATTGACGTTACAGCCAGGTTGCACCATGAAACACAACTTTATCACAATTCAAGGTCATAACACGTTCTCCATCTACAAGCTACATACACCAGCTATGGAACCATATCAGAAATTGCAACATAAGCCATTTTTCCAGGAGTTCTATGCTACGCATTACGACATTCAACTTAAAAAGCTCACAGATTTACAAAGGATACTCGCACAGCAAGAAATTCTTGACTTAACTCATAAGTTTCAAACTCGCAGCCATCACAACTTTGCAATTGGATATTTAGCTCTAATATTGTCAATAATGTCAATCATTTACATAGTCTGGAAACACAAAAAAAACACTATAAAATCATCAATTATCACGAAGACACCTCAGCCGAAACCTCGGACTTCGTTGCTAACAACATAACATAACATAGATTGTTGAATAGTAATTCAACGCGGGGGAGGATGTTTAGTCCAATTACCACTCCAAGACCAACGACCTACAATACGGACGGTGCATCACACACATTTCAATGTCAGACAAACTGACATTTGATACATGATACTATTGGAAGCGTTTTTACTTCATTGAATCTTTCCAGCCGAGCTATTCCAACCAACTAGAAATGACCTAGCAAAGAGCGTGCACCACCTCATTTCCGATATTTGGTCGGATGAGTGTATGCCTGG
The DNA here is from genome assembly GCA_905220385.1 of Xylota sylvarum. Classification (NCBI taxonomy): domain Eukaryota; kingdom Metazoa; phylum Arthropoda; class Insecta; order Diptera; family Syrphidae; genus Xylota; species Xylota sylvarum. The sequence continues at coordinate 72,901,909 of LR999958.1, read as the reverse complement.
TGAATGGTATCTTAACACCGTTTGCCCAATCCACAAGAAAGGAGACCGTCTCAACTGCACCAATTACAGAGGTATCATTCTCTTGGGGCCGAGCTTAGACTACCAGGTGGATCAACACGGTGACGGATAGCTGAACGACCTATAGATATGTAGGTTAGCAGTCCCTGAGCAAGAGCGGCAAAAACGGAGGGCGTATGACGGAAAAAATACATAAGCTCAGTGAAATTTTCGTAACAGGGCGAGTAGATGCCGCCCGTAACTAAGCGTCCTGATCCAAAGGCAAAGAGTTATGTGACCCGTGCCGAGGCCTGAATGGTGCTGGGGACAAAAAATCCATACAGCTTCGCTTACGGAGCCCTCTAATTACCTGGCGCCCTCTGGTTGCAATGTAGCCTTATCACATTACAGGTTTTTACAGGTGTAGTAGATTCGGGGAAAGACGACAACATGGTAAACAATAGAGCGTCTAAAGTTACGCAGACCATTCAGTCATCAGAAATGAGCGAATCGGCCCTTTTTCTTCTCCGTTGAAACAACTGCCAGAGCTTAAGCGAAAAAGGACTAGATCTCCAAGTGATGAAGAACCCTCGACATTGTCATACGCTGAGATCACGAATAAAGCAGCAACGGTGGTGAAACAAAGCGTCCAAAAGTGCCAAAGGGAGAAGAAAGAAAAAGTTCCCCAGAAAAACCCAGGTAAGACGGCGAAACTGTGAAGCAAGATGCAGGTGTTAAAACTACAAATCAAGACCACAACAGAGTAGAATGGAAAAGAGTGGTAGAAAATGGTCGAGGCAAGATTCATGTTAAACCGGACGCACTGATGATAAAAAAAATTGGAAAAACATCCTACTGCGATATACTCGGAAAAGTGAAGACCAACCCTGAGTTAAATGGACGGCCAAGGGAGAGTTACTCCTTGAGCTCAAGAAAGCGGCGGATGGAAAAACCTCTGAGCACCAAAGCAAAGTAGGACAAGTTCTCGGGGAAATGGCGGAAGTGAGGGCCCTAACGCACGAGATGCTCATTGAATGCAAAGACTTAGATGACGTCACTACAAAGGAAGAGATCTGCCAAGCTCTGGTTGAGCAGTTCGAAGAAGTGCGAAGTATGCAGGCCTCATCCATCAAATCCATGAGGAAAGCTTATGCAGGAACAAAAACTGCTGTTATTAGCCTCCCAATAAACCCTGCCAAAAAAGTTCTGAAGGTTGGAAGAATAAGAAATCGGATATGCAGGATACAGAAAAAAGTTCTGCCGCTGCGATGTTTTAGGTGCCTTAACTTCGGGCATCCAGCAAAAGCGTGTTGAAATAAGTTGGATAGAAGTGAGGATTGCGTCAAGTGTGGACAGAAAGGCCATGTGTAAGATGAGATCTAATCCGAAGCTCATGGCTACACAACACCAGCTGCTACTGGTTGAAGACTGCGGCGGGAGAATCTGCGTAGACATATGGGAAAGTTCGCCTAACGATACAATTGGCAAGATTGGCCTTTTCTTACCCATTTTTGGTGGCCGACATTTGTGATGACTGCATCGTAGGAGTGGACTTCATGAAAGCGCATGAAGTAATTTTATACATCGGGATGCAACTGCTGAGGTATTGAAACGTGGATATTCACATGGCACGGCTTCATCAGAGACTATAATTTGGACAAAGCTGGAAGGTGATCCTGTGAGCCACCTATTCTTTCTGTTTGAACCAGATTCCGAGAGAGATTTCCAAAACTACATCGTTGGAAAAATTTTAGTGGAGCCAAGGAGCAACATGGTTCCAGTAAGAGTTATGAACTTGCAGAATTACAGCGTAAAAATAAAGCTAGGCGAGGTGCTTCGTAAATGTGCACCGATTTCCGCAATCTAAACGATAACCAAGAGAGAATTCGACTGTACTCAAAGATTGCGAACTGGATCAGGAACAGCAAATCTCAGCGAGCAACCTGATCGGTGAGTTTGCTGATTCGCTTCACATGATGGTGAGCACTGTTGCTGTTTTGACTGTTTTCCAGTCAGATCTGACTGGATTGATATGAATTTAGCTGGAAGATTTTTTAAAATCCAGCCGGCTGGTTTTAAGCTGGATTTAAATTTTTTTTTACTGCTTTTGAAAGTTTTGAATTGGCATTTTTTACAGTCAGTACCTTTTAAAAATCAAAGTTACCATAGAAAACAAAAATAGAAGAAAAACTTTTACCGTGAATTTACTATTCTTGCTCTGAACTTGGAAACAATTTTCACAATGGGATAGCCCTATGCTCACGAGCTGAGAGAATATTTTAAGCACAGAATCATTCTGATGTAAAGTTTTCAACTACAAAGATGCTGTGAATGAGAACCCGTACTCTGATCTAGCAAGATCAGCCATCTCATGATCAGTGCTCCCTTTATCTAATGCAAAAGTCGGAAGTTATTTAGTTCTTAAACTAAACTTCACAATAATGTGTATGTATGAAAATGGATTCTGTTATCATTTATCAATTATCGACACTTGCAATAAGGGCCTGTATTATTTTTATTTCGCAGAAAGTTTATTCATGATTTTTTTGCAATGTACTATTAGAATGAATTTTTAAGCGCTATGCGTGTCATTCTTATTGTTATTTTTTTTTAAACTAAATTTAATGTACGAGTATATACGAGTGAATACATATGTGTACATACATACATACATATGTGCAAATATGAAAGAAAATGAATTCTATATTACCTTTATATCGAATAAAATATTTTCTTGGCTAGATTTTTAGCTGGTTTTGTGCTTAAATTTTTTTGACTGGTTTTTAGTTTTTTGACTGGTTTTTTTTCAGTCAAATCTGACTGGAAGGACAATTTTAAAACGGCAACTCTGATGGTGAGTATGGCCGCACACATCTAGTTCAACATCGAATAGACACTGAGGATGTCAATAGACACTGAGGATGATCAATTCGTCAGCCTGCTCGACGACTCCCATTGGCAAAGCAGACAAAGGTATAGTCCATTCCAAATCATTTGTCATTTTCTCTTCGCATGATTTCTCTTACACAGGGATTTTCTTTTATTTGCCCGAAAAAATACGAAAAAATTGCGCATACCCACCCCGTCGTTGTTCACTGCTCCGAGTACGGCATAAATTAACAATAAGTATAGTTAATTTATGGAGTACGGGCAGCTACTGATCAGGATCGTGAATGCGGTTGGTGCACGTGGTGTGTACTGATAAGAAAACAAGTTTAAATTTATGTTGCCAAATGAAGAAACAGAGTGTAGAGTGGTGCAGAGAGAATGTGTGGAGTATATATTTATATTTTTTTCAGTGAATTGGGTAATGCCACAATATGTTGAAGATGATTACTTCTCGATTATTCTGTTGAAAAGATGAAATAATGTTTTGTTGATATGAGTTGGATTTGAAAATATGAATATGTTAAAACAAATACATCCTGTTTGTTTTGGAAAATCCCCATTCATTAAAGAAAATTATCCACACATAAAGTATTTGGCTTTTAACCCAAACCGGTTTATTGCCTGCAATAAATACCCACGCGAAAAACCCACGCTTGCGGAATTTCACTTCCGGGGTTCGTGCATGATACATTTTATATGGTGTGATCATCAGAATTCAAACGAAATAGATAACGCTCAGACGATTCCTATAGACTTTGCCCATAATTTAAGAGAACAGAGAAATAAGAGAAAATGACAAGTGATTTGGAACGGACTATAGCAGATATGGTGTCAACGATCGAGAAAGAAGGTCTATTCGAAAGTTCCAAGAGTCCATGGGCATCCCCTGTGGTTCTGGTCAAGAAGAAAGACGGCAGCACTCGATTCTAATTAGGCTAAATGACGTCACCAAAAAGAATAGGTACCCCAGCCGCTCAAGTAGCTACTGGCAGGTACAGATCCATTCAGAAGACCGAGAGAAAACTGCTTTTTATGCAGAAAATGGACTGTGGCAGTTCACAGTAATGCCATTCGGGTTGTGCAACGGTCCGGCTACATTTGACCGTTTAATGGAACATGCCCTTCATGGATTCAAATCCGCCGGACCATTTTCAAAAACCGAGAATGGCAGTCGATACATGCTAGTAGTCATGGACTATTTCAGCAAGTGGCCAGAAACGTTTGCAATCCCTAACCAAGAAGCTAAGACCATCGTGGAAGAGATTTTGAACAAATGGGTGAGCAGATTTGATGTACCTACCAATGCAAATACACTTTGACCAAAGGCGAAACTTCGAGTCGACCATATTTCAAGAGGTATGCCAGCTACTCGGAATCAAAAAGACGAGGACAACTCCGCTTCATCCACAATCGGGATGGTAGAACGCTTTAACAGTACTTTGAACGAGCGGCTTTCAAAGGTCGTAAACGACTACGAACGTGATTGGGATCGGCATATTCACTTGTTTTTGATCGCCTACCGAAATGCAGCACACACTACTACCGGACTTAATCCATCCGAAATTCTATTTGGTCGAACAGTCCACCTACCTAGTGAAGTGAAGTTTGGATCTCCTACTGAGGAGCCCAAATGTGAAGGAGATTACGTGGCAGACCTTCGAGAAAGGATCAGAGACATCCACTAAACGACTAGGACGAAGATCATCATAGCTAGTGACCGCATGAAACCCAGATACGACATCCGAGTGGCATCGTCGGGATTCCAGGAAGGAGATCTGGTATGGCTATACAGCCCGCAACGGCAAACAGGGCGATCGCCCAAGCTCCAACAAGACTTGTAGGGTCCCTACAGAGTGGTCACGCGTATCAACGACGTAGTTTATAAAATTCAACGAGTACCAAGAGGCAAGATTAAAATTGTACATGTGGACCGTCTACATCGTTATCATGGAAACAATGCAGATGAGATTGTTCGGGACGAACAAGGCTAAGAAGGGGGCAGTGTAATATCCACTCCGAAACCCAAAACGAACAACCAACTGGGAAGGAGAGACAGGAAGCGATAAATAATAAAGAATTTGATAATTTGAAGGTGTGATTAAAAGAGAACTTGTTTGATTATTGGGGTAGTGGAGATGTATGATAAAGATTAATCATTTACAGAACCGTTTTATCTTTCCAAACCTAGCAAGAATATTACATTATTAACTACTAATCTTCACAATCTATAAAAATGAATTGGTGGCGGTTCGAGCGCGAATAACTCGGCTGGCCATCATCCAACTTGCATGGGGATTTTTTTGTTGGATTCGTATTGAACCAGGTAAACACTACTACGGTGGACCGGAAAAGTTGAAAAATCGTGAAAAGCCGAAATTGCATACTTTCAGGGTTTGATGGAGGCGATATCTGAAATTTTCATTTTGTATGAAAAGGAGAAAATATTGATTCTAAAAAATGACAGCCACTGCGGAATAGATAATCGGCTAATTTTGTTCCTCTTGAAAATTGGATCGCCAGCAGATGGAGTTTAGCTCTCAGAATCACGTTTGACAGCTGAGTGTGCAAATAATTGCTGTTTTTTTCACTTTTAAATCGACGAAAGTATTTTGTTTTGTGGGGAACGAATTTCAATAAGCCATTTGTCAACGACCAATTCGTGTTTAATGCAATTGATTGACGGTTGTGACAATTTTCATTCAGGACTTTTCTGTGTTAGTACAATAATGCCGCCGATAAGGCGAGCAACCATGCGAGCTCGCAATAAATATAGGAGAAGGGTGGCAAATCTACGCGCGGATAAAACGGATGAACAAGCCCATTTACCAATGGCTAACATGCGTGGTACGTCTTCGCAAGAAGAAAGAGCCTATCACATGGAAGAAGATCGTGTAGTAAGAGCCACTCGTCGTGCAAATGATGATCCAGGTCAGCGCCAGCTCAATCGACGTGAAGAGCGAAGGACACTTGCGCCACCTTTCAATTTAAATCGAGCTGCATTTCGCTATGATTCCACACTCGCATATAATGATCTTCCGTGCGTTAATATGGAGCCATTGAATGTCATCTGTCAGCACTGCAATGCATTGAAGTACTCACCGGAAACGCCTGGATTGTGCTGTAAAGGAATAAAAGTAGAATTACTCGTTTTGGGACCGTATGGTTCAAATTTTTGGTTCAGTATGGAGATAGAACTCAATCACGCCATTTCCTCTCGCAGATCCAACAATACAACAGCTGCTTCCAAATGCCGTCATTTGGAGCCCCGTTATCCAAGAATGCGATTACAATCACACCTTTAAGGTAATGGCATCAGACGAACTTTCCCATATGCCCAATATGGATCAATTGTCCTATTTCCCTTCCAGTATTCAGATCCAAGGACAAATCCACTATCATGGAGGAGCGGTGTTGCCGCAATTGAATGAAGATCATAAGTTTTACAATGTTCTCCTTGAATTAAAACGCACCTTCACTATTATTCGCTACAAGGGGTCTTTATTTTCGTCCATCAGTCTGAAGTTAGTTACATTGGCATCGGAAAATTCGGAAAATTCATCAACGACCTTGCCATGCTGTGGCACTATGTTTTGAGTTATTCAGAGCGAACTCTATTCGAGGAAGCATTTGAACCCAGCATGATTAATTGGTTCGCATAGCTTCCCTAGCATTGCTTTCAGTGTCCTATTTACACGTTCCGCTTGCCCATTTCCTTGTGGAGATCCAACCGCAATCTTTACGTGTTCTATGTTATGCTTTTTAAGGAAAGCAGCAACTCTAAACTGGTAAAACAAGTGCCTTGATCAGTAATAATCCGACGCGGCATACTATAATATGCAAAATATTTTCGAAATGACAACATAAATTTTATCAAATTTAGTAAAAGCATCTAACCTATAATATATGTTTTTTCTTTTTGAATTGATGGACGGCAGTGGCCCAACATGATCTAAATGCAATGTGTCAAACGGTTCAGACTTCTTGTCAATGCTATACAGCGTCCGCTCAGTCGACCGGACTGGGGCTGCATACATAATGCAAGCAAAACTTATCACCGGTGTTTCCTCTAACTGATCGCGCAACTTAACGATTCGTTCATCTCGGCCTTGCGTAAGTTGAATCGAAAACAGACATCATTATCGTCAATTACATGAACGGTACTCGTTCCAAGGTTAACGTAAGTGAATTACAATCCGTCACAATATTGAACTTTATTCCCTCTAAATAAGGGAATAGATAGCGCCTAAGTGCATAAACTATGGCTAGTGATTCCAGTTCGAAACTATGATAACGTTGTTCAGCGGGAGATGCTGTCTTCGAGAAATATGATACGGGATGAAACTTCCCATCGCTTTGTCGCTGCATAAGGCGGCCCCGAAACCCAAAGAACTAGCATCGCAATGCATCTCCGTCTCTTTTGACGGGTCATAAATCGCCAAAACTGGACTAATTATCAACTTATTCTTCAATACATTAAAACCTTTTTTACAAGCAGTGGTCATGGAGAAAACTACCCATTTGCGGGTTAACGCAGTTAATGGTTTGGTCATCTTGCTATGTTTGTCCCTCAATAAACATTCGGAAATAAGTAAACATGCCCAATACAGCGCGTAATTCTTTTAAGTTCTGGGGTAATTGCAATCTCTTTATAGCTTCGATATGATTATCGTTAAACCGGATACCCTTTGAAGTAACTGAATACCCAAGATACTCAATTCGTTCATAAGCGAACTTACACTTAGACAGATGCAAAATCAAACCTTTTTTAGTCATACGACTCAAAACCTTCTTCAATAACGCTACATGCTCATCCAGTGTTACGGTAGCTAGAAAAATATCATCAATATATGCCGAAATCTGTCCAGAGGAAATGAGGTCACCGAAAACTTCACATATGCAGCGCTGAAAAACTGCAGGGGCGTTTTTCAAACCGAACGGCATGCGTGTGTATTCGAATTGCCCATGAGGGATGACGAATGAAGTATATTGAATTGAGTATGTTGCCATTGCTACATGGAAAAATCAATTCTTTAAGTCTAGAGTGGAAAAATATTTTTTTCCTCCAAAATAGCCTAAACAGTCTTCGATCAGGGGCAATGGATAATTGTCTCGAGCTGTGACCTTGTTTAAGTTTCTAAAGTCGATACACATACGTAGTTCACCCGATTTTTTCTTTACTAAGCCTATAGCAGATGCGTACGGAGATAGACTTGACCTAATAACTTTCTGTTCTAATAATTTATCTAAAATGTTCTGTACTTCTACCCTCCCGAAATTTGAAAGGCGTCTGGGGGACGTATGAATGCCTAATGTGCATTTCTGAATTATGTGGTTTTACCTCTACATCAACGGGACATAAATATTGTTCGTAAATGGTACGTTTAATAAATTCTACACTATTTCTTGGCAATTATATATTTATATCTAATTGGACTTCGGTCTCAGGTTGCTCACTCAATTGGATTGTATGAACTAGTATATATGAAATCATCAGGTTTTTTATTAAAAAAATCGACACTGTCAAATAACGCGACCGACTTCTCCTTGGGCACAAACTGCTCTTCAATATTCACAATTTCGTCTGACGGTGAAACTTCGATTCCGTCGGCAATGCAAAAATACGAATTTTGATTAAAATTTACTTTATTGGCCATACCGCCGGCTATATTTACAGATTTCTTATTTATTTAATACAGTACAATGTTACATTTGTATAAAAAGTCTCTACCTAAAATAAGTGGTATATTCATCTCTTCATTAGGAAGGATTATCAACTTATGTTTAATGCTACGTTCCCACCAAACTGAAACCCCGAGGTTTCGATGAATTTTTACCGAAACCTCGAAAGCCGTTCCCACCAATTTGAAATCGTTTCAAATGTCAATCTGAAGTCATTTCAAATGCCAATTTTGAAGTGGCTGACAAAACAATTGTCAACAATCTTCGTTTTTTATATTTTTTTTTTTCCGTTTGTTGAAAAAATTTATTTATGTGTAATTAGAATATATCTTTTCTTATTAGCTCTTTGTCCGATTTAAAATGAAAATAAAATCGAAAAATTGTGACATCTACAACTGACAATATAAATGAACATCAAAATAAGTTCACGCTATAGATTTGTTCGGTTGGACAACCTTTCACGGACGGATGAACTAAAAGAGATTTCAAAAAAATTTCGCCGAAATCACGTGATTTCGAAAACCAGATAATGTATGGCGAAACCTCGGAGGTTTGGAGTGGTTTGAGGAAACCTCGCGATTTCGTTTGGTGGGAACATGGTATAAGAATCATATTTTTGAATTTTATAACGCAGTCGATACGGCCAAACGATGAAAGGGTTGATTACCCAGTCCAGCATTTGAAACACGAACCAGGCGTTCGTACCTTATACGGACATTTGCTCTGATAATGTCCCAATTGGCTGCAATTAAAACAGCGAGTTTGTTCATTGTCTCCAGTTTTTTTCTTCGAAAAAGCGATGACATCGTTGCTTGTAAAACCTCTTTGATTTCGAGGACGAATTGCGGATAGTCGTTTTATGTGACTCATAATGCGCTCACGACATATTCCAACGGTAGCTTTCAACTGATCGACCGTGGATGTTCCACTCAATAACAGAATGCCGTCTTCAGGCGGCAAACGCATTCCATCGACGATTATGCCAACAATTTCGTGCTCCCTCAATTGGCTATGTTTGGCCAGCCAATTTATGATGAGCACATAGTGATACATGTCTTCGGAGTATCGGTTCCATTGGGGATTACGCAGACGATTTATCACCTCGATGTAACTAAGGACATAGTCGAATTCCTTAATTAAAACCGCTTTTAGACCTTGGTAATCGCGTACTTCACTTTGATTTGCATAATCGGCAGCAGCACTGACCAACAAACTACGTAAACAGATATATTGGACCGATACCGATACGTTTGGCAAATCTGCTCCAGGTCATTCATAAATGCACAGGTATTAGTCGAACGATATCATCGACACGAGCACGAGTTATGGGTTCAGGCGACATTTGTTCGAGCTGCCGCGTAAGCAGAAGAAGCTCTTGTTTCCTTTTCAGTATGGTTAGCTGTTGTTCTTTGTCCGATTCTTGCGTTTCGGAAAGATCTGTTGACACATCGTCCAGCAAAGCACGTAATTGCGAAAGCGTGGCTGTTGCTGGGAAATCAACACCTCTGTGATGTAATGCGGTCATTAGATCCATTTTGTTGGCTTTCGGCATTCTTAATTATTAGGGATTACCCACACTTGATAGATTTAATGTTCTCCTTAAATTAAAACGCGCCTTCATTATTATTCGCAAATAGAAGTGTGCTCACTTCTGTCTCTATTTTCGTCCACCAGTCCGAAGTTAGTTACATTTTATTTTATGTACAGTTTCGCCAACTTGATTTGTCTTTAGGACTTATTACATTTATTATCTTACAGTTTCTTCAAATTTATTTCCTTTGAAATTCAACTGATGGACTGAATCATCGTTGTACAATTTTTTGTGCGATGAGATCATCGAATGCAATGCGTTGGTTTAAGTGTTCAAAACTGCATTGGAAGCATCCCCTTCTGATGATTACAAAATCATCAGCGCAGGCAAAGGACTAGGTGGTACCCATTCACGACAATTCAATGCTTCCACAATTGACGAAGTAGCAGTGGTGATTGTTGGCGAAAATACGGAGTCCCGGGACATAGTTCTCAAGCAACGTGCTAACGGAGATTTTAAACGACCCACCGGTCGTACGACGCACTGCAATACTAGCTAATGTTTTGGGAAGGCGATGATAGTTTTACGGCCTAGTTAGCCTAAATTTTCAAATTAAAATCGTTACCCCTTTCACCGGTTAGTTACTGAGTTTTCTGAAATATCTTTACCACCAACTAACAATAAGATTATCTTTAAGACCACAAAACAAATAAGAAGGTAAGCAGCATGAACTTCTATACATCGCTTGATGATTCGCCAGGATATCGACAATCATCTGTTAAGATATCGCTGATTGTTTCAACAGTATTCCGTCAGCATGTATGTCAAGATAGAATACGATTCAATCAAACTAAATTGCATTCGGAAGAGTACATCTACTTGAGAGGTGCTATCAATTTGGATGTAGATGCATCAGCAGCAAAGATCAGTCGGCTGACAATTCTCCCAGCGACATATATTGGAAGCCCGAGGCAAGAGACATTAATAATTTAATAAATTCTAAGGGAAAGGAAGTTTGCCGAGTCAGCTGATTGAAAATAAAGCCTCGAGGTCCATTTCATTTGTTTGTTTTTTCATTAATTTACCCCTTATCAAACGTCAAATTCACCGTGCTATTCTACTTGAAAGTATTGCCCCTTTACACTATGTACGATCTGGTGAAAAAGCTAGATTTTGTATATTGGTGAGGCACGGAGTTAAAGCGCTTATGCCGCCGCAATTTTGTATTCCAGACTTTGTCGCTGTACGAGTAGGAGCAGGTGCGGGCAGCTTTGTTATAGCATCTGCATACCTGCCATAGGACTCCTTATAGCCTCCTCCAAAAAAAGAGGTCGAGTCTCTGGTGAATGTCTGCAGGCATAAGAGCGAAGATCTAGTGATTGGTTGCGATGCTAATGAACACTGTACAGTGTGGGTAAGCATCAACGATAATTACAGAGGAGAAGCTTTATTCGAGTTTGTAGTATGCAAAGAGTTAACTATTCTCAACAGAGGAACAGAACCGACCTTTGTGGATGTGAGACGAAGGGAAGTTATGGATGTGACTCTGTGTAGTAATAGAATGCTTGATAGAATATCAAATTGGAAGTTAATGGATCAGACAATGATGTCGGACCACAGAGCCATCTCATTTGATGTTCGATACGGATCTGAAAGAAAAAAAATCGGAAAAATGTCAGGATTCCCAGGAACACGGACAGAGAAAGGTTAGGTTAGGTTCAGAAGGAGTGTGTGACGGTTAAAAACTCGGAGACCTAAAGGTCCATTGTGAATCCCCTATTAAATATAGATGGAGTGAGAACAACAAAATTCAAAAACCTATCGCGTCACTGGTTGGGTTGGGAACCAGTTGGTGCTTTTGATAAAGTGGAGAAGATCCAATATCTGGAAGCCTGCTACCTCTGCTTGCGAAGAACCTAGAATCTAAAGTGCGAAGGCGTCGTTCTTGCAGAGTGGGGCAGTAGCAAAGCAGATGTTGGATAGACTCCACCTCTTCCTCATCTCCGCAGCTTCTACATAGGTCGTTGGACTCCACCCCCCATTTACAGAGCATGACGATGGTGCAGTGTTCTGTCATTATACCAGTAAGGATGCGGATAGAGGATCGATTTAGTGCCAGAAGGCTCTTTGTTTTCTTTTTATCTTATTTCGGCCATAACGTGCGACAGGTGGCACAGTCCTCCTTAGATACCCAGGACGAGTTGGCCTCTTTCTCTATTATGCCTGGAATCGGTGGCAATATGGATGTGTCCGTTTCACTGACGTTCATTTCCGACCCCATTCTTGCCAAAGCGTCTGCCTTCTCGGTACCTTCAATATTTCTATGTCCGGGAACCCAGCAGAGTTTGACCGAATGGTGTCTAATCGTGATCAGTACATCACGACAGTTCCTAACTGCCTTTGATTTAATTGTATTAGATTTAATTGATTTTAGAGCTGCTTGACTGTCAAAGAAGATGGTGATATCCGACGGGGAAGGTGACTGTCTTCTACAAGATGCATCTAGCAGCTTTTTCTATTGCCAGGATTTCAGCTTGGAATACACTACATGCTTCTGGTAATCTGAATGATTCCTGTTTTTGCAATGTTTCCGAGTAAAATCCTGCTTCCGTACCTATATCCATTTTTAAGCCATCTGTGTAGACTGTGATCCCTAGATTGTTGTCCATATTATTGGACTCCCACTGTGCTATCCCCTTTGGGATATCAAAAAGTCGTTGTAGGGGACTATATAATCCGATGCGGCTGTGAAGCAGTCGGAGTTATATTTCCTGCCCATTGTCTTTGTTGCGTTTAATATTACCGCATGTCCATAGGTGGTCTCTTTCCACAGATTGGATTCTTTCAGTCTGAGAGCTCCTTTCGTGGCAGAGCCTTTAATGAATAAGTCTAGGGGAAGAATATGAAGAATTATATCCAAACCTGCTTGCGGCGCGCTTCTCACAACTCCAGTGGTGCAGAGTGATGCAAGCCTTTGCACTTTGTAGAGTTCTTTCATATAGCTCTTTGTACTCGTAGCTGTCCACCAGACTAAGGATCCATATGAGATGATGGATCTGATAATTGCTTTGTACATCCAGTGAATGATGCGCGGTTGTAATCCCCACCTTCTCCCAAAGGTCCTCTTACAAGCATAGAGAGCATTCATTCCTTTCTTTGTCCTTTTTCTTTTCCAGGATAACTTGGAATCTAGAATAACACCAAGATATTTCGCCTCAGATGAGAGAATTATAGTGGTGCTATCTAGCTTTGGTAATGTGAAGTCGGGTACCTTTCTTCTCCTAGTGAACAAAACAAGTTCAGTTTTCTGAGGATTGACCCCCAAACCGTTCTGTTTTGTCCACGCAGAGAGCACTTTGAGAGCAAATTCCATTAGTTCACTGATTGTTGGCAAGAATTTGCCTTTAATCAGTATTACTAAGTCATCTGCATATGCTACAATTTTGATTCTCCTCTCTGTGAAGATTCTTAGGATTTTGTTGACGGTAAGGAGCCAAAGAAGTGGAGAAAGGACTCCTTCTTGTGGCGTGCCCCACGCTATGGAGAGCGCTATCCACCGATCTACCATTAAGGAAGGCGTGCTGTGCTTCACATAGGTTTTGGGAGTTGATCAATCCTCTGATATGAAGGTCAATGAGTCGCTCTAGGGTTTTTTGCAAAAACGATGAGAGACTAATTGTCCTATAGTCTTTAGCGGTAGAGTGGTTAGATTTTCCTGCTTTAGGAATGAAAACTACCCTTACTTCTCTCCATTTGCACTTCCTCTTCTCCGTATTCTAGAGGAACTGCAGTGCTGCAAGGGGTGGCGATGTACCGTCAATCCTCTGGATATATCCGGGGACGCAGGGTCTTTCGGAGCCTCGCGGCCTTGTTTTAGTCCTCTATGGATTCACAGAATTTTTGCCGTGATCTTATACCATCTTCCCACCAAACGAAATCGCGAGGTTTCGTCAAATCTCTCCAAACCTCCGAGGTTTCGCCATACATTGTCGAGTTTCTGAAATCCCGTGATTTCAGACATTGGAGACTCTCCATTCCTCAACAATATTGGTCTTGGTATCTGTCACTAGAGTCAAATCGATCACTTCTTCCCTAACCCGGTTATGAAACGTTGGTGTGTTTCCTTTGTTGCACAAGATAAGGTTTGAAGAAAGAATAAATTGAAAAATTGACTCACCAATCACTACACTACCAATAAGAGAGGTATCCTTACTACCCCATTGGATAATGGCCACCATTAGCGTCACATCCAATGACCAGGTTATGTCCGCGTGACTTGTCATATGCTGCTAGTGTTCGGACTGCTTCCGGTGGTGGTTCATTTTCCTCGTATGGCATGTAGGCGGACGACAGGAGTAAATTTTTGTCCCGCTGCTCGCAAGATACCACAGTCAGATCTTTATTGCTGTAGGGAGTTAAAAGAAATAGGTTAATTGTTTTCTTTGCAACTATACAGGTTCTCAATTTACCGTCAGTATGTGGATAATATAGTTTGTAGGTTTTGGACCTTAGTCCATGAATTTTACCATATTTCAGGTAGGGTTCTTGGATCAGGGCTATATCCACGTCTTTTTTAGTCATGAAAAGCAACAAGTCGTCGGTAGCTGCAGATTAATCTGCACCACTGTGAGCTTTCCTTTTCATGAGGTAGCTTCGCTTTCAAGGAACCTAATCCGAACTTGATGCTGCCCCCGGATTTCTTTAAGCCGTCAAGAGACCTTTGGTCAATAGTGGCCAAAAGCTCTTTTCCGGTACCTCTCTTACACGTGGCCGAGGATATGATTCTCCAGCTTTGAATATTCAGTTCCTTATTCTGCCTGTCAATTATTTTCAGAATGGCCTCATCCTCCGGAACCGGGGGAGGAATCCATAATAAAATTAGTTGACGAAGAGGTAGGCACGATCGAGGAATAATCTCCAGCTTGGCACCAGGCCAAACTTCTCCAAGGTTGTTAACTACCCGCGTGGGGAAATCCAGGGATTTCCTGTTGTTGCAGCTTACCACCTTGACACCGTTTTGCCATTTATCCCCGTCAAAGACAACTTCGTCATCCCCCACCTCTTCCTCAATGGTGGCTTGCAGAATTTTCAACTCAACCTCGACCTATCGGTTGTTATCTTCCCATCTGGGTCGGAACGGTCGGTAATGGCTGCTTGCACGTCCGACGGGGAGTTAAAGCTAACTGAAGGCTTCAGTTTCTTCGGCTCCCTTTGGGTCTCATCGTCAGTGGAAGCAGGTTGTTTAAGGGATGAGGCTGCATTGGTGCTGCCATGGCTGGAAGGAGTGTCATTGTCTTAGCCGGTTTAGATTGACGTGGGTTGGAGCAGGTGGCTCTACGTCTTCAAGGCGGTTGCTCTTTTCTTTTGTCTATCCTATCGACAATCAGTTTTGCAATGGTTGTGGTGAACAACGGTTGCTTCATACCGCTCGTTTGCTGGCGTGGGAGGGAGCATGTGGCCATATTACCTGGCAGTTGCTGACCTTCTTTGCCGAGATTCGCTTTACATTCGAACTTGGCTACCGATGCCTGTTCATAAGCATCTTCTCCCTATTGCTCAGGTTAGGGGGTCTTTTGCTTCCATCTTGCGCAGATATTGCAATATTATATGGTATAATAAGCCAATTGCCTTCCGAGAGACATTGCGGAAGGCTTTCCGTCCATTGTAGGGGGTCTGGGAGAATCAAGTGTCGCTTCGTCCTTTTTTTTGTCATCGTTTTGTTATCGTTTTTATTAGTGTTCATTTATTTTGGTCCCACGTGTAGCTAGGGAAGGGGTCGTCAGTCTGCACAGAGCCCCGCGTTATGCAGATAAGGCTATTTAATTCAGAGGCGCCGGGTATCTGAATACAACGCTCGCGACTGAGCTATTTTTACTGGGACCTCAGCCTGGCAGATTCTCGGCACGGTTCGGTTGACACCATTAATCCAGCCCAGGGGAGAAAAAACTATGGGATAGGTTGAGAAAGGAGTTGGTACCAGGGATAGGGAGACGGTGCGTGGAGTATAGGATTGGATTGCTCTTTGTCTTGCACGATAGACCCCAGGAAGGTCACAAACACTCGGGAAACGGTCCAGAAAATTCCAACAATTTCCAGTTGTTTGCACCGTTTACGGGCTATTGTACAATTTAAGCCTCCCCGCCAGTGCCAAGGCGGCAATCCAAGAGGAGGTCGGATGCGGACAGAGTAAAATACCAGGAAGTGTTACGGGATAAACTGAATGGGAGGGTACCGAAAAATACCGAAAACCACTTGAGATGTAGAGTCACAGCTGAAGCACTTATAATCAGCTGTTGAAAATGCTTACCAAGAGGCGTGTATAACTACTTTGGTAGATGAAAAGGACTCCACGCCTTGGTGGTGTAGGGAACTTGAAAATCTAAAGAAGGAGGTGGGGAAAGCCTTTAATCATGCCATCAGAAGAATCATGATAATCATGGGAAGAGTACAAGGCATAGAAGAAAGAGCTAAATGCAACTCGTTGACGACGTAAAAGGGAGTCGTGGAGGGAATTTTGCTTGAATATGAGAACCACAGATGAGGTCCATAGACTTCAGAAAATTGTCTCGAGGGATCCAGTTCCCAAAGTCGGACTCATTCGTGATAGAACGGTGGAGATGGTTGAGACACTGGATCATACAAATGAGGTCCTCATGGAAATATACTTTCCAGGAAGCCTTAAGTCAGATCAGCCCTGAGGAAACAAGGAGTAAACAGGATGGATAGGGTTGAAGCGGAACGGATAGTAACGCCAGAAGCGGTCAGTGGGGCGATAAAAAACATTTCCTCTTTACAAGACAGCGGGACCGGATGGTATTTTCCCAGCTTTAATGCAATAGGATGCAGACCTCATAGTACCAAGGCTTAGGGGTGTATACGTCACATGCCTAGCAATAGGCTACATATCGGTAATATGGAGGGAAACAAATGTGGTGTTTCTTCCAAAACCGGGAAGAAGCACTACAGCGAAGCGAAGTTCTTCAGACCCGTCAGCCTAACATCATTTCTGTTGAAAACAATGGAACGAATTGTGGTGGACCATATGGAGAGCACGGCGCTGAAAGCGTGTCCTTTGAGTAGTAGACAACATGCATACAGAGCTGACAGGTCTACGTAAACAGCGCTACACCAGGTGGTACGCGTTGTGGAAGAAGAGATAAATACCAGAGGCATCGCAATGACCATAATAATAGACATTGAAGGTGCCTTCGATAAGATATGCTTCTAAAGTCTGAGAATAGCCTTAGAAGAACGCAGGGTTAATCCATTGTTGGTGAGATGGATGGACAATCTGCTGAAAAAAAGGGGTGCTTAATATTCAGACGGGAACTTCAAGACTTACGGGAAGGGTTAGCAGAGGTTGCCCACAGGGAGGTGTTTTATCACATACTCTGTGGAATATAACTGTAGACTCTCTCCTGAGAAGACTTAAAAAGACTGGCAACCACACTGTGGGATATGCCGATGATATAGCAATAACGGCAAGAGGTAAATTCATGAACATCACAGCAGATACCATGGAAAATGCTCTCTGGTAGAGCGGTGGTGTCAGGAACAAGGGTTCTCCATTAATGCGGACAGATCTGATCATGTTCACAAGGAAGAGGAGAGATCTGGAATTTCAGTCCCTGAAACTTTTCGGATCGGAGCTGCAGGAGACCAGGAAGGTTAAGTATCTGGATGTATTCCTAGATGCTGGACTAACTTGGGACTTCCATGTGGAAGAGAAGATTAGAAAGGGTGCTTCATCAGTGCAAACGGGTGTGTGGACCAAGGTGGGGAATCTCGCCAAGATCAGCGTACTGCATGTACACGATTATCAAATATGCGTCAATTGTATGGTGGCAAACCACCATAAAACTTTAAAGAAGCAATTAGATAGGGTCCAACGTCTTGCATGTTTAGGGATCGCGGGTGCAATACGGACAACACCAATATACGCAATGGAAGTGATCCTAGGTATTCTGCTGCTGGACTTATTTATTAAGAAAGTGGCGCGGTACTATCTATGGTCATAGGAAAATCCTGAATCTTGTAAAAAACGAGATTAGGGAGCTGAATATATCCATGGATTGAATAAAGAGAATGCGTGGTACCGAAAGGCATAACAAAGCTCTTATTGGAGATGGAACACTTCCGGAAAAGAAGATTGGTGGTATATTCATCTTTATAGATGGGTCCATAATGGAAGAAATGGAACTAGCCTGTCATATTAGTCTGGGGAAAAATACCTCAGTCTATCAAGCTGAGATGATTACTCTGTTGCATTGGATCACCTGAAAGAGAGTCAGGTCGAAGGTAGAAACGTTACCATAACACTGGATAATCAATCAGCGTTTAGACGCATGGATCGAACAGATATAATACGTCACTGGCATTGTAAATGTGCTCGTAAGCTCAATAAGTGCTCATCTCGAAAATGGGTGGGTGAGAGGGTACGTAGGGATTGAGGGGAACGAAAAGACGAACTCTCTGGCAAAGCAAGGATCAACCTCGGAGCTTTCTGGTCCATTCCATTCGCTGCAATTGGCAGAGGGATGGCAGAACACCTGATTAGCAACTGGGCCGCGGCGGAACACCAGAGAAGGTGGTAAACCGTGGACGGTTGCAGACAGGTGAAAATGGCTATTAAAATGCCGATTGGCACCACTCACAGAGAGGTTCTAAGCTTAGGATGAAGAACACTGAAATGGGTGGTAACGTTATTAACAGGTCATGGGAATTTCGGATATCAAAATCGAAAACAATTGAAATGGAGTTCGAGGTTTTGTTTTTAATTAATTATTAGCAGTTAGTAATTAAATAAATACTTTATTTGTGTATAAACGCTATATCAGTGTTTAGGAAGACAAAAAGCATGAATTTCGATTAATTTTGCTGTCCATGTGACAGGTACTGCTCAATCGTGTTTCTTAAATAAATGAGAGCGTTCAGAGCCTGCTCCGTTGAGAGCGCGCTCGACATGTTCAGGCTTTGTTCAGGGCTCTGTTCTGAGATAAAAATAAAACGTATAATGTATAATTTAGTGGAGAAATGTGAAAAAAAGCTATTAGCGGCTGAAAAATTTAGTTTGAGATACATTTTAATTAATTTTTTTTGACATTTTTACATTTACACGGTTAGTGCGTATTCACTTACACCTAATTTTAAATTTCAGCAGGTAATTTTTCGTACTGCTATAACTTAATTTTTAGGGCATTAAAAATACAAAAAAAATGTAGTATCATACGGGCTTTATGGTTGGGGTTTAAAGCTATCCTCAATTACTACGTATAAATGTAGAGTTGAATCTAGGTTGAACCTGGATTGATATTCTTATACAGCGTGTCCCAGTTAAGAAGGCATATTTGTATGCATAAATTTGCGTACAAGAAACTTAAAAATATATTATAATTATCGCACATTATACAATTCTTTTCACTTTTAATAGATATTTCATACGATTTCGCCGAATTTCGCCCTTTGTTTGGCCACCAAAAGTCCGTAACAGCTTAAGCGTCACAATTTTGACAAACAGGCGAAAAGGTCTATTACCTGGGTCGGGGAGTAGAACTGAAAGATGACTGCAGGTTTTTTTTTTCTTTTGTAGAAAAGAAAAACCAGGGGTCGAATTACCATATCAGTTAACGAGCAATACGAGACTGAATGATGTCGATTTGGTATGATCACTTACGTGAACGAGTATCGAGTATCGAATTTTGGCATTCTGTCATCAGTGAACGAGTAATTTCTTGTACGATAGAGTTGTTGGTGACGGATGACGGAATTTATATTGGAGAATTGTTATTTTAGCGTTTTTTTTTAATTAATTGTTTTAAATTTATTTTAGGTCAAGTGTTAATAAAATAAACCCGATCCAAAAAGAGATTTTAGCAAGTTTTATGAGCTGTTTTATTATAGTTTTGTCTACGTACGCAGCGTTTTGTAAAGACAAAGGATCGCTATTATCTCTTAAACGTTTTCTTTCAATAGCTTCGTGATAATCATCTTCTGACTCCGAAGAAAAATATAGCAAGTATTCCATTTTTAATTTTAGCAAAGATTAATACACACCGATCTTATTAAAAAACTACCACTTTTGACATTTATCAAGCACTTCAAATCAATGTAGTAGAATTGTGCTAGTACAATTTTGACTGCGCACTCGATACGTGACCTCTCTTATGTGATCATCCCAACGTAGTTACTCGATCACTCGCTAACGTATGGATTCCGTTCACTCGCTAACTGATGTGGTAATTCCACCCCAGTTTGTTTTAATTATTTTCGGTTGGCGAACGGATGGTTGGTCATTAAGGGATGATGCAGATCATTAATGATATTTTTCAGTCATAGTTTCAGAATGAATGGCGGTAATGCCAATCTGTCAGTTCAACTACATTTCAATCGACTCGGTGTGTGAACTACGCAGGTCTAAATCTCAACTCGGTTTGACTTTTCAATCCTGCACACATACGGGCAAAATGGCTGACATGTTCATCACACTTACTCACTGACACCACACATATTTCTGCAGGGTAAAGAAACATGGGTTCATTAGAATTCATTTTTGGTTCTGACCCAGGGCTTGAAAGTGACAAATAAAAAAATCGTTCTTTATCACAAATGTTATTGGAACTTTTGTAGAATGTGTTTGGATGAGACTAGGTATTAAAGTCAACTATAAAAATGAAATGAAGTTAAGAAAGACTATATTAAAATTTTATTAAACCGGGAATGAATTAAATTTAAAATTGTTGTTATAATATCCTACAAATATGGATGTTGCTTGTGTAATCGACACTCAGGTTGGGGATAATTTAGATGACAGAAATTGTGCATTGCAAGAAATTAAACAAGTTTGCGGTGGGCTTAACGTCAACTTTCAGAGGGTTCAAGTGAGAACATTATTGGTCAATGCAGTTGGAATATTATAAACGAATTGATGTATGTGTTTTGTTTTAGTTCGACAAATTGGATTTTGGAGAAACTAACGTGCTGGAAACCTTCTATAATGCAGACGTTGTTGTTGTAGATCTTAGTATACAAGCTCAGCAAAGCTCCTTATTTTATCATTTAGGAGTCAGGGAAAGCTTTGAGATGAAAGGTAACATTCTTACCTATAATGACGTCCAATCCAAGCAGACATTGTGTTTAAAAGTAAGTAAATTATAATATACAATGTTTACAGTACAGAATCTTCGAAATGCCAAGTTAAAATCACAACTTCAACTTTGAAACTGATTTTTTTCAACTTTGAAGGTCGAAACTCTTTCTTATTTGTCTTTTTAATATCAAAGAGATCAGGGGAGCATGTTGGCCAACTGATTACTTCAAATGATTTCGATCTAAGCCAACTTATTGTCTCAATGTTTTGGAAAGCTTTAATATATTCTGCACTCTTCATTTTGAAAGTTTTGAAGTGCATTGTTAAGCAGCCCTTTGCTAAAAATGTACTCCACATAATCACCGAAAAAACCCCAAATTTTCTTGTTAAGAAATATTGTGGCTACTTTCGGAAATCTCGCGTATAAGAGTGCATACCGTTCGATCCTCCTAAATCTCATTTCTTTTTTTCGTCGGAAAATGTGGCCTTTGAGATAATTTTAAAGAAAAGTATTTAATAATCTTTAAATAAGTAATATCGAAGATTTAACATACAAATGCGCAATTTGTAGCCATATTTTGCTTACTGTGGCAATATTGTTTTTGGCAAACTTCAGCCTGGTTGTTTTCTGGCAGCTTCTAGACCGGACGTGGTTTGAATTTCTCCTAATAACTCTCCAAGCCGTATTGTTTGACACTATTGCATCAGGAACCACAGTAAGTTTGATGCAGCTCAAGGTTGAATTACTGGCAGGTTGAGCAATCTTTCGCTCAGTTGTCACGAAACTTCTGCATCGCAAGCATCGGTCGATTACCGCTCGTGAAATTTTCTTGTTTTTCGTGTTAAACGTTTATATTAATTTAAAAACTAAATTGAAAATGGTTGATAATTGTAGTATTTGCAATTCTGGCATTTTGTCTGCCGATATGGAACTGATTTTGGTAAAACAAGAAATACGCAAATTGAAAGAAGGACATAAGCCTTCGATTAAACCGGTCGCACCCGGTTGTACGGTCGGAACTGTTACTGCCACCGGAGGCACTGATAACGCATTGGTCGGACCTACACCTGCTACCGGAGGTGCAGATAACGCGTCGGTCAAAATAGAGACCGCCACCGCAGGAACAGAAAACACGTCCAGTGAATTAATTAATGCCACCACAGGCAAGGTAAAGTGGAACGAGGTATCGCGAAAAACACCTCGTAAAACGAAGAAACGCTCGAAGAAAAATAAACCTCTAATAGGCAGTGATGAATCCGCCCCAAATCTTTTACCCTCTCCCCCTTGTGAACTGCATGTCGCTGGTTTTCACACCGATACAACGGAGACCGCTGTGATTAATTACATTTCTAAGAAATTGGCCATACCGGATGGCCAAATCACTTGTTTTAAGTTGGTTAAGTCGACCGCAGACTTAACCAAATTAAATTATATAAATTTTAAAATTTGTTTACCGAATGAAGTCCTCGCGCGCGCCATGGACTCATCAAATTGGCCGTCGGGAATCCGGGTAAAAAAAATTTATTACAAAAAACGGAGTTGCTTTACCCGTCGCTGCGATCAAAATATAAAAATTGATCAGCTGCGACAACCAAGCACCTCCGTTCTTACATATTCCGTTTATTACCAGAATGTTGGTGGTATGGGAACGAAAACGAAAGAGATGTTCGTTGCGCTCTCTGACCACCAATATGACATTCTGGTATTAACGGAAACATGGCTGCACCCACATTTTTTCAGCTGAGTTCTTTGACTCTTCGTATGTGGTTTACCGAAAAGACCGCTGCTGCACAAGTAGTGAGCGAGGTGGGTTAGTTTTAATAGCTGTCTCATCTCTGTTGCAAAGTAAGCAAATCACATTAGAGCATCGAACGGTTGATGTAGAACAAATGTGTGTGCATTGATTTTGTTGATGATGTTCGTTATCAGTTGTTTATTTTTGTCTCCTACGTTCCTCCAAACAGTGTTGCCAACGTGTATGAAAAGCACATTGAAAACATTAGTAGTGTAGTTACTCGTCTTGATGCTACTCAATTATCTTGTGTATTGGGTGACTTCAATGTTGGTGATGTCACTTGGAAGAATGTGGATGGTGACAAAAATTTAACACCGTTCAATTTAAAACATGAATCGGAACAAGTTCTAATCGATGGTCTTCTGTCTTTGAATCTATTTCAAGTAAACAATGTCCGGAATGCGTTGAATAGAATTTTAGATTTGATATTTATTAATAATGAAATTAATTTTAGTGTTTCAGAAACTTTGGATCTTATTGATTCCAATAAAATCCACCACAAGGCATTACTTTTAGAATTAACTTTCCTTAATTACTCTCAATTAATTAATAATAATAGAATTAACTCCGCGTTTTCTTTTAACTTTTTTAAAACCAATTTCGTTGCACTAACTGATTATTTGAATAGTTTTAACTGGGATGAACTGCTAAAATCCCCCAACTTTAAAGGTAATTATGATGTATTTATGAGCAAAATTATTTCTGGTTTTGATTTATTTGTTCCTAAAACGCATCATTTGAATGGGTTCAAATTCCCTTGGTTCAATAAATGATTGGTAAATTTACGTAATCTCTAATTGCGAAATTTTTTTGAGATTCCGTAAAGAATACGAGTTTTTAAATAAATGTTTATATAAACAGTAAAACGTAACAGCAAATCGTTTTACATTAATTCAAAAAGAAATACATCAGGCTTGCCTAAGGTTATGGAGTTTGATAATGTAAGTTCAGCAGATTTGAAAAGCACTTGCGATTTGTTTGCAAACTTTTTTGAGTCTGTATATAACAAATCTCAAGTGTCGTTGTCAAGAAATCACTACGCTAATGTTCTGGAACTTTTAGACATAGGTGAATTACAGTTTTCGGATGAGGATGTTATTATTGCATTGGAAAAATTTAATTTAAATAGCAACCCAGGACCTGATGGGGTACCAGTGGTAGTATTAAAGAAATGTATTTCTTCCGTTTTTCATCCACAATGCAACATTCTGGCATTGAAGATTTTATGTAGTTTATGATAATTTCAGAAAAAGTGAAAAAATCAGTAATAGGAGTCTTAAATCTATCAGAGAGAGTAATGCTTATGCCTTAAAACAAAGAGTACAATATTAAACATCATCCAAGTATATGCACCAACAAGTGATTGCGAAGATGTGATTACAGAAGAATTTTACAGCCAACTTCAACAACCGATAAAACTGACTAGGAAAGATGAGGCAACGTTTATCCTGGGCGACTTTAATGCCAAAGTAGGGGAAGGAAAGATTGAAGATGTTGTAGGAGACCATGGGCTAGGAAACAAGAACGAGAGAGGCCAAAGGTTAATAGAATTTTGACAATTACATGATCTAACAATAATGAATCTCCCACCAAGGAGATTATATACTGGGACATCTCCAAGGCATACTTCTGACTAAATAGTTAGCAACCAAATAGACTACATAATCGTTAATAAAAGATTTAGAAATGCAGTAAAATCGGCAAAATGTTACCCAGGTGCTGATGTAGGGTCAGACCACAATCCAGTTGTAGCGAAAATAAATATGAAATTGAAAAAGTACAGAACAGCTTCAAAGAAAAGAAATAGATTTAAGCCTGTTAAAAAACCAAGAAAAAGAAAATAATCTGAGAAAAGAAATGAATGAAAACCTTAGCCAATTGAACACAAGTCGAATGACAGAAAAAAATATCAATTCAACATGGTCAGAGATAAAAAGAATAGTAACGGAGAGGAGCAAAAAACATCTCAACAACCAAAAGAAGATTGGATGTCAAGTGAAATTTTATCTCTAATGGATCAAAGAAGAGGAGACGAAACAAACCAAAGTAAATATAAAGAGATAAATAGATTGATTAGGAATAAAATCAGAGAGGCCAAAAACAGATATTTGCAACAACAATGCGAAGAGCTAGAGAGACATGACAGGATCCACGATAGTTTTAACCTTCACAAAAAGGTAAAAGAAATCTCCGGTGTTGAACGTAAAACGATGTGTAATACTCTTAAAAACAGAGAAGGAAAATTTCTGTTAAATAAGAAAAGATTTTTGTTAAAAAAAAAGACAAAATAGAACATTGGAAGACATATATCCAAGACCTTTTCTGGGACAAAATAGATCAACCAGAACCATATAATGGACTCGAAGGCCCAGCAATAATTAAAGAAGAAGTAGAAAAAGCACTAAAAGAATACAAACACAGAAAAGCGACAGGACTTGATAGAATACCGAATGAACTTCTCAAACTGTTCGAGGAAGAAAATATACAAATATTATTAAAGCTCTTCAACGCTATTTACAGACACGGTAGAATCCCAGATGAATGGTTAAAATCAACTTTTGTCACGCTACCAAAAAAGCCACAAACTGTGCTGATTACAGAACAATAAGTCTGATGAGTCATAAGTTTAAGATCTTTTTAATGATAATACATAAAAGGATTTATAATAAACTTGAGGAAGGTATAAGTGATTATCCATTCGGATTTAGAAGTGGATTTGGAACACGGGAAGCACTATTTGCGTTTAATATGCTAATTCAGCGAAGCATAGATATGAACAAGACTGTCTTTGTATGTTTTGTTGATTATGAAAAAGCATTCGATAAAGTCCAACACAATAAAATGATGGACATTTTAAGTAGCAAGTTCATAGACAGAAATGATATCGAAGTTATTGAAAACCTCTATTGGAATCAAAAGGCAAAAATAGCTGTCGATGGAGAAGAGTCTGAAGAAATAGAGATCCACAGAGAAGTCAGACAAGGATGTATGTTATCACCCCGACTATTTAATATGTACGCGGAAGAAATATTCAAAAGCTTAATAGTAAACGCAGATGAAGGAATCAAAATTAATGAAGTTGTAATCAATAATATCAGATACGCAGATGACGCGGTTATAATGACAAACAACATAAACGAATTGAACATTATTATGAATAAACTTAGCTTGGAAAGTAACAAGTACGGGTTAAAAATAAATACAGGCAAAACAAAATTTATACATAGTATTTAATAAAAACTAAGAAGTTCATAATTATGAATTGAAAATCAACAACGTTGTAGTCCAAAGAGTAAACACCATTAAAAGAAATCCTATGCAGAATTGAACAAGCGAGAGCAGCTTTCTGCAAAATGAAGAAAGTGTTTACTAACAGAGAAATAAACCTAAATCTAAAAATAAAATTTGTTAAATGCTACATTTGGTCGGTTCTATTATCATGGACACTAAATAGCGGAACAATAAGAAAAATAGAAGCCTTCGAAATGTGGGTGTACAGAAGAATCTTACGGATCTCTTGGATTGACAGAATCACAAACGAAGAAGTTTTAAGACGAGTAAGAAGGAAGAGGGAAATTATTCTGTTAATCAAGAAAAGGAAACTCGAATATCTAGGACATATAATGAGTAACAACAAATACCAGTTTCTACAACTAATCCTGCAAGGGAAGATAGAAGGAAGGAGTGTCGGTAGACAGAGATCGACTTGGTTGTCAAACTTAAGAGAATGGCTCAATCTTTCAACCGTAGATATATTTAGAGGAGTAACAAACAAACAAACACTTGCATCGATGATTTCCAACCTCCGGAACGGAGTGGAACTCTAAGAAGAAGAAGAATGTACTAAAAAAGAAAAGCTCAAAGATTACAAGAATAGGCTTATAAAAACACAACATTCTAATAGTATATTGTTTATTAAGAATTGGTCCGCGAGTTTTTTTTTTTTTTTTGTTCGTCAAAAGACACTATGAGACACCGTGTACTCATAGTAGTGTCAGATTTTTACTGATTAAACACAACCTTTTTTTTTGATTTGTTTACTACAACTAAGTTCCCTTAACAAGTGGTTTAAGCTTCAATAATATTCGCGTAAGGCAGGTAGATTTTCAGCAAATACACCTGCTAATACCGTCATTAAATGCGGTTGTTTCTTATTGCGCTAGATCGAAAGGTTTCGTTTTTTGAAGTCGGCGCACAAGATTCCTCACGTCCAATGTTTGGAGTATGGCATGGTTGCAGTGACTATGAAGGCGAATATGGAGCTTCCTAGCGAAGTTTGTTATTTCTTCATTCACAGTTACGATCTCTAAGTCTCTTTGTAAATCATTGTTTCTAATATACCAGGGAGCGTTCACGATTGCTCTTAACACTTTATTTTGAAAAGATTGAATAAATTCTCTATTACTTGCTTTAGTACAACCCCATAGTTGTATGCCATATGTATAGGCTTAAGCACTTGCTTATATAAAAACAGTTTGTTATGTATACTTAGCTTGGAATATCTTCCAAGAAGCCAATACATTTCTCTAAAGCGGTTTTCAAGCTTATCGCGTTTCTTTTTAACGTGTGTTTTCCACTTGAGCTTTGCGTCTAGTGCCATCCCTAGATATTTAGCTTCATTTCCATGTGATATTTGTACCGAATTAATAAAAACAGGTAGATTGTTTATTTTCTTGTATGTGAAGTTAACATGCGTCGATTTGGTCTCGTTGAGGACAATGGGCCAATGTTTTGTCCAGTCACAGATTTAAACGGTGCCTTCAGTTTGGGGTATGTCCCGAGTGTACAGCAAAAATAAAATTGGACCAAGGACACTTCCTTGCGGAACTCCGGCGGCGATTTCCTTGAACTCGGAGTATTAAGTTCCGTGTTTAACACGAAATAATCTATTTTGAAGGTAGGATTCTAAGATCTTATTTAAGTGTTCCGGCAGGGCCTATCTTAGCTTGTATTTCAAGCCATCGTGCCAAAACTTGTCGAAGGCCTGGGAGACGTTAAGAAAAGCGCTAGAACAAACCATTTTTTCTTCTTAGGCTTTTTCAATTTCATCAGATATTCTGTAAACCTGGTCAATTGTGGAATGCTTGATTCTAAACCCGAATTGATGATCAGGTATAAGTCGTCTTTCTACAATAACCGGTTGGATGTGTTTCAATAGGAGCCTTTCAAATACCTTTGATATTATTGGAAGGAGCGATATTGGTCTGTACGATTTTTTGTCGTTAGGAGATTTACCCGGTTTCGGAACCATCATCACTTCTGCTACATACCTTCCACGCATCTGTGACGTGTAGCAATCTAAGCGAAGCGTTTATTAAATATAGGAGTTTAATTAGTGCTTTTCATGGCAATTGCTTAAGGATTTGTCCGGTTATTAAATCAAAAGCAGGGGCTTTGCTATTTTTCAGTTTTTATACCCTATCCTAAGGGTATATTAAGTTTGACACATAGTTTGTAACATAGAGAAATAATCGAGATAGACCCTATAAAGTATATATATTCGTGATCAGCATCAATAGCGAAATCGATTGAGCGATGACCGTCCGTCCGTCCGTCCGTCCGTATGTCACCGCTTTTTGGGCCTTAAATTTTGAGCTGGGACGATGAAATTTCATATCTGGGCTTCTGAGAAAAGGATACAGTACAAGTGTAAAAATTTTTGAAATCCGCCCACTGCCACGCCCACTTTTTTATAACTTCACTAAATTATATGAAACCGAAAAATTTTGTTAAGACCAAATATCTAGGCATTCAGATTCCCTACAATCCACCCATACAAAAGTTTTGGCCACGCCCACTTTTTGGGGGCGTTTTCATCACAAAACCGATTTTTGGGCCTTAAATTTTTAACTAGGACTCTGAAATTTCATATCTGGGCTTCTGAGAAAAAGATACAGTACAAGTGTAAAATTTTTTTACATCCGCCCACTGCCACGCCTACTTTTTTATAACTTAACTAAATTATATGAAACCGAAAAATTTTGTTAAGACCAAATATTTCGGTATTTAGATTCCCTTCAATTCACCCATAGAACAGTTTTGGCCACGCCCACTTTTTGGGGGCGTTATCATCAAAAAGCCTATTTTGATAAAATTTTACATGTAACATCCTCAAACGTTCGACATTATAGCTATATTTGAGTATAAAATGCAATTTGGCCACGCCCACTTTATAGAGAGGAGGATAGGGTATCAGACGATCCGTTCCAGACGGATTGTAGCTTTTCTGTATGTTTTTTATTACGTTGCAAAGTTCGGTTAGCGACACACTTTTTATCCTAAAGTTCTCAGATGTCGTTGTCACACTTCTATGAGCATCTATTAATGTTTGACCATGAAATGGTTTAAACGGTTCCTCCAGATGTTTGGCAAAAAGGTCGGCTTTTTCTTTGTCATCTTTTGCCCACTCGCTATTCTCTTTTCTGATTGGTGGTGATTGAATTTTTGGTTTTTTACGCTTTTCATAGCTCTTCAGAGCGAATAGTTTGTGCTCTTTTCGGCTGTTAAGCCTTCAAGATAAGCAGTGGTCTCGCTATTTTTTAAATCCTGAATCTCTTTTTTAAGTTTATTACTTAAGTAATTTGCGAATGTCTTATGTTGGGGGGCACGGGTTTGTTGCCATACTTTACGTGCTCTTCTCTTTTCGCGAATGAGTTCTTTTATATCAGGCGGATAATTAACTTCGCTGCGTTTGACTGCTTTTCTCCTTAAGGGAGTATTTTTCCATGCGGCATACTGAATAGATTCAATAAATTTACCGAGTTCTTCTTCTATTTCGAGAGGTGTTTTTAGCGACACGTTTAAAATAATATTTTCTTCGCAATCATTTTTAAAGCCGTCGCAGTTAGTTTTTTTGTTAGTTAATCTAGGCACGCCTTCTACTTTCATGAGTTGGTCACTTATTGTTAAAATTATCGGTGAGTGATCTGAGGAAAGATCAAAATTTTCCTCTACTTTTGCAATACTTGGAGATACTCCTTTTGTTATGAAAAAGTCTATCAAGTCAGGTGTTTTTGTTGCATCGGAGGGCCAATATGTCGGTTTCCCTGTCGAATAGAAGTCATCCCCGAATTGCATACCGACTTCGTATAGAAGTGCCTTTTGGCGAATTATATCTTGAACCCCAAAAGGTGTGTTTTGCATTAAAGTCACCACCAATAATGAAATTCGTTCCAAACGAATTGAAGAGATCTACAAAGTCGTTACTTTTACACGTGCATCGTGGAGCACAATAAATGGACGCGATGATGAAGTATGAGTTCTTGTTTTTAACACGAACTGAAGTTATTTGCATAATGTCAAGTTCAATCGTTGAATTCGTGGAGTGCTTGATGCAGTCTTTGATGAATAGGGAAGATCCGCCTCTGGCTCTCGCGGAAGGATGGTAAGCGTGATACGCACGAAATTCGCTTATTTTTACTTCAGATACTTTTGTCAAATGAGTTTCAGATATCAAGCATATGTTAATATTGTCGTTTCGTAGGAATACCTCTAGTTCGGTGATTTTATGTTGGAGGCCATTTGCGTTCCACGTTAAAATTTTTAGCAACCGTTTCATGTTCATGTAGGAGTTCTTTTTGTACGAGGTTTAAACTCGAGCTTGCTCAATTTGTCAAATATGGTGTTGTTAATCTTAGTTTGCTCCTCAAGTTTCGCGAGAATAATAGAGAAGACTTGCGAAATTGGGTCTACCGTAACACTAGGCTGTTTGTTTGCTTGTGATGCGGTTTGAGCATATGATTGCGCTCCTGAAAATTTCGACTTTTCATTATTTTTTGTTAGAGGAACTTTGGCCTTTTCGTCTTAACCTTAGAGGGTTTAATTTCGTTCGTAACCTTTCCCTTAATGGTTACACGTCTTTCTTTAATCAGCTGAGCGTTTTTGACTAAAGTATTCCTAAGTGTATCGCGTTTTTTTGGAGGTCCTTAGCAACTTCACAACCTCTGTAGTTTGCTGGGTTGTTGCCTTTGCAGTTTATGCAGGTCGCCGGGTCCTGTCTATTAAGGTCACACCTTTCTGATAGGTGGTTACCAGCACATTTTACACATTTTGGCTCTTTTTGGCAATATGCTTGGCAAATATGCTATATTAACTGCGTCAATAATTTTCAAACCTTTCGCTTTAAGATCAGTTATGATGTCATCTTTAGTGCACGAAGGGTGGACACCCCTTGCTACATCACGTAGTGGTCTTTCTGACTTATTTTCATAAGTGTACCATTAAATATTTTCCGCGTTTAATTTCTTGGATATTGCTCGGTAGCCTTCGGAGTCAACTACGTTAATTTTCCAAGCATTGTTTCGGAATGACGTTACCTTAAACTCCGACGTCACAATTCCTTTGAGGAGGCGATGCAGTTTATTGTACTCTGTAATGCCGACTACGTTTATTGCAGGCGGAGGACGTACTTTGGTCCGCGAGTGACATTGTGTTTGTTCGACGATTTTTCCGAAATCGAACGAAAATGACAGGCTCATTTTTAAAGGCTCAACGAGACATTGCTTAAAGAAATTAATAATTTAAAGCAGGAGTTGCAAGCGTTGAAACATCAATTCAACAGCGAAAATAAAAATAAAGATAAAATTAAAGTAGTCGAGTTCTGATGAAGAAGAACTACTTAAGGAGACAGAAGGAAGTCTTAAAAAGGGGAATAAAAATAAAAAACGAAAAATGAGTACATCCCCAAAAGTTTCATCTCCAAAAGAAAGCAGCCAAGTTGCGGATAATGCTCCTAACCAAGAAAGTACCAATCGGAAGTCAATTAATCCTCCGCCTATTATTGCGCTGCAAATAATAAAGTACGAAAGCTTAATTAAATTAAAGCTTAATAAAATTAAAGCAAATACAATGTTAATAAATAACAATGATATTAAAATTAATGTAGATGGAGAAGATTCTTATAGAAAACTTACCAAAATACTTAACCAAAAAAAAGTGCAATGGTACTCTTATGAGAACAAGCAAACAAGACCAATTAAGGTTGTTGTAAAAAAAATTACACTTTTCATGCTCCCCAGAGAGTATAGTTAAAGACTTAAAAAGTAAAAGCTTTAAAATATTAGAAGCTGTCAATATGCTAAAATTTAAACGCAAAGTACCGCTTCCTATTTTTATGCTTACTTTTGACCACGACGAAGATATCAAAAAGATACACGAAATTAAAGATATCCTTGGAATGAAAGTAGAGATTCATGCCTTAAGGAAATCAAAACTAGTCCCACAATGTAAGAATTGCCAAAAGTATGGACATACGCATAAATACTGCAGCTCTAACCCGGGATGCGTTAATTGCGCAGGAAACCACCATACTAAGGACTGTATGAGGAAAATAGAAGAACCTCCAAAATGTGCTAACTGCAACGAAAAGCATCCAGCTAACTACAGAGGCTGTTCGGTTGCAAAGCAGATTCAACTGGGAAAAGAGAAAAAACATAAAAAAATAGAACCTGATTCTAAAAAGGACGCACCTAAAGTCAGCAAGGACTTAAAACCAAAAACGCCAAAAAAGTACCCAAAATCCGAAAAATTGTCAAAAAAGCCCTAAAACCAAAGACAGCGGCTGGTACAGAAATGACTTATGCACAAGCTGCATCAAAAAATGTTGAAAAATCAACTAACACAACAAAAACAAAACCAATTACTAATATGGAAACCTTCATGCAAAAAATTCTAAATAGAATAGAAAGCATGGAAAAAAGTAATAAAGCTATATTAGAAAGAATATCGTTCCTTGAAAGGCAAAGCAGCAACAAAAAGGCTGCACTAAAAAGACAAACATGATGGATAATATAAAAATCCTAGAATGGAATGCTAATGGTATCGAGAATCGTAAAGAAGAAATTCAAGTAATTCTCGACATAAACCAAATAGATATATGTCTTGTGTCACAGACGCACTTTAAATTTGAAACAAATTTCAAACTGTATGGGTACGAGTTATATCACTCACCACATCCCCATAATTCTGCAAAAGGAGGAGCTGCAGTTATAATAAAGAAGACGATCGATCACCATATAGAAGCTAAATTCCAATCATGTGCGATTCAAGGAATATCAATAAATATAAGAACGAAAAGCGGACAAATATCAGTTGCATCAATTTACTGTTCTCCCAGCTATAAACTTAAGAAAAATGATTTTAAAAGCCTCTTTCGCATATTCTGCAATAGATTTATCACAGGAGGAGATTTTAATGCCAAAAACAAGTATTGGGGATCTAGATTAACAAATACGAGTGGAAGAGAACTATATGAAACAATAAGAGAAATTGGCGGCAAATATCACTCAACGGGAAAACCCACCTATTGGCCAACAGATAGGAATAAAATCCCAGATCTTGTCGACTTTTTCGTAACAAAGAATATCTCGTCAAATGCTATAAAAGTAGAAGAGGGGCCAGATCTTGACTCCGATCATTCTACAATACTCTTAACACTTGGCGACAAAATCATTATCAAAGAAAATACCCCACGATTAGCTAATCAACTGACTGATTGGAACTACTTCAGAGAGAACTTGGAGGAAAGTATCCAACTTTCAGGGATAATTGACACAGAAGACCAATTAGATGAGGCTGTGCAGATATTTACAACTAATATCCAAAAAGCTGCATGGGCTGCAACACCTAAAACTAAACCAAAAGTGCAACAAAACTCCTATCCAAAAGAAATACGTGAAATTATTGCAGAAAAGAGAAGAGCTAGAAAACGTTGGCAACAATCAAGGGCGCCAAATGACAAAACTATGCTTAATAAGCTAAGCAGTAAACTTAAAAGATCGATAAGAAAATTTAAAAATGAGTCTCTTAAAACATACCTTACCAATCTTACGAATGATGCTAGTACCGAATATTCTCTCTGGAAGGCAACAAAGAAAATGAAGAGGCCAATAGCACACATTCCACCAGTTAAAAACAGAGAAGGTAACTGGGCAAAAAGCAACCAAGAAAAAGCGAATTTATTTGCTGAGTATCTCGCAAAAGTCTTCCAACCTTATGAAGATAAAGATTATGAAGAAACGGAAGAATTGTGCGAAGAAGAGAGATATATTCAACCGGTAACGGCGAACGAAATTGCCAAAGAAATAAAAGAAGGCATCAATACTAAAAAACCTCCGGGATTTGATTTGATAACTGAAGAAATCCTAAAACAATTCCCAAAAAAAGGTTTAAAGAAACTAGCACAGATTATAAATGCTGCATTCAGGATAAGGTGTGTACCAAGCATGTGGAAAGTCGCGGAGGTAATTATGATACCAAAACCAGGCAAACCACCTAGTGAAGTTACCTCCTATCGTCCAATATCAATACTGCCTATATTGTCCAAGCTATTCGAAAAAATGTTGATTAAACGTCTGCATAAAATAATCGAAGAAAAATCGCTAATTCCAAACCATCAATTTGGTTTTAGAACAAAGCATTCCACGATTGATCAGGTGCATAGAATAACGGATGGAATCGAAAAAGCATTTGAAGAGAAAAAGATATGCTCTGCTATATTCCTTGATATAGCACAAGCTTTCGATAAAGTCTGGCACAAAGGACTGATCCATAAATTGCAAAAGCATCTACCAAAGCAATATTCAGAAATTTTGGAATCTTATATATTGCAGCGATATTTTAGAATTAAACAAGGGGATGAGTACTCCACATTGAGAGAAATAGAAGCTGGTGTACCACAAGGCAGTGTGCTAGGCCCTGTATTATATCTTTTATTTACCAGCGATCTACCAGAAAGTGAAGAAATAACTATGGCAACATTTGCAGATGATACTGCTGTACTTGCTGTGGGTGAAAATGTAGAAATAGCGACGAAAAAGCTACAGAAGGCAGTGAACAATATTTCAAAATGGACCAAGAAATGGCAAATTAAATTAAATGACCTAAAGTCCTAGTAGAATACGCAAACACTGCAAAATATCTAGGCATGACTCTAGATGCAAAGCTGCGCTGGAAATCCCATGTAAAGAAAAAAATAGACGAATTGAACATGCGTTACAGTAAAATGTATTGGCTTATTGGGAGATACTCTTGTTTGTCCAACTACAATAAACTACTGCTTTATAAGCAAATTTTAAAACCAGTATGGACCTACGGGCTCCAGCTGTGGGCATGCACATGCAAATCAAATTTAAAAAAATACAAACTTTTCAAAATAAAATGCTACGGAACATAGTACATAAGAAACCATGGTACATAAGAAACTCTGATCTGCATAGAGATCTAGAAATTGACTTGATTGAAGATGAAGTCAAAAAAGTAGCTAATAGGCATAAACTTAGGCTTCTCAACCACGTCAATTTAGAAATGACGCAACTACTTAATGCTGCCAATCTGACTAGGAGATTACGAAGAATAAAACCCTTTGAACTAGCTAGATAAACAATTTTTAAATGCTGTAGACTTTTTGGAACGGAAAATCGCTACGGAAAATCAAATGAATCTTAAGACACTTCATTATTACAAAGCTTAAAGGAAAGGCTCTAAGAAATAATAATAACTCGTTGAAGAAGTCACATGAATCAGATTCTTAGAGTAGTTGTAGGTTGTAGGCAAAAACAATATGCAATATTTTTTGCACCAAGCAGAAGACTTAGCAGACGTTTGTCAAAGAGCCTTGGTTATCGAATGTTTCCCTTTAGAAAATGTTGCTTTATTGAAGTCAAGATCAGAACTGCTTTATTAGGTTGATGTAAAGTGTACATTGGTGATTACATACGGATGAATAATATTCTTTTATATGAATAATGTATATAATACAAGTACAGTATACACATACTACAACAGAAAAGGCACAGGAAATAACTATAGAGTAAACATCCGATTTGTGTCGGATGAACAGTTCTTCAAACCTAGTCAAAACTATTTTACCATAGTCATTTACGTCCCCGAAAGAGGGTATTGCAAAGCTTGTTGTCGAAACAGCTTCTGAATTTCATGACCATCAGGTTCTATTCTATCGTTCAAACAAACATAAGTTTGGGAAATAATTGCTGTTATAGTTATTGAGGCAATAATTTCAGATGCAGGGCCCCGCAGAGGCAGACAAAATTATAGAAACACTAACAATTTAAATCAACGCAACGTTCGTTATAAGGAAACGAGTTCAGCTTAGGAGAGTCAAGTGAGGGATTCAAACTACACCTCCAATCCAAATCCAAATTACTCCGAATTTATTGAGTTACGGTTTAGATACTGACGCAAAAGGATCGTGCACATTTCTGATAGATACTCAAGCTAATATTTTATTGAGTAAAAATCCTCATCCCTAAAAAGTAATTTAAATGGATAAAAAAAAGAGAGAATATATAAGGAATAACGGAACATTCTATCTCTATCATTGGGTACTATCATTGTACATACCTACATATATAAATCTAATAGTATTATCATTTTACGAAAATTTTCATTAATTTCCCAGAGGGCGCAAAATAAAGTTATTTTTCTTGCACACAGAAAAAGTGTTTTGAGCGAACGAACGGATAATCGACACAACATGACAAAAAATATAAAAAATCTTTGTTATAATGTACATATATACGTATTCGTTTTCTTTGAAATATTCGTGAGGGATGAGGCGGGAGGGTTATGTTTCTTTCTGAGATATGTCTGGTTAATCCTGTCGTGTGTCGTTTTTGTATTTTTTTGGTGATAATCTTAATTATGAATGAAGTTATAGTACAAAAGTACATACTTAAACGGTACCACATTTCCTTATGTCTATGCAATACAGATTATGCTTAATATTTTAATGTGGCTTAGTATAGGTATGCATACTTATGTAGGAATGTATAGATGGTACAGCCATACATATACAACGTATGTACATATATTTAGTACCAGTAGACCTATTCCTCTATTTGTACTTCATAAATTACATAGATTACTAGCTTAAACCTCGCCAGGCACAGACGCAACGCGTCGAATGTTTTTTTTTTGTTGTACAAAGCTGTATGTACCACAACGGTATCGCACACAAAAAGTCTAAGTTTAATTTTTTTTAATGTTTTTGAATGTTTTTGTAATTTTTTTTATCCTATCATCTTTATACCTTAATTATCTACATTTAAAAAAACGACTAAATTGCGATGTTGATTAGATGCTTTGTGGAAGAGTCGATTGATATTGCCTTACTGCAGGAGCCTTGGATCTTCAAAGGAAGGATTAGAGGCCACTTAACACTATGTGCGATCTGACGTAAGAGTTAGATCTTGTGTACTGGTCAGGCACGGAGTTAAAACGGTTATGCTGCCGCAACTATGTGCCCCTGACCTTGTCGCTGTGCAAATAGGAGCAGGTGCAGACAGTTGTGTCATGGCATCTGCATACCTGCCGTATGACTCCCTAGAGCCTCCCCCAACAAAAGAGGTAGAGTCTCTAGTGAATGTCTGCAGGGATAAGAGTGAAGATCTAACGATTGGTAGCGATGCTAATGCACACTATACAGTGTAGGAAAACACCCATGATAACTACAGAGGAGAAGCTTTATTCGAGTTTGTAGTGTGCAAAGAGCTTACTATTGTCAACAGAGGAACAGAACTGACCTTTGTGGATGCGAGACGAAGGGAAGTTATTGTCGTGACTCTGTGTAGTAATAGAATATCAATTTGAAAGGTAATGGATCAGACAATGATGTCGGACCACAGACCCATCTCATTTGATGTTCGATACGAATCTAAAAGGAAGAAAGATCGAAAATATGTCAGGATTCCCA
The DNA here is from genome assembly GCA_905220385.1 of Xylota sylvarum. NCBI lineage: Eukaryota > Metazoa > Arthropoda > Insecta > Diptera > Syrphidae > Xylota > Xylota sylvarum. Next base: position 72,864,221 of record LR999958.1, on the reverse strand, counting down.
GGAACATGGACATAGTGAAATACCAGGAACTGTTACTGGAGAAACTGAATGGGAGGGTACCCAAAATACCGGAAACCACTTGGGATGTAGAGTCACATTAATCTCTCTCTCCATTAATGCGGAAAAGACGGGTCTGATCATCTTCACAAGGAAGAGGAGAGATCTGGAATTTCAGCCCTTGACACTTTTCCGATCGGAGCTGCAGGTGACCAGGAAGGTTAAGTATCTGGGTGTATACCTAGATGGTGGACTAACTTGGAACTTCCATGTGGAAGAGAAGATTAGAAAGGCGAAAAGGGTGTTTCATCCGTGCAAACGGGTATGTGGACTAAGGTGGGGAATCTCGCCGAGATAGTTAGACCGATTATCACATATGCGTCAGTTGTATGGTGGCAGAAAGTCACCCAGAAAACTGTAAAGAAGCAATTAGATAGAGTCCAACGTCTGCCATGTTTAGGGATCGCGGGTGTAATACGAACGACACCAACATGCGCAATGGAAGTGACCCTAGGTATTCTGCCGCTGGACTTATTTATTAAGAAAGTGGCGGTTTCGACGGCGGGGGCAGGTATCTTCTCAGAAGAACTGGAACTAGCCTGTCATATTAGTCTGGGGAAATATACTTCAGTCTATCAAGAGTGCTCATCTCGAAATGAGATGACGCTGCTCTGGGTGAAAGGGCAAGTAGGGACTGAGGGGAACGAAAAGGCGGCCTATCTGGCAAAGCAAGGGTTAACCTCGGAGCTCTCTGGTGTGATGGGTTCATTACCCAGAATAATAACAATGCACGCATTTAATATGTTGCATAACTTTGTTGCAACACTAGCATAATTCAAAGGGCATAAACTGAACGATACTCAATCACCCAAACACTAAAAACACACTTAAGTTACGACAACAGAAATTGATGACGCTGCAAGAACGGAGGGCACTGCATAAACAATACATTGTGTGCACTTCCACGTTGTTGAATGAATGCATCATCATCGTACTACATTGTTTTGGTTTTACAAACCATACTACGTATGTGTCAATGGGTAGATCAAGTGTCTAGCTTTTATGACCCGATTCTAGTGCATGCACCCTCGGACATTGTAACCCAATTGTGACGTATTGGTGATCGTACGTATCGATTGCTATTGGAAATGCTGAAGGGAATTAGTATATAAGCTCCCGATTATTTTGAATAAAATTAGAATCACTTTTGACTCAGAGCAAACATGTTCTCATTTATGGTTCCTTAGCCTTACTCTTTTTTGAGTAAACTCTGGCAGATACCCATGGCGTAAAGCCCTGCCTTGAATAGAAATTCAAACGTAAACAACATACGCATTTTCCCACTTAGTTTTATATATGTATATAGATTGCACATTCATTCAAAAAGGAGATTATATACTACTAATGCAGTGTTGCCACTAAAAAAATGTGAATCTGGTCAAATCCGTGTGACCGAATTTGTTTTTTTGAAATTCGGTCAAAAAATCCGGTGAGGTAAATTTATTATTTCAATTCGGTCGAAAATCCGGATAGTTTTAAATCTAATAAAACAAAAACACAACAGTTAATTAAAATAATTCAGCTTTGTAGTGCAAAGTTTTTTTTTAAATAAAGGAACTAAATTAATTTAGTCATTCATAATATTCTTAAATCTAGTGAGTATAAAAAGAAACCTATATTGAATTCCATCAAATTCATTCAGAGCTCACCTTCAATAAAGAATAGGATCATCATCTTCATCGTTCTGAATCGTTTGGCTAATTATTTTCATAACCGATCCTAAGCGTATATGAATTAAGTTCAACACATACATACAGTGATACAAGTAAATATACAATCCCCTTCAAAATATGACTTTTCCACCTTTCTAGACATTTGGAGGAAAAAAAGCTTATGCAGTGTTTAAACATTTAACAAACAATATAAAATGAATCTGTGCATGTTTTATGTGTGGAAATATGTCATATAATTTTAATCCCGCTGTGTATAATAAAAAAACTAGAACGGCCAATTTTAAGGAGGTATGTATACTTATTTGTGTCACTGTATGTACAAAGAGAAATAATCGAGATAGACCCTACAAAGTACATATACCTATATTATATGTACACAATGTATGTGCATATATTTTCAATCAGTATCTACGAGTATACCAAAATCGATTGAGTCATGTCCGTTGTATGTCACTACTTTTTGGGAATTTGTTTCAAACATACACATGTTTGCTTGTTCCAAATATGTCAGAGCAGACTCTTTCAACTCCCTCTTCGGTATGACGTGATTTTGAAGACCTTTGAACACAATATTCTTTCTTCTACTTAGGTTTACTAACCGATTAATATCTTTGCGATTAGGTACTTTTTCGCGCTTGAACTCTTACATACATATATGTACATTCATACATATATACATATGTATGTACATATGTTTGAAGTTATCGTAGTAATTCAGTATGTCAAATCCACTTTATTAGGGCTGCATGGGAAGGAGGACGGGTATCAAACGAAGCGTTTGAACCTGATTGTAGGTTTTCTGTATGTTTTCTAATTACATACATACAGACATACATACATATATGTATGCACCAAAAAAAGACAAACATTGACAAATAGACTTATTTTTTAGTTCGGGTACAAAATGATAAATCGTTCCTATTTCCCAGTTAAATTCTGACGTGTTGTTCTGATGTTGCAAGAATCAAATACAAAATAGCTAATTGCTAGTTGCAATTAAAGGGGGTTGCAAAAATCGAGTTCCTAATATAAAGCACATTTATTGAAATTGGTTAAATAATACAGAAGTTAGATAAGAAAACTGTTGAAAGTACACTCTGTATTTATTTCTTATTTCATTTCTTCTCATTTAATTTCATTTAATTTTAGCTCAAAAAGTTTATTTCCTATTTTAGATCTCATGTGGAAACTATACTTTTTTACCATACAAACTATGCGAACAGGGTTTTTGTTATGTGACAACATTTAATAAGGAGTCTGGAGATTTAAAACAGTCATCCCTTACAGTACGACTGCGTCGGATTCTCCAAGATGTCGAAATTCAATCAAAGTATGTATGTATACGTATTTATATGTAAGTGATTGATATTTTTATACCCTACGCTAAAGGTTTGATCCATATGTAGTTTGTAACTTATGTAGAGAAATAAGTCGCATTGCAAATATAAACATTTTTTATAATCGCCGACGATCACGTAAATTGTTTTTTTTTTATCAGTTAGACTAACTTGCAGTGATTATGAAATGTTAAAAACGTTTCATCAAAATCGGTGAAGAATAGGTTCCAATATGAGGCGTTTTCGCACATACATATTTACATATGTAAACAATGTTCGATGTTGTCATTATATTTCAATCCAAAAATATAATACTACACAGCCACTTTATAAGAGCTGATGGAAAGGAAAAAGGATCAAGGATCAATATACAATCTTACGAGACGGATTGTAGCTTTACTATGTTTTATTTGCAGAAAATTGACAATTAAATTCCAATGTTAATTTTAAACTTAAATATATTATTTCAACAATTTAATCAATATACATTCCGATTTACTTGATTGCGGGCACTTTTTATACCCTATCCTAACGGTATATTAAGTTTGTTACATAGTTTGTAACATAGAAATAATCGAGATAAACCCTACTAAGTATATATGTATGATGATACATGATCAGTATCAATAGCGAAAAGATTGAGCTATGTCTTAAATTTTGAGGTAGGAAGATGAAATTTCTTTATGTGGGCTTTTGAGAAAGAAAATCAGTACAAGTGTAAAATTTTGTGAAGGCCACCCACTGCCACGCCCATTTTTTCATAATCACTATTTTATATGAAATCGAAAAATGTTGTCAAAACCAAATATTTAAATATTCAGATTGTCTATTATGCACTCATACATTGTCTTTAGCCACTCGCACATTTGGGGACGTTTTCATTAAAAAACCCTTTTAGATGAAATTTCTCATGTAACATCCTCAGTCACATCGAAGTTATCGTTGTGATTCGAGAATAGAGAGAAGCGAGAAACCGCTTACTGTATTAGCGGGGCATTGAAAGAAGGATAGAGTATCAATCGCTCCATTCCAAACGGATTGTACCTTTTCTGTGTTTGAAATAAAAAAACAAACAAATCTCCTACCCAAAATATTTTTAATTAAAAGCAAAAAAAAAAAAAAAAAAGCAAAATAAAATAAACAGTTTCTGCGTGCAATGTTTATTTAGTGCACAGTCACCGACTATCCGCCGAGCTGATTATATCGTTATTCCCCTTTTCTTTCTACACGCTCTTGTTTTCCCTTTGGTGCGTTCCCCGCTACTTCGCTAGCCGTCACCCTTTAATTTTTCCTTTCTCTTTTGTTCGATAAGTGAGTGGTACAATCAAAACAAGTGCTAATCATCCCATGTGCTATGGCCTCCGGGCCACGTGTGCTTTCGGGCAACCGCTTCAGTGAGCTTAGTGAAGACCCACCTGCGGAGCCCAATAATAAAAAACGAAAAAAAATTAATTACACTGCATGTGATATAGAAAAAGTTTTTCCAGAAACCAACTCCAAAAATCCCCGATTCATAATTATCGCCTCAGCAAACGAAGATAAACCCCTCTCATCATTCAGCGTTTTTCTTTTAAAAAAAGCTATTGATAGCATCAGTACGTCCTATGAGTCCATATCCCCACTCCGGGATGGAAATTTGCTTATTTTGGTGAAATCGCAGAAAATTGCCGACATCTTTCTTTCCAAGAAAATGTTATCCAATCTTTGTCCAATTGTAGTTAAATTGCACGAGAATCTTAACTCATCCAAAGGTACAATCTATGCGCCCTGTCTCATTAATGTTCTTGAAAAAGAAATTGTCGAAGAAATGTCCCCGCAAGGTGTTACAAGTGTATTTAAATTCACAAAAGCAGTAGATGGTACACAGCGTCCTACAGGCTTAGTGTTGCTTCGATCGATTCAGACCCCCCAGCTCAGTCCAAGTAGGTTGGTACAACCTCAAAGTGGAAGAGTATTTTCCGAACCCAATGCGGTGTCGGAACTGCCAGCTTCTTTGCCACACTGCCAAGTGGTGTAAGGGCAATCCCTCCTGTGACACCTGTAACCTACCACCCCACTCTCCCAATGAGTGTACACGAGTTCTATGCGCAAACTGTAATGAACAGCATCCTTCTTCCTCCAAAAAATGCATGCGCTACTTACAAGCAAAGGAAATATTGAGAATTAAAACCATAAAGAAATGTAGCTTAGCAGAAGCCAAACAGGTATTTAAAGAAGCAAATCCAATCCCTGCCCCTGCCACCCAATATGCCACAATCACAAAAAATGGAACACAAACATCCACATCTACCAGCTCCGAAATATGCAGTGATCCTGCAGCCAAACAAAATTGTAAATCTTCCACGTATACTTCACTACCCTGTTCAACAAACAAACAAACAATTAGTCATGCACCTAAAGAGCGGAACAATTTCAATCCAACTCTCTCTTCACTCGCTAACAAAACATTTCAAACAACCAATTCAAAAAACGTCAATAATCGCCCCCCTCTCCCAAATCGTCCCCCGATACACAACTTTCTTCTGATAAATCTCCCAAGCTAAGTACTCCTAACGATTCTGTCTCTACAAATATTCATCAATTAAAAACAACATCCTCAACAAATTCGCCAACTACGTCTACCAATTCTACTACCCAACCACACTCTTCACCAATCTCTAACGTCACCCAATCCCTAATAAGAAACAATCAGTATTATTTATCTTCGCCCCGGATCGATGATGATGACTCCAATTAATAACAATTTTTGCCAAACAAACGACGAACCCGCCACCCGGTTGTTGGACCGTACGGGCTCTTGTGCAAGCCCGTATGATCCAACGGCTGGACGGCGGGATCGCAACAGATCTACCACCAGACCGCCCAAATTCGACTTTTCAAAATATAACCAAGATTATATTGTTCAAAAGTCTCCCTCCCTTAACAAAACAGTACTTACGGTTCTTCAATGGAACCTTAAAGGCTACTACAACAATTTGCACGAACTACAAATTATATTATATGATAAATCCCCCTTAGTAGTTTCCCTCCAAGAAACAGATCTACCCCACACCAAACACATGCCTCCCTCCCCCTCAAGAGGTACCAAACATATTTCCATAATATTGAAACGATCAACTCATCCAAACAAGGGACTGGTCTACTGGTACATAAATCAATACCCCACCAAATACGGCAAGTCAATGGCTCCTTCCCATTTTCATTTATTGCGGTGGAAATTCTAATGAAAATGAAACTTATAATTATATCGCTTTACATCCACCCCGAACATAGTTTTACCGCAGACGACCTTCACAATATGGTTAATTCATTTGATGACCCCATTCTCCTCACGGGCGATTTCAACGCCTGGAGTCCCCTATGGGGCTCGCCATCTAATAATAAAAGAGAAAAAATAATAGAGGACTTTTTATTGAACTCCAATCTTATGATTTTAAATACCGGCCAACCTACGCACTTTTCCACGCACAAAACGTTAACACATATTGATCTAACTCTGTCATCCCCCAACTTGCGACCAGAACAACATGGTCAGTACTCCCAGATCTGCATGGGAGCGATCATTTTCCCATCATTAGTGCAATCACCTTTGATTCCCCTCGCCTAAACAAAAAACTCTTACCGAAATATATTACTGAAAGAGCCGATTGGGACTCGTTTCGGAACCACATAAACAACTATTTAAACCATAGAGCCTTTTCTGGTAACGTCAACAAAGAAGCAGCAACAATCCAAAGAGCCATCCATTTTGGAGCCAACTCGGCCATCCCAAGAACAGCGAGTTTACCAAGGCAACGCAAACATCAACCCCCAATCCTCATCCAAAAACTTTGGTCGGATGTAAAGGCACTTACAGGGGATTACCGGCCTCTGCCTTTGTCTATCCTGCAGGGCACCCAAATTCTATCCAACGCTACCCAAATTGCGGATCTTTTCGCCAAAACATGGTCCAACTATGCAGACGACTCCAACTACCCCTTTGAGTTTCTACACAAAAAAAACTTAGCAATGAAACTTAGCCCTTATCCACAAAATCCTCTTCCATCAGCTATCCTCACCGATCACCCTATCACTAAAAAAGAGTTTGATGACCAACTCTCGACTGCTAAAGGCAAGACTCCAGGATATGATATAATTACCTACATGATGCTAAAAAATAGTCCAAATAGTTGTAAAGCACGTCCACTGGCATTATACAACCAGATCTTCACCCAAGGCATAATCCCACAAAGTTGGAAAACGTCCTCGGTCCTCCCAATACACAAGCCCAACAAAAACACCACGGACGTAGGCGGGTACCGTCCTATATCCCTTCTTCCTTGTACAAGCAAAATCTTAGAAAAAATTGTTGCAAAACGACTTATCTGGTTTCTGCAATTCAATAACCTTATAGATAACAATCAGTCGGCCTTCCGACCTGGCGTATGTGCATTAGATGCTTTATTACACATCGATCACTATATATCATCGGCCTTGGGAAGTAAAAATCACGTTACCATCCTTTCTATTGACTTTGAGAAGGCCTTCGATAGGATTGGGGAACATATTATACTCAGCAAATTAGTTAAATGGAACATCGGCCCCAAAATGTTCAACTTTATAAGAGCTTTCCTGACAGCTAGGAAATTCCGTGTAATGTATAACGGCTGCTATTCCTCCATCTACCCTCTGCATAATGGCACCCCCCAAGGTTCACCCCTCTCCGTAATTCTTTTCATTATTGCGTTTAACGACATAAGCAAAATCGTTCTAAAACACAAAAACATCAACCATTCTCTTTACGCAGACGATCTTATAATCTTTTCTAAATGTAAAGACATTAATTCAGTGAGTAGAATTTTTTCTGCACTCATAGCTGACATTAATTCCTGGGGTAAAATATCAGGTCCGAAAATTTCTATTGAAAAATGCAAAATTCTAGTTGTACGAAAAATGTTAGTATTAATATAAATCATACTACTTTAGCAAACGTAGATAATCTACGCATCCTAGGTATTATTTTCGATAAAAGGTTTAATTTTAAGGAACATTGTACTTATCTTAAACACAAATTAGCTGCCAGGGTTAACATTATTAAATACTTAAGCTCTAAAAATAGTTTTAGTCAGGTAAACAGCTTACTTAACATTACGCGTGTATTAATTCTATCTAAAATCGACTACGGGCTCAGCATCTATGGAAAGTGCTCCAAATCATCACTTAACTTCATTCAACCACTCTACCATGCGGCAATACGGACCAGCCTAAAAGCCCTTAGATCCACTCCGATTAGGAACATGGTCGTGGAATCTGAACTTCCCACGATCCATCAAAGAGTAGAGATAATGACTTCAATGGCGATATTAAACATCACTGCATCCCAAAACAAAGGAATCTACAAGGCCACTACAAACCTATATGGGAGATCTAAATCATCCAAACTACCTTCAACTATAGAAAAGACTGTAGCACTCGCCAATTCTATGGGAATGCCACCTTCCAGTCTTCGAAGCACCACCAAAACTTCGCCACCTTGGGCACTAAACGATGAAGACATTATTATCACTTTTAGCTGTCTTAACAAAAACTCCACTTCCAACGAAGTCTACAAGCAAATGTTCCTGGAGTTATGGGAATCATATAAATCCAACAAATGGACTTTTATATACACCGACGGATCCAAGACTGTTTCCGGTGTGTCATTTGCTGTTGTTGATGAGAATGGCAATACCCTATCCAAAGGACCCGCTTTCGCTTCCGTGTTCTCTGCAGAAGCTACTGCTATTTCACGGGGCATTGCGTCTGCAGGAAAGCAAAAAACAATTATATGTACAGATAGCATCTCCACCCTGATGGCTATTATGAATACCAACAATAACACGCCAATCATTGTTACAATCCGGGACCATTTAATCAAAAACCATGGAATTTTTAAGATCCTATGGGTTCCTGGGCACGCGGGAATAAAGGGGAACGAAGACGCCGACGCAGCAGCTAAGAATGCGTTTAATGAGCCTCTTTTTCTTCATGTGACATACAACAAAAAGGACATGAAAAAACATATTTGAGCCTACGCAGACAATAAACAAAAGGAATACTGGGGAACATACTCACATCACTACAAACTGATTAACCCTAACAGAAGGCCAGCCCTTTACCCAAAGGATGCTTCAAAAAATATGATCAAGGCCTTTATCCGACTGCGATTAAGCCACACCCTTCTAACCCATGGACATCTATTCAGCAAGGACAACCGCCCACAATGCCACCTCTGCAGTTCCAACCAATCACTCACCATACAACACCTAATCTTTGATTGCCCCATCGTTCAAGCCAATTTACTTAATCTCTCTCCCAATTCTCATTTATCCCAAATTCTTTCCATTCCTTCCCAATCCAATATTAAGTTAGTCTACTCCCTCTTTTCGTCTTTAGAATTAACTAATAAATTATAGTTCTTCTTTTCTACAATATAGCCGTAAGCCCTGGTAGCTAGCGCTGTAAATTTGTTATTAGCATATAATTTATTATTTGTTAATAAAGCTTAATAATAATAATAACATTGAAGTGCATAGAAAAATAAAGTGCACGACTGGGTCGTACGTACTTGCACCTTATTTTATAGACACTGAAACTCAAAGTTTATGTATGGTGTTCAACTGAGAAACCCCAGACCCCAGATATGAAGTTTGAAGCAAATCCGTCCAGCCGTTTAGGCTGCAGTCGAATAGACAGACAGACCGACAGACAGACAGACAGACAGACGGAATTGGCGGACCCACTTTTTTGGACTTCTCCATCATAGTAATGTCAAGTTTGATTAAAATCTCGAGCTCCAAATTTTTCACGAAACCAATACTTGCTCTAAAGTAAAGGTGCAAGTAAAAAAAGAAGTGTGTGAGCGCCAGCCGGGTCATCCCCCCCTCTTTCCATCTCTGTGACTGCCTCTGGATCTTAGTCATTGCATTTGCCGTATGTTTTCTTTTTTCATGCGGTCGATGCAATGCTTAAGGGAAAGTAGCACCAAACCAATAGCGGGCTGTGAGTGTTTATTTTGTGTGTGGACCAAATCATATTGTCGTACGGGCATAAAACCTACGTCAATTTGTTTTGGAAAACTAACGTAGGATTTACACTTCACAGCTCTGCTTAGTAGCAACGGGGTTTATTTTTTTTGTGTTTGTCTTTTATAATGTTAGGGAATTTTAGAGTGGATGTAAGCAACATTCGTGGGCTAAGGAAGAATCACTTAGCCGCGATCATCCACGTCTGTAAATACAGGCCAGCTGTTTCGGCACTAGGTGAAACACAAGTAGGCGAGAACTTTGAACATTCAGATTTGAACTTTCCTGGATAAAGCCTGGTGCCTTTATTCTTCTTTCACCCTGGTCTCGCCATTTACATCCGTAGTGATGATCCAATCCGGAATTCAACTTCATGTGGTCAAAAATCAGTATTCGTAGGCAAATTATTCACTACTGTTTTATTTATAGAAGCTCCAACTTTGAAAGCAATTCTGAGTACTGATTGTAATAAGTTTGATGCGCTGTCTCACTCCATCTGAAGAATTGTTTCCCATTACCCTTATACTGAGATCGTCATTGCGGGCGATTTCAATATACACAATTCTGGTTGACTTCGACATTCTGGACAGACAACAGTCGAAGGAAGATATGTTGAAATCTTTGCTGAGGTAAATAATAAGCTTGTGATTGAGCCCACACGGCTACCCGACATCGATAGTCACACCGACAATACTTTGGACTTGTTTCTTAGCTTTCACCCTGATAAATACACCGGAAGTCGGAAACCTTATTTTAATTGATTTTTATCAATATTAAATAAGCCGACATTCCTTTTGAAAAAAAATCACAAGTTGCTGCTTTGTTGACTGACAAGAAGTCCAGCTATGCTTAAATAGCCAAGATTGTTGGAATGGCAAAGTCTTCAGTAGTCAACATAGCAAAACACGTGGTTCAACCTTGATTACTAAAAATAATCGGCAATACTGTGGCAAAAAAAGCAAAATAACACCGTGGACTGACCGGAAAATTATTCATAAAGCTCTACAGGAACGTAATCCACCAGCTCACTGCATTTTGAAGGTTTTGAACAAAGCTGAAATCGACATTTCGGTGAGAACTCTACGGCGTCGATTGGAGACAAGCGAAGGGGGCAAGCAAAGAAGCCCAAATTAACCAATGTCATGTGAAAATGGCGATTATATTGGGCACAACTTCACATAGACTGCGAGAGTAGTTATTGGAACAAAGCAAGTTAATTTGTTTTTCAAATTTCTTTTGACAATAAAAGATGAAACAGTTTTAGCAATTTTCCCGTAATCACGATTTTAGTTTAGGTTGTCTTTAGCGATAAGTGTCGCTTAGAAGTCGTGACGGAGACGGCCAAATTCGTCTGCAGAAGGTCCAATGACAGATATTCAGAGGATTGCGTAGTTCAGACGGTCAAACACCCACCCTCAGTGATGATTTGGAGTTGCATAATATGCGAAAGTACGGGGTCAATTTATTACGTTGATGGAACAATAGACCCCAATCAGTATATTCCTGTCCTGAGGAAATTTCTTCGGCCGTATTTGAACACATTAGACTCTCCCAGAGAAGAATACGTCTTTAGGCAAGATGGAGATCCATGCCACACATCCAAGACAAGCATGAAATGCTTGAGTTCCATGAACTTGGAAGTCTTACCATGGCCTGGTAATTCTCCGAATTTGAACGCGATTAAAAACTGCTTGGCCTACCTAAAATCTCGCGTTTATAGTGGGAGAATACCATACAAGAGCTCAAGCAGAACGTAGAAAGTAGTACTAAGTATTAAGATTTAATAATTTTTTTTTTTACTTTATAATCACTGATATGCCATGTAACAATAAATATGTGCAACAAGATTTTAAATAATCAAATTAATTTTGTCTTTATTTGCGGTCAAAGCGAAAAATCGCATATATTTCTCATCGGTCATAATTCAATGGCCACATACTGTATGAGAGAGACACAAACCTCGGATTATCGACCCCCTCATTTAATATCACGACCCGGAACGTCCACGGACTACGATTTAAGAGTATGCACCTGGAACGTACGTACACTGGACACACCAGGTGCTATTCAAAAACTTGAATCTGTCCTCACGCGGTACAAGGCAGATATTACCGCGATCCAGGAGATACGATGGGTAGGATCAGGTATGCAAAGAAGTGTGACATTTATTACAGCTGTCACAAAATTAGTCGTGAGAAATCAGCTTCGCTCAATGATAATTGATTTTAAGCCGATCAGCGATCGCCTGGCTGTAATCTGCATCAAGGCAACATTCCAAAACATCAGCATAATATGTGTACACGCCCCTACCGACGAAGCAGAAGACTATCAAGGAGGAGTTTTGTGACGGAGTCTACGGAGCCCCTGTCCGGAGTATGATGTCAAAATCATACACACAACGCCAAAATCGGTAAGGAAAACATCTTCGGCGGATTAGTTGGAAAGCACAACCTCCACGACACGACAAAAAGGCTAATTTTGCAGCAGCACGTAATACGGTGATAAGTAGCACTAGGTTTCCAAGACTACGAATCCACACAGCTACCTGGCGCTCTCCAGATGGTCGAACCGCCAATCAAATCCACCACGTGGTAATAGATGCGTGGCACGCATCCAACATTCTTAATGTGCAAACTTTCAGAGGGGCAAACGTCGGCTCTGACCATTTTCTTGTTGCAGCTAAATTCAGAGCTCGATTATCCAACGCGAAAAGCTGCAAGGCGCCCAGAAAAAGAAATTCAACGTTGGAAGCCTTAGCACGACTGGAGTAGCCAGAGCCTACAGAGAGCGCCTGAGCGAGAGACTCCGCTGTGCATTCACCATCCACAAACGCCAACAATCTGTGGAACCAGTATCGCGACTTAATCAAAGGGGTAGCAGAGACCACCATAGGCTACCAGCCACCACCCAAAAAGAGCCCTTGGTATGATGAAGAATGCGTGCGTCGGAGAAAGGTGACAGAAAATGCACACATGCAAGCGCTGCAGCGCAAAACAAGGGCAGCGAGAGAAGAGTATCGAGCCAGAAGAAGGGAGGAGAAGAAGATCCTGCGTAAGAAGAAAAGGGCCCACGCAGTCTCCCAGCTCAAGGATATCAAAGAGTCCCGCAATAGGAAAAACATCCGGATGTTTTTTAGGAAAGCCAAGCAACTGGCAGCTTGCTTCCAGCCCAGAACGCAGGCTCTTCCAAACAGTGAAGGAAACCTAGTCACCGAAGTACAGGGAATAGTAGATGTGTTTAAGCAACATTTCCTTAATGGGCATCAGGTAAAGAGAGTGATAGGGCAAGAAGAGAATCCGCATTCAGTCAATGAAGAATCCATCCCCACTCCTAGTTTTGAAGAGGTCGGCTTAGCTATCAAAAAGCTGAAGAACAACAAGGCCGCCGGCTCTGATGGTCTACCAGCAGAGCTTTTCAAACATGGTGGTGATGCTTTGGTAGGGTGCATGCAGCAAATCATCAACCAAGTGTGGGTGGATGAAGTCATGCCCGATGACTGGACTATTAGCTCTATATGCCCCATCTTCAAGAAAAGCGATTCTATGTCTTGTAAGAACTACCGAGGCATATCCTTACTTAATGTCGCATATAAGATCCTATCCAACATACTGTGTGAATGTCTGAAGCCTTTCTGCAGAATACTAATCGGCACGTACCAGTGTGGCTTCCGGCCCGGCAGATCGACGATCGCCAAAATTTTCACACTAAGGCAGATCCTCCGGTAACTGTTCCTCCGAACTATTCCAAACATGCACCGGATTTCGGAAAGGAGATGCGCTATTATGTGACTTCTTCAATCTCGTGCTGGAACAGATAGTGCGCAGGGTAGGTGTGAACACGGAAGGTACTATCTTTAACAAATCTGTCCAGCTGCTGGGATACGCAGACGACATCGACATCATCGGTCGCTCCCAGCGCGCTGTTTTAGAGGCTTTTACGGCAATTGAAGAACAGGCGAAACGAGTTAGTTTTGAAATAAATGAGCACAAAACCAAGTACATGTTGTCAACAAACAAAGCAGCATCTGTCCACCGCCTAGGACAAAATGTCACTATTGGCAGGAGTAACTTCGAAGGGGTTAATGAGTTTACCTACCTCGAAGTAAATATCAACTCCACGACCATACCTAGTGGAGATTCGACGAAGCCTTATCCTAGGAAACCGCTGCTACTTTAGGTTGGCGAAACAAATGGGGTCAAAACTCCTAAATTGGAAGACGAAATGTATGCTTTACAAAACTTTGATCCTGCCAGTTCTGCCAGGAAAGCACAGCAGATTTTGAATACTTTCGAGAGAGAAGTTTTTCGTCGGATATTCGGTTCCGTATGCGAGGAGGGCGAGTTGAGGAGAAGATAGAACCGTGAACTCTATGAGCTGTACCAAAATGTGGATGTAGTCCAAAAAGCCAAGACACGTCGACTACTCTGGCTCGGCCACATCGAACGAATGAACAATAATGCTCCAGCAAAGTGGATCTTCGAATCACACCCCCCAGGTTCGAGGCGACAAAAAAGACCGAACCTCCTTTTTAAGGATCAAGCTATAGCGGATGCCAGAGGGCTTGGTTTAGACAACTGGAAGCAGCGTGCCCGGGATCGAATGCCGTGTCTCAGGCAGAGACTCTTCACGGGTCGGGAACCCGTTAAGTAAGTAAGTAGTAGATAGGCAGCAAACGAAGTATGAGATGAAAATGAAACACATTTCCAGAGAGAAAAAGAAATTACTACAGCTAAAACACAAATACAAATTTTTGGCGCGACAGGTCCATGGGACCCAGGGTCTAGCTTCTCACAACCACTCGTGCTGTGCGTGTTATATTCTTCACACGAATGGAAGGGGCCTACTGTTTAATGCCGGATCCGAACAGCAGTTTTTTGTTTTTGAGAAGCTTTTTCATGACAGTTTTACTCTCGGATGTTTGTCAGACGCTCGCGAGAGGTGGGGCCGTGAAAGAAATTTTAGGTGTTGTTTGGGTATTGAACCTGGAACCCCTCGCTCCGTAGTCCAACGCACTAACCACTTGAGCCACGGCGCCCACAATTACTACAGCTAGAAATTGAAAAATTCAGTAAGACTCTTAACTCAGTTCTTTAATATCATTGTACAGGATAGGGTATAATATCCTAAGGGTATATTAAGTTTGACACATAGTTTGTAACATAGAGAAATAATCGAGATAGACCCTATAAAGTATATATATTCGTGATCAGCATCAATAGCGAAAACGATTGAGCGATGACCGTCCGTCCGTCCGTCCGTACGTCCGTATGTCACCGCTTTTTGGGCCTTAAATTTTGAGCTAGGACGATGAAATTTCATATCTGGGCTTCTGAGAAAAAGATACAGTACAAGTGTAAAAATTTTTTACATCCGCCCACTGCCACGCCCACTTTTTCATAACTTCATTAAATTATATGAAACCGAAAAATGTTGTTAAGACCAAATATTTAGGCATTCAAACTCCCTACAATCCACTCATACAAAAGTTTTCGCCACGCCCACTTTTTGGGGGCGTTTTCATCATAAAACCGATTTTGATAACATTTTACATGTAACATCCTCAAACATTCGAGGTTATAGCCATATTTGAGTACGAAATGCAATTTGACCACGCCCACTTTATAGTGAGGAGGATAGGGTATCAGACGATCCGTTCCAGACGGATTGTAGCTTTTCTGTATGTTTAATATATAGGTATGTTTTTTTGTTATGTAAACAAGAGAATTCAAATGAAATATGATACTAATTTTTTATAATTACCTCTAATACTTTTAATTAAAATAAACACGAAATTTAAACATTCTCATAATTTCGTCTCTTATTTGTGCTTCGTATTGGTATGCACTTATGTACTTCTTTTAAAAGACTTGCTGAATCATCTTCCAATTCTGTCTGTTCTTCCAAAAATACTTTCAAATGCATAGTTTTTTAGTTTTTTATTCTTCATAATTAGTCTTATTAGTCACAGTAAGATACAGTATACTTTAAAATAGTGCAAGTTTTTGTATTAATACTATTAAATGAATTTACCTTAAGTTACTAAGTGATACAAATTTAGCTACATACATATGTATGTATGTACATTTGAGGTATGGCACAATTCGCTGTTTTTTCTTCTCGCGTTTTGTTATTTGACTACGATCATTTCGCAATTTATTATTTCGCATTTCAACAACTCGCGTTTTGTTTTTTCGCAGAAGCAACATGCCCTCTGCAACCCCCTTGCTTAGGGTCACTGTTGGATTTGGAGTAGGTGCGAGGTTACTTACTTACTTAGGTGGCGCTACAGTTCGGGGTGAACCTGGGCCTCAACTAACAAGCCTCTCCAGTTAGCTCGGTCCTTAGCTAACTGCCTCCAGTTGCGCACTCCAAGCTTGTTCAGGTCCCCTTCAACTTGTGCGCGCCGCCTAAGGCGAGGTCTTCCTCTGCTGCGTTGTCCCTCCGGGTGTGATTCGAAGACTCTTCGCGCCGGAACACTGGTGTCCATTCGGTCTACATGTCCTAGCCATCTCAAACGACTAATGCGCAGTTTTTTGACTAGGTCGATGTCGCTGTACAGCTCGTATAGTTCGTCGTTGAATCTTCTCCTCCAAAGCCCGTCAACGCAAACGGGACCGAATATTTTACGAAGAATTTTTCTAGGACGCTGAAATTTCATATCTGGGCTTCTGACGAAAAGATACAGTAGAAGTGTAAATTTTTTTTAAATCCGCCCACTGCCACGCCTACTTTTTTATAACTTCACTAAATTATATGAAATCAAAAAATTTAGGTTTTCAGATTCCCTACAATTCACCCATAGAACAGTTTTGGCCACGCCCACTTTTTGGGGGCGTTTTCATCAAAAAACCGATTTTGATAAAATTTTACATGTAACATCCTCAAACATTCGAGGTTATAGCCATATTTGAGTACGAAATGCAATTTGGCCACGCCCACTTTATAGTGAGGAGGATAGGGTATCAGACGATCCGTTCCAGACGGATTGTAGCTTTTCTGTATGTTTAATATATAGGTATGTTTTTTTGTTATGTAAACAAGAGAATTCAAATGAAATATGATACTAATTTTTTATAATTACCTCTAATACTTTTAATTAAAATAAACACGAAATTTAAACATTCTCATAATTTCGTCTCTTATTTGTGCTTCGTATTGGTATGCACTTATGTACTTCTTTTAAAAGACTTGCTGAATCATCTTCCAATTCTGTCTGTTCTTCCAAAAATACTTTCAAATGCATAGTTTTTTAGTTTTTTATTCTTCATAATTAGTCTTATTAGTCACAGTAAGATACAGTATACTTTAAAATAGTGCAAGTTTTTGTATTAATACTATTAAATGAATTTACCTTAAGTTACTAAGTGATACAAATTTAGCTACATACATATGTATGTATGTACATTTGAGGTATGGCACAATTCGCTGTTTTTTCTTCTCGCGTTTTGTTATTTGACTACGATCATTTCGCAATTTATTATTTCGCATTTCAACAACTCGCGTTTTGTTTTTTCGCAGAAGCAACATGCCCTCTGCAACCCCCTTGCTTAGGGTCACTGTTGGATTTGGAGTAGGTGCGAGGTTACTTACTTACTTAGGTGGCGCTACAGTTCGGGGTGAACCTGGGCCTCAACTAACAAGCCTCTCCAGTTAGCTCGGTCCTTAGCTAACTGCCTCCAGTTGCGCACTCCAAGCTTGTTCAGGTCCCCTTCAACTTGTGCGCGCCACCTAAGGCGAGGTCTTCCTCTGCTGCGTTGTCCCTCCGGGTGTGATTCGAAGACTCTTCGCGCCGGAACACTGGTGTCCATTCGGTCTACATGTCCTAGCCATCTCAAACGACTAATGCGCAGTTTTTTGACTAGGTCGATGTCGCTGTACAGCTCGTATAGTTCGTCGTTGAATCTTCTCCTCCAAAGCCCGTCAACGCAAACGGGACCGAATATTTTACGAAGAATTTTTCTAGGACGCTGAAATTTCATATCTGGGCTTCTGACGAAAAGATACAGTAGAAGTGTAAATTTTTTTTAAATCCGCCCACTGCCACGCCTACTTTTTTATAACTTCACTAAATTATATGAAATCAAAAAATTTAGGTTTTCAGATTCCCTACAATTCACCCATAGAACAGTTTTGGCCACGCCCACTTTTTGGGGGCGTTTTCATCAAAAAACCGATTTTGATAAAATTTTACATGTAACATCCTCAAACATTCGAGGTTATAGCCATATTTGAGTACGAAATGCAATTTGGCCACGCCCACTTTATAGTGAGGAGGATAGGGTATCAGACGATCCGTTCCAGACGGATTGTAGCTTTTCTGTATGTTTAATATATAGGTATGTTTTTTTGTTATGTAAACAAGAGAATTCAAATGAAATATGATACTAATTTTTTATAATTACCTCTAATACTTTTAATTAAAATAAACACGAAATTTAAACATTCTCATAATTTCGTCTCTTATTTGTGCTTCGTATTGGTATGCACTTATGTACTTCTTTTAAAAGACTTGCTGAATCATCTTCCAATTCTGTCTGTTCTTCCAAAAATACTTTCAAATGCATAGTTTTTTAGTTTTTTATTCTTCATAATTAGTCTTATTAGTCACAGTAAGATACAGTATACTTTAAAATAGTGCAAGTTTTTGTATTAATACTATTAAATGAATTTACCTTAAGTTACTAAGTGATACAAATTTAGCTACATACATATGTATGTATGTACATTTGAGGTATGGCACAATTCGCTGTTTTTTCTTCTCGCGTTTTGTTATTTGACTACGATCATTTCGCAATTTATTATTTCGCATTTCAACAACTCGCGTTTTGTTTTTTCGCTACAGTTCGGGGTGAACCTGGGCCTCAACTAACAAGCCTCTCCAGTTAGCTCGGTCCTTAGCTAACTGCCTCCAGTTGCGCACTCCAAGCTTGTTCAGGTCCCTTTCAACTTGTGCGCGCCACCTAAGGCGAGGTCTTCCTCTGCTGCGTTGTCCCTCCGGGTGTGATTCGAAGACTCTTCGCGCCGGAGCACTGGTGTCCATTCGCTCTACATGTCCTAGCCATCTCAAACGACTAATGCGCAGTTTTTTGACTAGGTCGATGTCGCTGTACAGCTCGTATAGTTCGTCGTTGAATCTTCTCCTCCAAAGCCCGTCAACTCAAACGGGACCGAATATTTTACGAAGAATTTTTCTCTCGAAACGACCGAGGATATCTTCATCCGCTTTTGATAAAGTCCAAGCTTCAGCGCCATAAAGCAGGACTGGGATGATCAAGGTCTTATATAGAGTCTCCTTAGTTGTTCGGGATAGGGCCTTACTACTCAATTGCCTTCTCAGCCCAAAGAAACAGCGATTGGCAAGAGTTATTCTTCGTTTTATTTCTGCTGAGGTGTTATTTTCAGAATTGATACCAGACCCGAGGTAGTCAAAGTCCCTTACTACCTCAAACTTATAGCTGTCGATTGTGACGTTCTGTCCAATTCGTCGATGTTGCGTGTCCCTTCTGGTTGACAGCATATACTTGGTTTTGTCCTTGTTTACCACTAAACCCATTTTGGCAGCTTCTGTTTCAATACTAGTGACAGCCCGCTGTGTTCTTCCAATAATGTCGATGTCGTCGGCATACGCTAGTAGTTGCACAGACTTTTGAAAGATTGTGCCTCCGGTGTTGGCTTGTGAGTTTCGCACAATTCTTTCAAGAACGATGTTAAAAAAAATTACATAACAGCGCGTCACCTTGTCTAAATCCTTTTTTGACATCAAAGGTCTCGGTGAGATCGTTACCGACCTTGATGGAGCAGCGAGAATTCTCCAACGTCATCCTGCACAGGCGAACGAGTTTGGCAGGGATGCCAAAATTAGACATGGCTCTGTATAACTCGTCTTTATAAATGCTGTCATATGCGGCCTTGAAATCGATAAAAAGGTGGTGGGTATCAATTTGGACTTCTTGAGTTTTTTCCAGGATCTGCCGAAGTGTGAAGATTTGGATCGATTGTGGACTTTTCTGGTCTGAAACCACACTGATAGGGCCCAATCAGGTTGTTGACGAAGTGATTCAGACGTCCACACAATATGGCAGATAGGATCTTGTACGCGATGTTGAGGAGACTGATACCTCTGTAATTGGCGCAATTGAGGAGATCTCCTTTCTTGTGGATCGGGCTGAGATTCCATTCATCAGGTATACACTCATCTTACCAAATTTTAGAAATGAGTTGGTGTATGCTCTCTACCAGGTCATTTCCAGCTGCGTTGAACAGCTCGGCTGGTAAGCCGTCAGGTCCAGCAGCCTTGTTGGATTTAAGCTTGGATATTGCTATCCTCACTTCGTTTTGGTCAGGTGGACGGAAGTTTTGGCTATCATCGTCTATGTTGAATGGTTCATTCTACCTGACAGCGGAATGTTGGTCTTCGTCGCCGTTATACAGTCTGCAGAAGAAATTTTTCCATATTCTCAGCACCGACTGTGACTCTACTACGAGGTTTCCTTCTTCATCTCTACAGGTTTCTGTACGGGTCTTGTTGGCCTGACACGTTCTTTTTACCTGTTGGTAAAACTTCCGTACATTGTTCCTGGAGTATAATCTCTCAATATCTTCGATCGCGCGCTTCTCGTGCTCTTTTTTCTTCTTTCGGAGAAGCCGATGTTCTTCCCGTCTCTTTTGCTCGTAGAGCTCACGAGCCGCTCTCGTCCTTCTTTGCAGCGCCGCTTTGTATGCCTCTTGTTTAGCTGCATTTGCTTGCCGGCACTCTTCGTCAAACCATGGGTTTCTTTGTCGTGGTCGAGCGAAACCCAGCACATCATTTGCGGCACTTTTGATGGCATGTTGGCAGCATTGCCATTGGTCCTCGGCATTTGATGCTGGCGGCATAGGATTCGTAGCGAGATTTCGGGTTACGCGTTCGGCAAAGGTTCTGGCGATCTCTTGCGATTGCAGCTTTTCAACGTTATATCTTCTGACAGTATTTCTTCTTTGTTGTGACGTTAGGGATATCCGCATTCGTACCGTGGCTACAACAAGGTAATGATCCGAGTCGATGTTGGCTGCTCGGAAGGTTCGGACATCCAGAATACTGGAGGCATGCCTTACGTCGATCGCAATGTGATCAATTTGGTTGACCGTTTGATGATCAGGAGACCGCCATGTCCCCTTGTGGATATTGAGATGAGGAAACCGTGTGCTTGCTATGGTGACGTTTCGCCCCGCAGCGAAGTCAATAAGCCTAAGTCCGTTTCTGGACGTGATGTCGTGGAGGCTGTGCTTACCAATCGTCCTACCAAAGATGTCCTCCTTTCCTATCTTGTCGTTAAAATCGCCTAGAACGATTTTAACGTCATATTTAGGGCATTGTTCGTAGGTTTTGTCGAGGAGCTCGTAGAAACATTCTTTGGTGGCGTCGTCCTTGTCTTCGGTGGGAGCGTGAGCGCATATAAGGCTTATGTTGGCGAATTTAGCCTTGATGCGGATTGTCATAAGTCGTTCGCTCACGTGTCGAAAGCTTAAGACTTCTTGCCTAAGTCTGCCGCTTATGTCAAATCCACATCCGAATAAGCGCTGTTTCTGCTCTCTATAGCAATCACCGTAATAGATGTCACAGTTTTTCATTCTTTTTTTGCCCGGCCCATCCCATCGCACTTCCTGGATGGCGGTGATGTCTGCCTTATAGCAGACTAGGGCCTTTGCTAATTCTTCGGCTGCACGCGGTCTGTTAAGGGTCCGAACATTCCACGTGCAGATCCGAAGGTCGTTGTCCTTATTTCGATTGCTGGGGTCGTCAACAGTGAGTTGAGGCTTGTGAGTTTTTCGGAACTAAGTGTTTTTTCCGTGGTCGGAACCTGGAGGACCAGTTCCCTTTTAAACCACTAGGACGAGGGGCCGGATTTGCCAGAGTCAGTAACCCACTTCGGGGATATGAGTGCTGCCGTTGGCCCATTAAGGGCTCTTCCGCCACCAACTCTTTTCCAATACCCTGACTCAGTGTTGGAGATCCCTATAGACCTGGGATCCGAATAAGTCAGAGCAGCTCATATAGGGATTGCACTATAGAGTTCGGCCTGACTGGAACTGTGGGCGCCACCGTTGATTCCACCTGGAGAATTCGTCCGCTGCCGTCCAGATTAAGAGTAAGTGTCTTAGTGAGAAAACACTCCTCCCCCCTCTCTCGTTTGCTACCAACAACGACCTTCCAAAGGGGTTGGTTACCCAATCTCCAGCCGAGGTACTAGGCACCCAGCAGCCACCAACGCGGAGGTGTAGAGTAGGAGTTGATAGTGAGAGGTTGGGTGTATGTAAGGATCATTTATATCCATGTTTACCATGTTTCGCATGGATTTAAAGAAACTTTGCACATACCCAACCTCGCACCCACATACTCCAAATACAACAGCGATTCCAAGCAGGCGGTTATATGTGTATGTATACTTACATATCTATGAAGTATTGTGCAACGGTCTAATTAAAACATACAGAAAAGCTACAATCCTTTGGGAACGGATCCACCTTACTGAGCTATAAGACCACAATAGATGGGTCAATAATCCATAAAAATTTCGTGTGGATTTTTGGCCCAAAATGCACGCTGAAGTAAACGTAACAAAGCGCGAATTAATTCTTTGCCAGAAAAGCCGCGCGAAATAAACCAAAACTCGCTTGATAGAAGTGCAAAAAAAGAAATGCGAGTTAACCTTACAGCGAGATAAACGCAAGATGAAATAACAATTTGACACATGGCTTCTGCGAAATAGAGAAAAGTCGCGAGACAATAGTTTGCAAAATGAAAACAGCGAATTGACAGTAACCCTCACATATGTATGTATGTTTAATAATGAGAAAAAAGTTTTTAATCTAAAAAAAACCAAAAACTTATATAAAGCAGATCATCATGATGCTAGCGTCTCAAAATGTTGCTTAAGTCTTATCTTAAACTGTGTTGCACAACTAATCAATCTAGTTCGGGGAAGAGAGTTCCACAGCCGAATGGCATAAATGAAAATTTTATTTTTATTTCCCTATTTATGTCCCTCTTATCCGTTCTGCAGTCGACGTTCGCCCAACATAAGGTTTGAACTGTGCAGAGAGAGTTCTTTTCTTTGGGTCTCACTGATATTTCATATCTGGGCTTCTGACGAAAAGATACAGTCGAAGTGTAAATTTTTTTGAAATCCGCCCACTGCCACGCCTTCTTTTTTTATAACTTCACTAAATTATATGAAACCGAAAAATTTTGTTAAGTCCAAATATTTAGGTATTCAGATTCCCTACAATTCACCCATAGAACAGTTTTGGCCACGGCCACTTTTTGGGGGCGTTTTCATCAAAAGCCGATTTTGATAAAATTTGAAATAACAATTTGACACATGGCTTCTGCGAAATAGAGAAAAGTCGCGAGACAATAGTTTGCAAAATGAAAACAGCGAATTGACAGTAACCCTCACATATGTATGTATGTTTAATAATGAGAAAAAAGTTTTTAATCTAAAAAAAACCAAAAACTTATATAAAGCAGATCATCATGATGCTAGCGTCTCAAAATGTTGCTTAAGTCTTATCTTAAACTGTGTTGCACAACTAATCAATCTAGTTCGGGGAAGAGAGTTCCACAGCCGAATGGCATAAATGAAAATTTTATTTTTATTTCCCTATTTATGTCCCTCTTATCCGTTCTGCAGTCGACGTTCGCCCAACATAAGGTTTGAACTGTGCAGAGAGAGTTCTTTTCTTTGGGTCTCCGGTGGTATCACAAAAGCGTCTATACAACAGGGTATAGACGCACGATTTCCCGGAGGGAAACCAAAGAATTCAGTTGAACAATCGTCGATGTCGATGGACAATGCGGTGCTGCAATGCGCAAAGAAGTTAATCGACGTTGTGGAAGCCGAACCCAAAGATGACGGTGCAGACCCTGAGCGAAGGTCGCAGCTTAAGTAAAAGACGAAAAGGGCGAGAGGGAGACAGAGTTTGCCATTAGCTTGGCATGATCTGTCTCCCGAAATAGTGGGCGGATTTCCAAATTTTTTAGAATTGTACTGCTTCTCCTTCAAAAGCTCAGATATGAAATTTCATCCTCCTAGCTCAAAATTCAAGGCCCAAAAAATTGGTGACGGACGGACGGACATGGCTAAATCGTCTTCGCTATTGATACTGACTACGAATATATATACTTTATAGGGCCTACCTCGATTATTTCTCTATGTTACAACCAATGTATCAAACTTAATATACCCTTAGGATACAACCAATGTATCAAACTTAATATACCCTTAGGATAGGGTATAAAGATACCGAGACCTTCAGTTCAGTTAAAGCCAGGGTGATGAAGGCGGAAAGCGGAGAAGGTGATGATGAAGTTGATGTTCGATACGGATCTATAAGGAAAGATCGAAAATAGGTCAGGATTCCCAGGATCACAGACACAGTTAAATACCAGGAAGTCTTACGGGATAAACTGAATGGGAGGGTACCCAAAATACCGAAAACCACTTCGGATGTAGAGTCGCATTTGAAGCATTTACAATCAGCTGTTGAAAATGCATACCAAGAGGCGTCTACCTACTTTGGTAGATGAAAAGAACCCCACGCCTTGGTGGTGTGGGGAACTTGAAATTCTAAAGAAGGAGGTGAGAAAAGCCTTTAACTATGCTATGAGAAGAAAGCTAAAAGCAACGAAGTAAAAGGTAGTCGTGGAGGGAATTTTGTTGAATATGAGAAGCACAGCTGAGGTCAACAGAGTTCAGAAAATTGTCTCGAGGGATCCAGTTTCCAAAGTTGGACTCATTCGTGATAGAACGGAGGAGATGGTTGAGACACTGGATCGTACCAATGAGGTCCTCATGGAAATACACTTTCCGGGAAGCCTGAGGAAACAAGGAGCAAACAGGATGGAGAGGGCAGAAGCGGAACGCATAGTATCTCCAGAAGCGGTCAGTGGGGCGATAAAAATGTTTTCCTCTTACAAGACCGCAAGACCGGATGGTATATTTCCATCTTTAATGCAATGGGGTGCAGATCTCATTGTACCAAGGCTTAGGGCTATATATGTACGTTACAAGCCTAGTGATAGGCTACATACCGGTAATATGGAGAGAAACAAATGTGGTGTTTCTTCCAAAACCGGGGAAAAAGGACTACACCGAAGCGAAGTCGTTTAGACCGGCCAGCCTAACATCATTTCTGTTGAAAACAATGGAAGGAATTGTGGTGGACCGTATGGACAGCACGGCGCTGGAAGCGTGTCCTTTGAGTAGTAGACAACATGCATACAGAGCTGGTAGGTTTACGGAAACAGCGCTACACCAGTACCACCTGGTGTTACGGAAGAGGAAACGAATACCGGAGTCATCGTAATGACCATAATAATGGACATTGAAAGTGCCTTCGATAAGATATTCTTCGAAAGTATGAGAGTAGCCTTAGAAGAACGCATGGTAAACCCATTGGTGGTGAGATGGGTGAACAATATGCTGAAAAATAGGGCGATAAATATTCAGACGGGAACTTCAAGACTTAGAGGAAGAGTTCGCAGACTTTGCCCGCAAGGACGAGTTTTGTCACCACCGCTGTGGAATATAACTGTAGATTCTCTCCTGAGAAAACTTCAAGAAACTGGCATCCACACTGTGGGATATGCCGATGATATAGAAATAATGGTGAGGGGTAAATTCACGAACATCGCAGCAGATACCTTGAGAAATGCTCTCAGAGTGGTGGAGCTTTGGTGTCAGAAACAAGGGCTCTCCATTAATGCGGCAAAGACAGATTTTTTTTTTCTCGTGGGTTGGTGAGAATCTTCAAAAGATACTATGAGACACCCTTTTTATACCCTATTATACCCTAAGGGTATATTAAGTTTGACACATAGTTTGTAACATAGAGAAATAATCGAGATAGACCCTATGAAGTATATATATTCGTGATCAGCATCAATAGCGAAATCGATTGAGCGATGACCGTCCGTCCGTCCGTCCGTCCGTATGTCACCGCTTTTTGGGCCTTAAATTTTTAACTAGGACTTTTAACTGATATTTCATATCTGGGCTTCTGACGAAAAGATACAGTCGAAGTGTAAATTTTTTTTAAATCCGCCCACTGCCACGCCTTCTTTTTTTATAACTTCACTAAATTATATGAAACCGAAAAATTTTGTTAAGTCCAAATATTTAGGTATTCAGATTCCCTACAATTCACCCATAGAACAGTTTTGGCCACGGCCACTTTTTGGGGGCGTTTTCATCAAAAGCCGATTTTGATAAAATTTTACATGTAACATCCTCAAACGTTCGAGGTTATAGCCATATTTGAGTACGAAATGCAATTTGGCCACGCCCACTTTATAGAGAGGAGGATAGGGTATCAGACGATCCGTTCCAGACGGATTGTAGCTTTTCCGTATGTTTTTGGTTTTGTTTACTACAACTAAGTTTCTAATATACCAAGGAGCGTTCACGATTGCTCTTAACATAGCTAACTTAACATACAACTCCATAGTTGTATGCCATAAGTCCATATAGGCTTAAGCACTTGCTTATATACAAGCAGTTTCTTATGTACATATACTTAGCTTGAAATATCTTCCAAGATGCCAATACATTTCTCTAAAGCGGTTTTCAAGCTCATCGCGTTTCTTTTTAACGTGCGTTTTCCACTTGAGCTTTCCGTCTAGTGTCATCCCTAGATATTTAGCTTCATTTGCATGTGGTATTTGTACCGAATTAATAAAAACGGGTAGATTGTTTATTTTCTTGTATGTGAAGTTAACATGCGTCGATTTGGTCTCGTTGAGGACAATGCACCAATGTTTTGTCCAGTCACAGTTTTTATCCAAAGTTTGTTGGAGTTTTTCAGTTGCTGACTCAATTGAACTATCCGTTGCTAAAATAGCCGTATCGTCCGCGAACGTAGCTACTGCGGTGCCTTCAGTATGGGGTATGTCCCGAGTGTACAGCAAAAATAAAATTGGACCAAGTACACTTCCTTGCGGAACTCCGGCGGCAATTTCCTTGAACTCGGAGTATTAAGTTCCGTGTTTAACACGAAATAATCTATTTTGAAGGTAGGATTCTAAGATCTTATTTAAGTGTTCCGGCAGGGCCTATCTTAGCTTGTATTTCAAGCCATCGTGCCAAACCTTGTCGAAGGCCTGGGAGACGTTAAGAAAAGCGCTAGAACAAACCATTTTTTCTTCTTAGGCTTTTTCAATTTCATCAGATATTCTGTAAACCTGGTCAATTGTGGAATGCTTGATTCTAAACCCGAATTGATGATCAGGTATAAGTCGTCTTTCTACAATAACCGGTTGGATGTGTTTCAATAGGAGCCTTTCAAATACCTTTGATATTATTGGAAGGAGCGATATTGGTCTGTACGATTTTTTGTCGTTAGGAGATTTACCCGGTTTCGGAACCATCATCACTTCTGCTACATACCTTCCACGCATCTGTGACGTGTAGCAATCTAAGCGAAGCGTTTATTAAATGTAGGAGTTTAATTAGTGCTTTTCACACTTTTTATCCTAAAGTTCTCAGATGTCGTTGTCACACTTCTATAAACATCTGTTAATGTTTGACCATGAAATGGTTTAAACGTTTCCTCCAGATGTTTGGCAAAAAGGTCGGCCTTTTCTTTGTCATCTTTTGCCCACTCGCCATTCTCTTTTCTGATTGGTGGTGATTGCAGTTTTGGTTTTTTACGCTTTTCATAGCTTTCCAGAGCGAATAGTTTGTGCTCTTTTCGGCTGTTAAGCCTTCAAGATAAGCAGTGGTCTCGCTATTTTTTAAATCCTGAATCTCTTTTTTAAGTTTGTTACTTAAGTAATTTGCGTATGTCTTATGTTGGGGGCACGGGTTTGTTGCCATACTTTACGTGCTCTTCTCTTTTCACGAATGAGTTTTTTTTTATATCGGGCGGATAATTAACTTCGCTGCGTTTGACTGCTTTTTTCCTTAAGGGAGTATTTTTCCATGCGGAGTACTGAATAAATTTACCGAGTTCTTCTATTTCGAGAGGTGAGTGATCTGAGGAAAGATCAAAACTTTCCTCTACTTTTGCAAAACTTGGAGATACTCCTATTGATAAAAAAAATTTCTTATGCTGCATCATCTTCACAAGGAAGAGGAGAGATCTGGAATTTCAGCCCTTGACACTTTCCGGATCATAACTACATGTGACCAGGAAGGTTAAGTATCTGGGTGTATACCTAGATGCTGGACTAACTTGGAACTTCCATGTGGAAGAGAAGATTAGAAACGCGGAAAGGATGCTTCATCAGTGCTAACGGGTATGTGGACTAAGGTGGGCAATCTCGCCGAGGTCAGCTTACTGGATATACACGATGATAGTTAGACCGATTATCACATATGCGTCAGTTGTATGGTGACAAAAAGTCACCCACAAAATTGTAAGGAAGCCATTAGATAGGCCGGTGCAATACGAACGACACCAACATGCGCAATGGAAGTGATCCTAGGTATTCTGCCGCTGGACTTATTTATTAAGAAAGCGACTTACTTATAATCTGTAGTCATAGGAAAATCCTGGATCTCGTGAAAAACGAGATTAGGGAGTTGACACACAAAACTCTTATTGGGGATGGAACACTTCCGGAAAAGAATATTGGTGATATAATAATCTTTACGGATGGGTCCATGATGTATGGCAGAGCGGGGGCAGGTATCTTCTCAGAGGAACTGGAACTAGTTTGTCATATTAGTCTGGGGAAATACCTCAGTCTATCAAGCCGAGATGATTGGTCTTTTGCATGCGTTGGATCACCTGAAAGGGGGTCAGGTCGAGGGTAGAACCGTTACCATAGCACTGGACAATCAATCAGTGATTAGACGCATGGACCAAACAGATAGCAATACATCACTGGCATTGGAATGTGCTCATAAGCTCGAAATGAGATGACGCTGCTCTGGGTGAGAGGGCACGTAGGGACTGAGGGGAACGGAAAGGCGGACTCTCTAGCAAAGCAAAGGGTCAACCTCGGAGGTCTCTGGTGCGGAACCAGTCGCTGCAATTGGCAGAGGGATGATAAAACACCTGATTAGCAACTGGGCCGCGGCGGAACACCGGAGAAGGTAGTTGACCTTGGAAGGTTGCAGGCAGGCATAGAGAACTTCTAAACTTAAGGCGAAGAACACTGAAATGGGTGGTGGCGTTACTTTCAGGTCATGTAAATTTCGGGTATCACCTAAAGAAGATGGGTGTTCTGGAGGATGACACCTATGAACTATGCCTGGAAGAAGTCTGGACGGCAGCGCATATATTGTGTCAATGTCCGGCGTTAGCTAGCAGAAGAAGGGAGGTCCTGGGGAGCCATTGGTAAGAAACACAGGATGAACCAGATTTCTGTTAAATTGTGGAGAAATCCAGAGAGACTCTCCGGCTAAGATGGATCGTGGAAGAGACGAAAAGGGACCCTATACAGTGGTCTGGTTCGAAATCTCTCTAATATATATACAAATATACATATACATATATTATAAACTGCGCTATACACTTTATCGCACAAAAAACATATCGCTCGGAAGAAAATAATAAATAACAATAATTATACTATAAAACATACAGAAGAGCTACAATCCGTTTGGTACGGATCGTTTGATACCATATCTTCCTTTTTATAGAGCCCTAATATAGTGGGCGTGGCATACTGCATTTTGTTCTCGAATTACAATGGTAACTCCTTACGTCTGAGGATGTTACACGCAAAATGTCATCAAAATCGGTTCTTCGTGGCTAAAGAAATGCATTGATGAGACAATCTGCATATCTAAATATTTGGTATTAACAAAATTCTTCGATTTCATGTTCTTCTTTCAGGTTCTGAAAAAGTAGGCGTGGCAGTGGGCGGAATTTAAAAATGTTTACACTTGCACTGCTTCTCCTTCTCAAAAGCCGATATATAAAATTTCATCTTCCTAACTCAAAATTTTAGGCCCAAAAAGTGGTGACATAAGGACAGACGCACAGACGAACGGACATGGCTAAATCGTAAAATATGAAAATTAGTTAGGGCAGATGGAAAGGAAGATGGTAGGGTTTTAAACAATCCGTTCCATAGTGATTGTAGTTTTTCTGCATGTGTATACCTTATTATAAGGGTATGTTAAATTTGACACATAATTTGTAACATAGAGAAATAATCGATACAAGAATATATGTATATACAGTAGTGTGCAAAATAATAGGTGTGACCTCAAAAATTATGAAAATTGGCAACAAAAAGTTATAAACAAATAAATAAATTTTTTTTTTCAATTTCTCCTTATTTTTATGCCTGGAATCCTCAAGTGCCCTCTTGACATCGGCCCATAAATTTTCTATGGGGTTAAGGTCTAGGGATTCCGCCGGTCATTCCATAAAGTCAATATTGTTTCTCTCAAAAACGGACTTCACCACCTCTGAAGTGTGTTTAGGGTCGTTAACCTGTTGGAATGATCAACGTAAGGGCATCTCTTCTTCGGAATTACGTTGTCCAATACGTTATTGTAATCTACAGCATTCATGGTGTTATTTCTCCAGAAGATTGGACCAACGCCGTACCAGGAGAAAGAATCCCAAATCATTACACGTCTACCTCCAAGTTTGACGGTTTTTAACGTGCAGTGAATATTCTTTGCCTTTTGGTCTTCTCATATTCCTTTTACCACCATCTGGCCCAAATAAATTCATTTTCAATTCATCAAGCCATATTTCGCCACTTTTCTTTTGGCCAATTAAGATGTACCTGCGCAAGTATTTTTCTCTTTGTACGTTTTGTTAGCTCAATAATGGGCGTTTGCGTGTACTTCTGGAAGGTAATTTCTTTGCGATTAACCTTCTAATGGTTAAAGTATTTACATCCAACCCTGGATCTTTTTTTCTTTCCGTACAAGTGGTAAACTGTCGTGTTTTTACCAATCTCACTATTTGACGATCGGTTTTTGGGTCGTTTTTCGAGGTTTGCCTCTAGTTTCTTTATTTTGGTGCTATTTGTTACCTTATTCCAACAGTTTCCGCAAAGTACCTATACCTTTTACCTTCAAGTCGCAAGAATCAGATTTCTGACTTCCTCGGAGCAATGCACCTCCCATTATTCATTCGTTTGACACTTTACAGGTATAAATTTAATAAATTCGAATAAATAAATTATAAAAACATAATTTTAAGCTGAAATCCTTTCGACTTTTACCAATCCATACGAATAAATGCCACTTTAACAACAACACACCTATTATTTTGCGCATTCAAATTTCATGTCCTCACACAAAAATGAGCAAGGAAAAATACAAATGACAGCAAAACTTATTAAAAATTATACAACCTATTATTTTGCACACCACTGTACATATGTATGTATATTTGTAATCAGTATCAATAGGGAAATCGATTGAGCTTTGAATGTCCGACATATGGATGGATTCGCTTTCGGCATTAAATATTGAGCTAGAAGGATGAAATTTCATGTCTGGGCTTTTAAGAAAAAGATACAGTACAAGAGTAAAACTTTTTGAAATCCGCTCATTGTCACGCCCATTTTTCATAACTTCACTAAATTATATGAAACCGAAAAATTTTGTTAAGACTAAATATTTAGATATTCAGATTGTCTACATCAATTTTGGCCACGCACACTTTTTGGGGGCGTTTTCATCAAAAAACCGATTTTGATGAAATTTTACATGTAACATCCTTAAACGTTCGAGGTTATCGTCGTAGTTCAGTACAAAATGCAATATGGCCACTTTTATTGGCTGCATAGGAAGGAGGATAGTGTAGCTTTTCTGTATGTTGTTATACTCTATTTGAACGGTATATTGATCAGCATCAATAGCGAAAACGATTAAGTTTTGTCTGTCCGTTCGAGTGTCCGTATGTCACTACTTTGTGGGTCTAAAAATTCGATCAGCTAATATGATCGAATTTCATATCTGGGTGTTTGAAATGGAATAGCAGTAGAAGCTTACAAATTTTTCGATTCCTCACTGCCACGCCACACTCCCACTTTTTTTTATAAATCATAGGTTTTCTGTGTGTTTTTAGTACTGTAGATCTGTCTTTTTCTCTTTAATTATTTTTTAATTATTAGCTTAAGATCTAATTAAAGATTACCAAAATATTTGTTATTATTATTACAATTCTAAACTTTTTTTTAGGGCCCATATGAGAGAAAAATTCTTGGCTGACCTAAGAGGTGTCCGAGAGGAATATGCTTCCAATACACCCAAGTTAACGGAGATATTACATCAAATGCGAAAACGACTGGACGACCCTCATGTTTTATCCGGAGAGGTTGTTCATAGTTTTATGTGTTCCCTACGTGATATTCAGGACTACGATTCTATGGTGCGATTAGTAAATGATCTAAAAACAATTCCTAATACACGCAAATATGTTGAAACTGGTAACATGAGTTTTCTGTACGCCTTTGCTCTCAACAGAAGAAACAAAAAGGGAGATCGTGCAAAAGCTCTAGAATCTTCTTTAAAAGCATTGGAAAAGAAAGAGAATGAGTTTCCCGATATGCTTTGCCTGTGTGGAAGAATTTACAAAGATATATTTGTTGAATCGGATTATACTGACACAAGTAGCTTAAAGAATGCAATTAAATGGTATAGGCAGAGTTTTGAAGTTCAACCCAATGAGTATGCTGGAATCAATTTGGCCACACTATTGGTGATCGATGGAAAAGAATTTAGTAATACGGAAGAATTGCAACACATAGCTATGACGCTTAACAATTTAATAGGAAAAAAAGGAAGTCTCTCGTCGTTGACTGAATATTGGGATGTAGCAACATTTTTTGAAATATCCGTTTTAGCAGAGGATTATACCAAAGCAATTCAAGCTGCAGAGTGCATGTTTAAATTAAAGCCGCCTAATTGGTATTTAAAGTCGACAATTGGAAACATTGCTCTAATTCATCGCTTCCGAAGAAGGAGTGATGACCACACTTGTGGTATAAAAGAACAGATTTTCCAGTTTTGGATAGACTTTTTTTTAGAAGCGACTAGCTTAGAAGCGCCAAATAATGTTCGTTTTCCAATTTTAGTAAGTATAAACAAATTTTAAAATTATGATTTATTTATTTGCAGTTTGAAATATTTCGCAGGGAATTTTATTTGTTTGAACACTGTTTGTATTGGTTTAAAAACAAACATTTTGTGACTATTTGTTCAAAAGGAAAATTTCTTTCTCAGCTGCGTTACAAGGCACTTAGACTTGTCGCAAGCAACATCTGGGTTGTAGATACATACATACATATGTACATATGTACTAGTTTCCTCATACTGACTTTCCGAAATATGTATGAATACGAACTGAAATCATAGCTCAAGTTATTTTAAACAAAGAAGTATAGTCAACTTGTGACTCATTTTTATTTGCTCCTATACATGTTTTTTTTTTGAGGCGTCAAAGGATGTGTAATCTTCTAAAAGATACTAATAACCGGCGGTACTAGTGTGTACGATTCGCAAGGCTGAATAATCAATACCAGGTATACGTCTACCTACTAACCACAACCTGCACACTTCAACCACTCTCCCCGTGGCGCTGCCGTTAAGTATTACTTCGCGGGGCTAGGTTTCTCAGTGTCAGTTTGTCTAGATGTATTAGGAGTTACAGGCTACTGCACTACACTTCGTTGTCGCTCCTCTTGTCGCCGCTTCATCATAACAATCACCGCTGACAGCGTTCCAACTATCTTCCGAGCCATCTGGCTTATCATATTTTCTGGAGTTAAAACTTCTTGCAGCCTGTGTGCCTGTACATCCCGTTCTGCTTCGTACCGAGGACAATAAAACATAATTTATTCAGCATCCGTGTCCTGTGAGAATCTGCGTCAGATATAAGTTCAAATCTCCATGCTTTCTGTTGATCCACACTTCGATGTTGGATATAATTTTATGCGCTCAGCATCCTTTTCAGAACAGTCCCATCTCTGTTGCCATATCTTTATGATTTCCTCTGTTGATGGAGTCTGGCTGTCGATTGGCGTTGTCGTTAGTGGATCCGTGGATCTGCTGGCGAGATATTTCTCTTGGGCTTCTTGTGCTAGTAGGTCAATTGGCATTATATCAGCCACAACAGTCGCTGCATCATAAGAAGTCTTTCGGAAAGTGCTCCTTACTCTCAGAGCATTGATTCGGTACGCTGCCTTCTTTGTTCTTTTACATGTTTTTACTTGCATATAACATAGGGCAAGTATGGAATTCGTGCAGATTTTCGATCTCGAGATTTTGATGAATTTGGATATTATCATTATAGATAAGTCTGTCTTTCTGTCTGTCTGTCTGTGCACGAGGCTACAGCTTAGTAAACGGCCCTGCCCACTTTTTAAAACTTAAATATTTTCATATTTTGACCAGAAGTTGAAAAATTTTATTAGAACACAATTGATAGGCGGAACAATTCTCTTTAATTCACTCATATGTACATAACTTAGGGCTCAGCCCACTTTTTGGGAGCATTTTTCAAAAACACGTTTTCCATGAAATTTCGCAGATAACTTCCGTTAAAAGTTATTTTGGTAGTGCCCTCAAAAATGCAGAGTGTCAGCCCCACTGAACAAAGACTGAACTATAAGAGATTAAGTGGTTTTTCCTACTCATCGCTTCACACTATTGACTTCAAATATTTTACTTGAACATCAATCCTGAATAATTTATAATCGTTTAACAAAAAGGTACATTATGTACGTAGGACCCAGTCGTGCATTTTATACTCTATCCAAATGGTATATTAAGTTTGACACATAGTTTGTAACATAGAGAAATAATCGAGATAGACCCTATAAAATATGTACATATACATATGTCTATATATTTGTGATCAGTATCAATAGCGAAATCGATTTAGCCATGAATGTCCGTCCGTTCGTCCGTATATCACCGCCTTTTAGGCTTTAAATTTTGAGCTAGAGAGATGAAATTTCATATCTGAGCTTCTAAGAAAGTTAAGCAGTTAAGTTTTTGGGGCATTTTCATCAGAAAATCGATTTTGATGAAATTTTACATGTAACATCCTCAAACGTCCAATATTATTGAGGTATTTCAATAACGATTATTGAAGGTCTGCATAGAAAGGAGGATAGGGTATCATAAGATCCATACATACATACGTACATATGTTTTTTTTTTGCGCCAAAGGATATGTAATCGTCACAGATACCAGTAGCCCGGGCTACTGGCATGTAAGATTCGCAAACCTGAATGATCGATATCAGGAATATGCCTATGTACTTACCCACACCCTGCACAAGTCGTACCACTCTCCTTGCGGAACTGTCTTTAGGTATTACTTCGCAGGGTGGGTTACATTACGTTTGCCACAATGTTGACAATTGGGTGTAGTTTTGTGTCTGCGTTTTAACAGATATTCTTTGAAATAGCTTTGTCCCGTCAGAAACTGAGTGAGATAAAAATTGTTTCGTGATGGTCCAGTTCTATCCATACGTCAATCACTGATATAAAACGATGCGTCCATCTTCCCTTTAAGGATTGGTTCCACTATTGTTGCCAGCTTGCGATACTTCGAATCCTTTCGTATCTTCTTTTTTCGTCATCTACCGAACCATTTCGAACTCGGTAATTTTTTAGTTTTTCCATTTCTTCAGCGAGGTAGCATTGAAGACACAAGTATAGCGTCGTTTGAAACAGTTCGAAATGCACTGGCTACTATAAGCGCGCTAAACGGTGAACCTATTTAAGTCCACGCACAAAGCACCTAACTTTCGCGACTCTTGATTGCATACTTTAGATGGTCTTTAAACCTTAAATGAGCATCTATAATCACTCGGAGAAACCACTTCGTACCCTCCAACTCTTTGCGGTATCGTTGATTGACGCTTCTCTTGGAATTGGTAGGTGTAGAATTTCGTCGTACATAACGTTCCACAGCAGAGATCCTAGGATAACGATTAAAGGATAACGCTAATCACCCAAAAGAAAGTTTGTAATGGACCTACGTTGAAATAAAGGAGGAAGATGAAGGAGAAGTAAACGGTCCAAAATTTGAGCTCTTCGCCTGAGATTTGCAAAAGACTACTCGTATCAAAATAGGACTCAGGCCGATGGAAAAAGTGCAATATTTACAGATGAGTCCAAATTAAACAACATCAGTCAGATAGTATCTCCTATGTACGCCGAAGAGTGAATGCAGACTTGAGGGAATACTGTGCTGTTTCTCAGAATAAGTTCCCACTTAGTTTTATGGCCCGGGTAGGTTTTTTTTTACGGATTCATTCAATTAACCTTCATTGATTCATTATATAAACATACATTTTCATTTAAACCATATTCAAAATAACTAAAATAAGAGACAAATTTTTGAAGTTAAAGCTATAGTTTGAAAAATTTCTAACGATGAAAATGGTAACATTTATTTGGCCACTAGTGTACATAACTACGCAGCTGCAATAGTCTAAGATTAGCCACACAAAGTGGAGTATAGGGATTTTTCATCATGCCGTATTGCATTTTATTTACTGCATTACGATGATAACTTCGAACGTTTGAAGATGTTACATGTAAAATTTCATCAAAATTGGTTTTTTGATGAAAACGCCTCCAAAAAGTGGGCATGGCCAAAACTGTTGTATGGGTGAATTGTAGGGAATCTGAATACCTAAATATTTGGTCTTAAGAACATTTTTCGGTTTCATATAATTTAATGAAGTTATGAAAAAGTGTGCGTGGCAGTGGGCGGATTTCAAAAATGTTTGCACTTGTACTGCATCTTTTTCTCAGAAGCCCAGATATTAAATTTCATCCTTCTAGCTCAAAATTTAAGGCCCAAAAAGCGGTGACGGACGGACGGACGGACGGTCATCGCTCAATCGATTTCGCTATTGATGCTGATCACGAATATATATACTTCATAGGGTCTATCTCGATTAAAGGTCGAATTGCTGCTCGAAAACCCCTCCTAAGGCCACAAAATCGTAAAAAACAGCTAGAGTGGGCTCGTCAGCATAAAAATTGGTCCATTGAAATGTGGAAGAAAGTCCTGTGGACCGACGAATCCAATTTTCAAGTATTTGGGTCAAATAGGCGAGTTTTTGTCCGTCGATCAGACCAATAGAGGATGGCTCCACAATGTGTGGTTCCAACTGTGAAGCATGGAGGCGGTTCGGTTATGGTCTGGGAATCATTCTGATCAAGGAGTTGGAGATTTCTTAAAAATCGATGGAATATTGATAAAAGAGGGATATAAAGGCATTTTGATGGACCACGCTCTTCCATTAGGACGTCGTTTAATTGGGGATAACTTTTGGCTCCAACAAGACAACAATCCCAAACATTCCTCAAAATTTTGTAGAGAGTGCCTTAAATCCAAAATTTTGAGCTAGGAGGATGAAATTTCATATCTGGGCTTCTGAGAAAAAGATACAGTACAAGTGTAAAAATTTTTGAAATCCGCCCACTGCCACGCCCACTTTTTCATAACTTCACTAAATTATATGAAACCGAAAAATTTTGTTAAGATAAAATATTTAAGCATTTAGATTTGCTACAATTCACCTGTACAAAAGTTTTGGCCACGCACACTTTTCATCAAAAAACCGATTTTGATAAAATTTTACATGTAACAACCTTAAACGTTCGACGTTATAGCCATATCCAGTATCCACGTGAATTCTTTCGTATCTTATAGTATTTTTAATAAAAACAGCTATTCCTTTTGAATTCCTGTTAACGAATTCTGCATTGAATCCGTTAATGTTATAAAAATCTATTTCTTCTTTATTTAAGTTGATTTCATTTAACACAATTACATCGACATAATATAAAATACAATCAATTTCTGACATGAAAACATTCCAATTCTTCCGCATCGACCGAATATTAAAACAAACACAACCATCGATGAAAAGATGGTGGGTATCTATTTGGACGTCTTGACTTTTTTCCAGGATCTGCCGAAGTGTGAAGTTTGGATCGATTGTGGACTTTTCTGGTCTGAAACCAGACTGATAGGGCCCAAACAGGTTGTTGATAAAGGCTTCAGACGTTCACACAATATGGCAGATAGGATCTTGTACGCGATGTTAAGGAGACTGATGCCTCTGTAATTGGCGCAATTTATAAGATCTCCTTTCTTGTAGATCGGGCAAACGGTGCTGAGATTCCATTTATCAGGCATACATTCATCTGATCAAATTTTAGAAATGAGTTGGTGTATGCTCTTTACCAGGTCATTTCCAGCTGCTTTGAACAGCTCGGCTGGTAAGCCATCAGGTCCAGTAGCCTTGTTGGATTTAAGTTTATATATTGCTATCCTCACTTCGCTTAGGTCAGGTGGACGAAAGTTTTGGCTATCATCGTCTATGTTGAACGGTTCATTCTCCCTAACAGCGGAATGTTGGTTTTCGCCGCCGTTATACAGTCTGCAGAAAAAATTTTTTCATATTCTCAGCACCGACTGTGACTCTACTACGAGGTTTCCTTCTTCATCTCTACAGGTTTCTGTACGGGTCTTGTTGGCCTGACACGTTATTTTTACCTGTTGGTAAAACTTCCGTACATTGTTCCTGGAGTATAATCTCTCAATATCTTCGATCGCGCGCTTCTCGTGCTCTTTTTTCTTCTTTCGGAGAAGACGATGTTCTTCCCGTCTCTTTTGCTCGTAGAGCTCACGAGCCGCTCTCGTCCTTCTTTGCAGCGCCGCTTTGTATGCCTCTTGTTTAGCTGCATTTGCTTGCCGGCACTCTTCGTCAAACCATGGGTTTCTTTGTCGTGGTCGAGCGAAACCCAGCACATCATTTGCGGCACTTTTGATGGCATGTTGGCAGCATTGCCATTGGTCCTCGGCATTTGATGCTGGCGGCATAGGATTCGTAGCGAGATTTCGGGTTACGCGTTCGGCAAAGGTTCTGGCGATCTCTTGCGATTGCAGCTTTTCAACGTTATATCTTCTGACAGTATTTCTTCTTTGTTGTGACGTTAGGGATATCCGCATTCGTACCGTGGCTACAACAAGGTAATGATCCGAGTCGATGTTGGCTGCTCGGAAGGTTCGGACATCCAGAATACTGGAGGCATGCCTTACGTCGATCGAAATGTGATCAATTTGGTTGACCGTGTGATGATCAGGAGACCTTGTCCCCTTGTGGATATTTAGATGAGGGAACCGTGTGCTTGCTACAGTGACGTTTCGCCCCGCAGTGAATTCAACAAACCTAAGTCCATTTCCGGACGTGGTGTCGTGAGGCTGTGCTTATCAAACGTCTTACTAAAGATGCTATGTTGGCGTTAAAATCGCCCAGAACTATTTTAACAACATATTTAGGACATTGCTCGTAAGTTTTGTCGAGGAGCTCGTAGAAACATTCTTTGGTGGCGTCGTCCTTGTCTTCGGTGGGAGCGTGAGCGCATATAAGGCTTATGTTGGCGAATTTAGCCTTGATGCGGATTGTCATAATTCGTTCGCTTACGTGTCGAAAGCTTAAGACTTCTTGCCTAAGTCTGCCACTTATAACAAATCCACATCCGAATAAGCGCTGTTTCTGCTCTTTATAGCAATCACCGTAATAGATGTCACAATTTTTCATCATCTTTTTGCCCGGCCCATTCCATCGCACTTCCTGGATGGCGGTGATGTCTGCCTTACAGCAGTCTAGGGCCTCTGCTAATTCTTCGGCTGCACGCGGTCTGTTAACGGTCCGAACATTCCTGGCTCAGTGTTGGAGATCCCTATAGACCTGGGATTCGAATAAGTCAAAGCAGTTCCTATAAGGATTACACTATGTAGTTTGGCCTGACTGGAACTGTGGGCGCCATCGTTGATTTCATCTGAGGACTGAGGACAAGACTGATCTGATTGTAAAGGACTTCGCGGAAGCTTCCATGTCCCGTTAGGAGTTGTGTAAGGTAGAAGTTTACTTCACCGTGTTTTCTTCTTGCCCATTCTTCTATGTTCAGCAGCAGTTTGTATTTTCACCTGCCGTTTTCTGAATGTTCCATCGCCTTTACCATTCTATTTCAGCAGCTCTGATGGCTTTTTCATCCGCTTTTTCGTCATTGTATGTTGATGCTGCATCTTTGACCTTCAGTTCGATAGGCATTGGCGCCGCTATCATACTTATTGCATCACCCGTACATACATATGTATGTAAATGTATTTAATGTAGGTGTCTACTGCATCCCATTTTAGTTGCGAGTGTAACATGTGTTCTACTATGTTTTCAGTGTTCGGTATTTCTTCGTGGGCATTGAAAGTACGCATGTACAGCGTTTTCTTGACTTCCCTTACACGATTGGGTGTGTCATCGAGTTTAAACTTATGTAAGTAGGCACGAAAGCATCCATGCCCACTTAGCATTGGAGTCACGTGGAAGTTTAGCTTACGCTCTATTCAGTCGTTGATTATCGAGATAAGTCGGTACGTCCAACGACCTTTATTTGATGCATTCCAGAGCTGCTGCCATTTTCGTAGACGTTCGTTCTGCTCGCTTAGGTCAT
Organism: Xylota sylvarum; assembly: GCA_905220385.1. Lineage (NCBI taxonomy): Eukaryota > Metazoa > Arthropoda > Insecta > Diptera > Syrphidae > Xylota > Xylota sylvarum. The sequence continues at coordinate 72,823,665 of LR999958.1, read as the reverse complement.
TTGTTTCTTCAGTAGTGTTCATTTTACCATTTTCGTGGCCCACGTTGTTTTTCTTTTCATATATTCTCTGCACTTCATCTGATAACAGGTCAATGGGGATCATTACTTCAATGACATATGCTGCATCGTTAGATACTTTCTTTTCTTTTATTTTTTTCCATCACAGAGCACACGTAATACTACGCTCTGTCAGTGTAAACTCTCAGTATCGATTAACACAACTGTTTTTTGTTGCGCGACTACGGAATCATCTATCGATCTTCAATCGTATAGACTATTTTAAATAGACAAAATATTAATTAAACATACAGAAAAGCTACAATCCGTCTGGAACGGATCGTATGATACCCTATCCTCCTCTCTATAAAGTGGGCGTGGCCAAATTGCATTTTGTACTGAAATATGGCTATAACGTCGAACGTTTGAGGATGTTGCATGTAAAATTTTATCAAAATCGGTTTTTTTATGAAAACGCCCCAAAAAGGTGGGCGTGGCCAAAACTGTTCTATGGGCGAATTAAAAAAAATTTTACACTTGTAGTGTATCTTTTTCTCGGAAGCCCAGATATTAAATTTCATCCTCCTAGCTCAAAATTTAAGGCCCAAAAAGTGGTGACATACGGACGGACGGACGGTCATCGCTCAATCGATTTCGCTATTGATGCTGATCACGAATATACATATAAACTTTATAGGGCCTATCTGGATTATTTCTCTATGTTACAAACTATATGTCAAACTTAATATACCCTTAGAATAGGGTATAAAAAGTGAATAAACACTATTCCGAAATTCTACTCGTGATAAAAAAAAATCAATTTTGTTGTAAAGCTGATTAAAGTTGCATATGGAGCTTGAAATTGGCTCATTACCAGCAAAATTGGTTCTGTGCCTATCAGAAAAAAATAAATTTCTCACCCGACTTGACCTTTGGGGAGCATACATTTTTATGAGAGAAACTATTATTATTATAACTTTATTAGAATGTAAATGAATTACATAATAATACATGAATTAAGCACTAGCTACCAGTGCTTTCGGCTATCTTATAATTAACGACTAGGAAATTAGATATCATTAACTATATTTAATTTAATTAATAATTGGTAAACTAGATTAATATTTTCTTCTGATGGAATTTTGAGAATTTCTGATAAGGATGCATTGGGGAATAATTGTTTAGATGTGTGTTTAATTTGGTTGCACTCGTAGATTATATGTTTCATATAGTCATCGTTACATTGTCGTTGCAAAGGTGACATTCGGGCGGTTGAGTTTTTTTCATTAGGTGTCCATGGGTGAGATTTGAAAGACCTAGACGAAGTCTCGAGATTTCGGGTTTTTAATTAAACAGTTGCTAGGGTAGGAAGCCTTCTCATTTTTTGAGTTAATTGCGGATCAATGATGGTTGTACTGAACCTAAGCTTCTTTCCTTTTGTCCTCCCAATATTTTATAATTTTTCTCTTTTACATTGGGTATTCTGTCTGTCTGTTCTGTTGGGTTTGTCTTTTTTAGATTGGGTATTGAAGAGAAACAAAGGTTCTCCTATCGCTGATAGGAGCTCTATCTGATGCTTCATTACCTTTTATTCCAACGTGTTCCGGTACCCACATAAGTTTAATTTTGTCGTGGCTGGTGATAAGATTATCTCTTATCGTTTCGATTATTAGAGTTCTGTTGTCGATGTTTTTAATGGCTTCGATGGTTGATACATAGACTGTCAGTACAGATGGTTATGTTGTTATTTTCTGACAACTCTAAATCCTTGAGTATCCTCATGGCTTCGGCTAAAAGAACTGAAGAGAACTCTAGAAGGTGTCCTTTAGGGAGGGTTTTTCCGTCTTGATCCACAACTGCGAAAGCTACTCCGGATTTACATTTGGATCCGTCAGTAAACGCTGGAATGTTCTGGTTTATTTTCCAAAAGTTCGAGGGACATTTGCTCAAATGCTGCGTTTGTTGTTGATAACGAATGTTGTTGGAACCTAGCGTAGTTTTTGAGCATTTCCCATATATGCTTAGTCCGTAGTCAATTCTAGATAATAGAATGGATCTGGTGATATTGATGAGAGAGTTAGTATGACTAAAACTATTCTTAGAGGCTTAGTATTTAATGATGTTGTACCTGGTAGCTGAGTTGTTCTTAAGATTTAAACAATGGCTTTTAAAGTTAAATTTAGAATCGAATAATATTTTTAAAGAATTAACATTTGTTATAGATGCTAGATTTGAGCCGAGAGATCAATTTTGAACAATTGATTTTTCGGCCTATATGTAAAATTTTGCTTTTATCCATTGATATTTTTGACCCAGATTGATTACACCAGGTTAAAACATCTGCTAGGATATTTGAGAAGAGTGTAGCTGTTTGTGTTAAATTCTTGCATTTGGTAAACAAAACGAGATCATCGACATATAGAGAATGTTGGACTTGTGAATGTTTGAGAATAATTTCGCTTAGTTCATCAAATGCAATAATGAAAAGGATAAACGAGAGTGGAGATCCTTGCGGTATACAATTGTCAAGAGTTTTGACAGTTGAATAGCAACAATTTAATTTAACTCGGAATTGACGATTTGTTAAAAAATGCTTTCACGTAATTATAGATATTGGGTCCAACTTTCCACAGTATTAATTTATTAAGAATTATATGAATTCCTATTCTGTCAAACGCTTTTTCAAAATCGATTGATAGAACTGCAATATGATTTTTACTGGCCAAAGAGGAAGCAATAAAGTGATCCATGTGAAGAAGTGCGTCCATGGTGGAGCGCCCATGTTTAAACGCTACCTTAAGCAATCTTTTCGCAATAATTTTTTCCAATATTTTTCCAGTACATGGAAGAAGGGAGATGGGACGATATCCACCGATATCGGATGGGTTTTTATTGGGTTTATTGATGGGTACAATACTGTCTGTTTTCCATGTTTGAGAAATAACTCTTCGACTTAAGATATGGTTATATAGATATAGCAGCCAAGGGTCTTACCTTTAACAGAGCTAAGACAGCTTTCCAATTCGGTTGGATTGACAGGGAGATCGATGGCTCTAGCTGGTGGATCAATATTATTAGTTGGAGTACTGTTTAGCATTGCTAACGATTAAGCCTGGAGGAATTCATATGAGAAGTTACTGTCTTCGAAATGCTTCGACCAGCTGTTTGCGAAGTGTTGGGCTATTTCCAGTTTTTTTTTTTTAAGAAAGGTGGAAAGCATCGAAAGCCGGAGTGTGGGACTTTAACCCTAACTAAAACCACCTCTGCCTCCAACCCCTATTCCGCACGAAAGTGTGTACGTTCATTCGTCAGTGAGTGTCTTTAGTCGTCCGTTGTTGTATGCCGTTTATACATCCTTGGTGAATTGGCATTATGTTATACGCTCGCCATGTCCTTTTGTTGCCTCGCTCGGTTTTGGGATCTTTCCCGTTCCAGGCGTCTCAGCTCTACGTAAATGTTTCTAGAGAAAATGCACACTGCATTCCATTTTGCCTCCGACTCTAGCATGTACGCCACTAGATTTTCTGGTGTCGGTGTTCCCTCCAGTTCTCCTATTAATACCTCTCTCTGAGTGTGGAACCGTGGGCACTGGAAGAACACGTGCTCCACATCTTCCACTGTGTCTGCGCAGCACTGGCAGTTTGGGGAGTCATCGTGCTTGAACCGATAGAGATATGATCAGAAACAGCCGTGTCCTGTTAAAACCTGTGTTAAGTAAAAATCTGCTTCCCCATGCTTGCGCCTCATCCAAGTTTCGATGGTAGGGATAAGACGATAGGTCCATCGGCCTTTGGTTGACAGGTTCCAACGCTGCTGCCATTCTCTCGAGCTCCTCGTTGCTTCCTCGCCGTGCACCACTTCATTTTCCTGGCGGCTCTTCTCATATTTCCTTTGAAGTTCTTTGGCCAATATGTCTATTGGTATTATTCCTGCAATGACACAGATTACATCGCCCGAAGTTGTGCGAAAAGCGCTGCTCACTCTCAGTGCACATAGTCGGTTTATCGCTCCGATTTGGCGCCTATTAGATATTGTATTCATGGCTCCCGCCCATACTGGGGATCCATACAGTATTACAGACGTGACAACCCTAGCTAGTAGTAGCCTACAACTGTGTCTTGGCCCTCCGATATTTGGCATAATTTGGATGTTATCTCATGCCCACCTACCATAAGTGTGATGGTTTCTTTTTTCTTTCTGCTACTGATCAGTACCGCTTCTGTTTTGTGATCAGCTAATTTTAGCCCAATTGTTTCAAGCCAGCAGCGGACAGCACGGATGGTGTCATTGCTAATTTGCACCACTTCCTCCAATAGTTTCGCAACTACTACTATTACTATGTTATCGGCAAAACCTATCACTTTAGCTTCTTCTGGTATATCTAGCCTAAGAATGCCATCATACATTACATTCCATAGGAGGGGACCCAGAACCGAGCCTTGTGGTACCCCTCCAGTGACCGCATACTCCTTCGCACCATCATCTGTGTCGTAAATGAGGGTTCTTTGCCGGAAGTAGTCTGTGACTACTTTGGTTTGGGGAATTGGTTGAGTTTGGTTTATGTGTGGGTATGTTGATTTGGGGTGTGTCATCATCAGTGATGTCCATAAAGGAATTGTTGCCGTGAGAAGTGATTTGTGCTCGGATTTACAGTTAAATATGTGTCTGAACGGGGTATACTAGTGTATTTTTTTTTATAAATCACGCGCGCTCAAGGTTTTAGTACTACCCTTTTAACGTTAAGACACAGCGCGGGCGTTAGGGAAATTAGGAAGAGAAGATATGAGATACCTTTGAACGTTTGTTTTAAATGCTTGTAGATTATAATGTGAGGGAAAAATAGAGCTTGATAGAACATTCCACATTCGTGTAGTATGGTTTATGAAAGAATCTCTATACTAGACGGTACGGCCGAAGATATGCTTGAGGGTATACTGATGAGCATTCAAAGCGTGACGGGTATTGCGAGATAATTGTTGAAGGGGCGGAATGCAACTGGCTATTTCGCTGGAGCATTATACTCGAGTTTGAGGCGGATGTATGCCTTATATATTGCAGCCAGATCAGCCAAATCAGATTAAAGAACTTCTTGCAGCATTCTTAGCGGATTCGAATATGTGGTCATTCCAACGGAGATGGTCGTTAACACACATTTTTTCAATTTCGACGATGCAGGTGCCATTCATTGATAATGGCAAAGGGTTTAGGTTACGCTTGAGCGACAGCTGACAGCATTGGGTTTTTGAAGCATTAAATTGTTGTTTATACCCCATTTAATTATACTGTCAATATCAGAATTTAATGAGCTTAACATACGCTGCCGTTTCAGTTCTAAGGCCGAATAGCAGGGACGTGAGTCTGGGGACGAATATGAGAAGCTGAGGGTACTGTCGTCAGCGAAGGAATGTATTGGATTAGAAGTAGCAGACAAGAGATCATTTATGAATATAAGAAAGAGAGTCGGAGACAAAACGGAGCCATGGGGAACACCAGCATTTATATGGTGGGTAGACTTGAAACTGTCCAAAACCACTTGAATTGAACGTTCCGAAAGGTAGTTTCTAATCCATTGAAGAAGAGATTCATCGATGTCAAATGCACGCATTTTCGACAAAATGCTCTGTCAAATGCCTTTGAAATATCAATCGCAACAATCTTACATTCACCAGAATGATGCAGAAAGTGGTTCCATTTTTCGGTGAGATATGCCATTAAATCAACAGTGGACCTTTTGCTACGAAAACCATACTGACGGTTATTGAGGAGCTTTCGTGATTCAAGATATTTCATAAGCTGACGATTTATCAGCGTTTCCATGACCTTGGAAAGAAGGGACGTAAGTGCAATGGGTCGATAGTTGGAGGGAGAAGAAGATTCGCCTTTTTTAGGGACGGGCTGGACAAATGCTGTTTTCCATCTACTCGGGAAGAGTCCAGAAGAGTAGGATAGATGAAAAAGCTTACGCAGTGGTTTGGCCAGCGTAGAAGAACACCTCTTCAGAATAATGGGTGAGATACCATCTGGACCGGCGGATTTGTTTATGTTAAGATCTATAAGTAATCTTGCTACTGTACGAGTGCGAAAGTGGATTTGTCTCATAGAATATTCAACTCGCTCAAGTACAGAGGGAGGCAAAACACAATCTGGGAGTGTGGAGCTCGCAGAGAAAAGGGCTGCTAGTAGATTGGCCTTGTCTAAAGAGCTGACAGCTGGAATGTCATTGTGAACAAGCGATGGGATGGAAGATGAGGCACAATTTTTTTGATGAAAGACCAAAAATTTCTACTACCTTTGGGACAATGTATGATTTTTTGCCTCAATTTTTGGTCAAAGGAGAACTTGACACGACGATTGAGCGCATTGCAATTATTTCTGGCTCGTTTAAATTTTTTACGATTTTCCTCAGAGGGCTCGGCCTTGTAAGACCGAAAACTTAACTCCCTCAACCTGATAGCCTCTTTACAGCTCGAGTCATACCATGCATTTTCCTTTGGTTTGATGATTTAATGACAATGGAAATGGTATTAGTGATCTTGTGGAGGCATCCACGACGGTAGCCGTGTGGGCTCGTTCACAAGCTGGGTCAAATTATCATCGCATCCAACTCATTATAAGTAGAATTACTGTCTAAATTGGGGCTTCTATAAATAAAACAGTAGTGAATAATTTGCTTACGGACGCTGAATTTTAGCCACATGAAGTTAAATTCCGGATTGGAACAAGAGCCGTACTGTGGTTGAATTTGGTAGGCTACCAAGATGAGAAAAGAATAAAGGCACCAGGCTATATCCAGGAAGGCTCAAATCTGAGGAATGAGAATTCTCCCCAACCTGCGTTTGACCCAGTACCAAAACAGCTGACCTGTATTTACAGACGTGGACGTAAGCAGCAAAGAGTTTTTTCCTCAACCCACGAATGTTGCTCACGTCCACTCTAAAATTACCTAGCATTATAATAGACAAACACAAAAACACAAACCCTGACGCTTCTAAGCAGAGCTGTGAAGTGAAAATATTGCGTTAGTTTTTCCAAAACAGATTGCCGAAGGTGTTATGCCCGTACGACAATATGAGTTGGTCCACCAACAAAATTATCACTCTTCTTTTTTCTTAACGGGCTCCCGACCCGTAAAGATTCTCTGCCTGAGACACGGCAGCCAGTGTCTAGATCAAGCGCTCTGGCATCCGCGATAGCTTGGTCCTTAAAACGGAGGTTCGGTCTTCCTTGTCGTCTCGAACCTGGGGGCTGTGATTCGAAGATCCCCTTTGCTGGAGCATTATTGTCCATTCGCTTGATGTGGCCGAGCCAGTGTAGTCGACGTGTTTTGGCTTTTTGGACTACATCCACATCTTGGTACAGCTCATAGAGTTCGCGGTTGTATCTTCTCCTCCATTCGCCCTCCTCGCATACGGGAGGAATAACCGACGAAGAATTTTTGTTTTGAAAGTGTTCGGTATTTGCTCTGCTTTCCTGCTTATCGTCCAACACTTGGCTCCATACAGCAGAACTGGCAAGATCAAAGTTTTGTAGAGCATACATTTCGTCTTCCGAGTTAAGAGTTTTGACCCCATTTGTTTCGCCAAACCGAAGTAGCAACGGTTTCCTAGGGTAAGTCTTCGTCGAATCTCCACTAAGGTGTCATTCGTGGAGTTGATGTTTACTCCGAGGTAGATAAACTCCTTAACCACTTCGAAGTTACTGTTGCCAACAGTGACGTTCTGTCCTAGGCAGTGGACAGATGCTTCTTTGTTTGTTGACAACATGTATTTGGTTTTGTCCTCATTTATTTCAAGGCCAACTCGTTTTGCCTTCTTTCAATCTTTCTTCAATTGCCGTAAAAGCCTCTAACAATGTCAATGTCGTCTGCGTATCCCAGCAGCTTGACAGATTTGTTGAAGATAGTGCCTTCCGTGTTTACATCTGCCCTGCGCACTATCTGTTCTAGCACGAGATTGAAGAAGTCACATGATAGCGCATCTCTTTGACGAAATTCGGTGCATGTTTGTAATAGTTCGGATGAACTGTTTCCGAATTGCACGTTGCACCGCGTGTTTTCCAGCGTCACGCGGCACAGCTGGATCAGTTTAGCCGGGATCCCGAATTCGGTTATCGCCTTGTAGAACTCAAGACGATGAATGCTATCATATGCGGCTTTAAAGTCGATGAAGAGATGGTGAGTCTCGACTTGAAATTCGTTGGTCTTTTCCAGGATTTGCCACTGGTACGTGCCGATTAGTGTGCTGCAGAAAGGCTTCAGATGTTCACACAGTACGTTGGATAGGATCTTATATGCAACATTAAGCAGGGTTGTTCTTGCAAGCTTTTTGCTGAGCCGACCTCTTCAAAACTGGGAAGGGGGATGGATTCTTCATTGACTGGATGCGGGTTCTCTTCTTGCCCTACTCTCTCCACCTGATGCCCACTAAGTAGCTGCTAGAAATGCTGCTTAAAATCATCTACTCTTCCCTGTGCTTCGGTGACTAGGTTTCCTTCACTGTTTCGATCACTGATCGGCTTAAAGTCAATTATCATTGAGCGAAGCCGATTTCCCACGACGAATCCGCATCCTAACATGTGCAGTCTTTTGTGACAGCTGTAATAAATGTCGCAATTTTTTCGTTTTTGCATCCCATCTCCTGGATCGCGGTAATATCTGCCTTGTACCGCGTGAGGACAGATTCAAGTTTTTGAATAGCAACTGGTGTGTCCAGTGTACGTACGTTCCAGGTGCATACTCTTAAATCGTAGTCCGTGGACGTTCCGGGTCGTGATATTAAATGAGGGGGTCCATAATCTGAGGTTTGTGTCTCTCTCATACAGTATGTGGCCATTGAATTATGACCGCAAATAAAGACAAAATTAATTTGATTATTTAAAATCTTGTTACACATATTTATTGTTACATGGCATATCAGTGATTATAAAGTAAAAAAAAAATTATTAAATCTTAATACTTAGTACTACCGCCCTTTTGTTCGTACCTCCTTTATTCATATGGGCATGCTTTCAATGCATTTCGCCCGTTTCGGGCTCGTTTTTCCAGATATCTTTAATATTCTGCTTGAGCTCTTGTATGGTATAGTTTCTCCCACTATAAACGCGAGATTTTAGGTAGGCCAAGCAGTTTTTAATCGCGTTCAAATTCGGAGAATTACCAGGCCATGGTAAGACTTCCAAGTTCATGGAACTCAAGCATTTGGATCTCCATCTTGCCTAAAGACGTATTCTTCTCTGAGAGAGTCTAACGTGTTCAAATACGGCCGAAGAAATTTCCTCAGGACAGGAATATACTGATTGGGGTCTATTGTTCCATCAACGTAATAAATTGACCCCGTACTTTCGCATATTATGCAACTCCAAATCATCACTGAGGGTGGGTGTTTGACCGTCTGAACTACGCAATCCTCTGAATATCTGTCATTGGACCTTCTGCAGACGAATTTGGCCGTCTCCGTCACGACTTCTAAGCGACACTTATCGCTAAAGACAACCTAAACTAAAATCGTGATTACGGGAAAATTGCTAAAACTGTTTCATCTTTTATTGTCAAAAGAAATTTGAAAAACAAATTAACTTGCTTTGTTCCAATAACTACTCTCGCAGTCTATGTGAAGTTGTGCCCAATATAATCGCCATTTTCACATGACATTGGTTAATTTGGGCTTCTTTGCTTGCCCCCTTCGTTTGTCTCCAATCGACGCCGTAGAGTTCTCACCGAAATGTCGATTTCAGCTTTGTTCAAAACCTTCAAAATGCAGTGAGCTGGTGGATTACGTTCCTGTAGAGCTTTATGAATAATTTTCCGGTCAGTCCACGGTGTTATTTTGCTTTTTTTGCCACAGTATTGCCGATTATTTTTAGTAATCAAGGTTGAACCACGTGTTTTGCTATGTTGACTACTGAAGACTTTGCCATTCCAACAATCTTGGCTATTTAAGCATAGCTGGACTTCTTGTCAGTCAACAAAGCAGCAACTTGTGATTTTTTTTCAAAAGGAATGTCGGCTTATTTAATATTGATAAAAATCAATAAAAATAAGGTTTCCGACTTTCTATGAGTATAATTTTCCACTTATTAAAATACTTATTTAAAGAAAATGATAAGTAAACCACGTTAAAGCTATTTATGTGTTGCTGCACACTTATCGTACGCACGTAGGCAAGTCCTTTGGTACCTGCTTTTGAAATTAAAGAAAGTATAGAGAAAACCCGTAGTTAGCCGTATTCTTAAAAACAAATAACGAAAAAACGCATTTCACAGAAAAAACACATCAAAAAGAAAAAAAATCGTTGAAACCACCATCGGTCATAATTCATTGGCCACATACTGTAACTGTTTTTTTACGTGGTAAGGAAGTTACCCAGTCAAGTAAGTTACGGCACAACCCCCAATCGGGAGGGCCAGTTCCATGTTTCTGTAACCCCTAGGACGAGGGGCCGGTTTTAAACCGATGTCAGTAACCCGCTTCGGGGATGTGAGCGCTGCCGTTGGCCCAATAAGGGCTCATCAGCCACAATCTCCTTTCCAAAAACCTGACTTATTCTTGGAAATCTTTATCGGCCTGAACTCCGAATATGTCGAAGTAGCCCAGATAAAGTGTTATGGTTCCGTTTGAAGATGTGAAGCCACCGTTGACTCCATCGAGAGAGTTCGTCCGCTGTCGTATTTATAGTGCTGCTATTTTCTCCTGTTCAACACTCGCGCTTAAAAGTTCAGCGAGTTGGGTCCGGATGGACACCAACCAGTACCCGATGGCTACCACTAGGAGGTAAAATAAGCACAATTGATGCGCAGAAACAGTTACAACACTGGACGTCGCCAGGTTGACGCCAATCAGTGAATACCCTATTCCTACAGCATTCAGCCATCAAAAAAATTATCACTCACAACTCGCTATTCGTCTGGTGTTACTTTCCCACAATTATTGCATTAACCGCATGAATAGAAAACATACAGAAAAGCTACAATCCGTCTGGAACGGATCGTATGATACCCTATCCTCCTCTCTATTAAGTGGGCGTGGCCAAATTGCATTTTGTACTCAAATATATCTATAATGTCGAACGTTTGAGGATGTTACATGTAAAATTTTATCAAAATAGGTTTTTTGATGATAACGCACCCAAAAAGTGGGCGTGGCCAAAACTCTTCTATGGGTGAATTGTAGGGAATCTGAATGCCTAAATATTTGGTCTTAACAAAATTTTTCGATTTCATATAATTTAGTGAAGTTATGAAAAAGTGGGCGTGGCAGTGGGCGGATTTCAAAAATTTTTACACTTGTACTGTATTTTTTTCTCAGAAGCCCAGATATGAAATTTCATCGTCCTAGCTCAAAATTTAAGGCCCAAAAAGCGGTGACATACGGACGGACGGACGGACGGACGGTCATCGCTCAATCGATTTCGCTATTGATGCTGATCACGAATATATATACTTTATAGGGTCTATCTCGATTATTTCTCTATGTTACAAACTATGTGTCAAACTTAACATACCCTTAGGATAGGGTATAAAAACCATACGGCAAATGCAATGACTGAGGTCTAGTGACAATCAATGAGATGGAGAGGAAGGAGAGGAGTGCCCCACTGGCACTCACACACTTTTTTTTTATACCCTATCCTAAGGGTATATTAAGTTTGACACATAGTTTGTAACATAGAGAAATAATCGAGATAGACCCTATAAAGTATATATATTCGTGATCAGCATCAATAGCGAAATCGATTGAGCGATGACCGTCCGTCCATCCGTCCGTCCGTCCGTATGTCACCGCTTTTTGGGCCTTAAATTTTGAGCTAGGACGATGAAATTTCATATCTGGGCTTCTGAGAAAAAAATACAGTACAAGTGTAAAAATTTTTGAAATCCGCCCACTGCCACGCCCACTTTTTCATAACTTCATTAAATTATATGAAACCGAAAACTTTTGTTAAGACCAAATATTTAAGCATTCAGACTCCCTACAATCCACTCATGCAAACGTTTTGGCCACGCCCACTTTTTGGGGGCGTTTTCATCATAAAACCGATTTTTGGGCCTTAAATTTTTAACTAGGACGCTGAAATTTTATATCTGGGCTTCTGACGAAAAGATACAGTAGTACTTTTTTATAACTTCACTAAATTATATGAAACCGAAAAATTTTGTTAAGTCCAAATATTTAGGTATTCAAATTCCCTACAATTCACCCATAGAACAGTTTTGGCCACGCCCACTTTTTGGGGGCGTATTCATCAAAAAACCGATTTTGATAAAATTTTACATGTAACATCCTCAAACATTCGAGGTTATAGCCATATTTGAGTACGAAATGCAATTTGGTCACGCCCACTTTATAGAGAGGAGGATAGGGTATCAGACAATCCGTTCCAGACGGATTGTAGCTTTTCTGTATGTTTTTTATACCCTATCCTAAGGGTATATTAAGTTTGACGCATAGTTTGTAACATAGAGAAATAATCTAGATAGACTCTATAAAGTATATATATTCGTGATCAGCATCAATAGCGAAATCGATTGAGCGATGACCGTCCGTCCGTCCGTCCGTATGTCACCGCTTTTTGGGCCTTAAATTTTGAGCTAGGACGATGAAATTTAATATCTGGGCTTCTGAGAAAAAGATACAGTACAAGTGTAAATTTTTTTAAAATCCGCCCATTACCACGCCCACTTTTTCATAACTTCACTAAATTGTATGAAACCGAAAAATTTTGTTAAGACAAAATATTTAGGCAGATAGATTCCCTACAATTCATCTGTACAAAAGTTTTGGCCACGCCCACTTTTTGGGGGCGTTTTCATAAAAAACCGACTGATGAAATTTTACATGTATGTAACATCCTCAAACGTTCGACGTTATAGCCATATTTGAGTACAAAATGCAATTTGGCCACGCCCACTTTAAGAAAGGAGGATAGGGTATCATACGATCCGTTCCAGACGGATTGTAGCTTTTCTGTATGTTTATACCCTATCCTAAGGGTATATTAAGTTTGACACATAGTTTGTAACATAGAGAAATAATCGAGATAGACCCTATAAAGTATATATATTCGTGATCAGCATCAATAGCGAAATCGATTGAGCGATGACCGTCCGTCCGTCCGTCCGTCCGTCCGTATGTCACCGCTTTTTGGGCCTTAAATTTTGAGCTAGGAGGATGAAATTTCATATCTGGGCTTCTGAGAAAAAGATACAGTACGAGTGTAAAATTTTTGAAATCCGCCCACTGCCACGCCCACTTTTTCGTAACTTCATTAAATTATATGAAACCGAAAAATTTTGTTAAGACCAAATATTTAGGTATTCAGACTCCCTACATTCCACTCATACAAACGTTTTGGCCACGCCCACTTTTTGGGGGCGTTTTCATCATAAAACCGATTTTTGGCCCTTAAATTTTTAACTAGGACGTTGAAATTTTATATCTGGGCTTCTGACGAAAAGATACAGTAGAAGTGTAAATTTTTTTTACATCCGCCCACTGCCACGCCTACTTTTTTATAACTTCACTAAATTATATGAAACCGAAAAATTTTGTTAAGTCCAAATATTTAGGTATTCAGATTCTCTACAATTCACTCATAGAACAGTTTTGGCCACGCCCACTTTTTGGGGCGTTTTCATCAAAAAACCGATTTTGATAAAATTTTACATGTAACATCCTCAAACATTCGAGGTTATAGCCATATTTGAGTACGAAATGCAATTTGGCCACGCCCACTTTATAGTGAGGAGGATAGGGTATCAGACGATCCGTTCCAGACGGATTGTAGCTTTTCTGTATGTTTTCTATTGCTTTTTTATACCCTATCCTACAGGTATATTAAGTTTGACATATAGTTTGTAACATAGAGAAATAATCGAGATAGACCCTATAAAGTATATATATTCGTGATCAGCATCAATAGTGAAATCGATTGAGCGATGACCGTCCGTCCCTCCGTCCGTCCGTATGTCACCGCTTTTTGGGCCTTAAATTTTGAGCTAGGACGATGAAATTTCATATCTGGGCTTCTGAGAAAAAGATACAGTACAAGTGTAAAAATTTTTTAAATCCGCCCACTGCCACGCCCACTTTTTCATAACTTCACTAAATTATATGAAACCGAAAAATTTTGTTAAGACCAAATATTTAAGCATTCAGATTCCCTACAATCCACCCATACAAAAGTTTTGGCCACGACCACTTTTTGGGGGCGTTTTCATCACAAAACCGATTTTTGGGCCTTAAATTTTTAACTAGGACGCTGAAATTTCATATCTGGGCTTCCAAGAAAAGATACAGTACAAGTGTAAAATTTTTTTACATCCGCCAACTGCCACGCCTACTTTTTTATAACTTCACTAAATTGTATGAAACCGAAAAATTTTGTTAAGACCAAATATTTGGGTATTTAGATTCCCTACAATTCACCCATAGAACAGTTTTGGCCACGCCCACTTTTTGGGGGCGTTTTCATCAAAAAACCGATTTTGATAAAATTTTACATGTAACATCCTCAAACATTCGAGGTTATAGCCATATTTGAGTACGAAATGCAATTTGGTCACGCCCACTTTATAGAGAGGAGGATAGGGTATCAGACAATCCGTTCCAGACGGATTGTAGCTTTTCTGTATGTTTTTTATACCCTATCCTAAGGGTATATTAAGTTTGACGCATAGTTTGTAACATAGAGAAATAATCGAGATAGACCCTATAAAGTATATATATTCGTGATCAGCATCAATAGCGAAATCGATTGAGCGATGACCGTCCGTCCGTCCGTATGTCACCGCTTTTTGGGCCTTAAATTTGAAACGATGAAATTTCATATCTGGGCTTCTGAGAAAAAGATACAGTACAAGTGTAAACATTTTTTAAATGCGCCCACTGCCACGCCCACCGAAAAAACCGAAAAATTTTGTTAGGACCAAATATTTAATCATTCAGACTCCCTACAATCCACTCATGCAAACGTTTTGGCCACGCCCACTTTTTGGGGGCGTTTTCATCATAAAACCGATTTTTGGGCCTTAAATTTTTAACTAGGACGCTGAAATTTTATATCTGGGCTTCTGACGAAAAGATACAGTAGAAGTGTAAATTTTTTTTACATCCGCCCACTGCTACGCCTACTTTTTTATAACTTCACTAAATTATATGAAACCGAAAAATTTTGTTAAGTCCAAATATTTAGGTATTCAAATTCCCTACAATTCACCCATAGAACAGTTTTGGTCACGCCCACTTTTTGGGGGCGTATTCATCAAAAAACCGATTTTGATAAAATTTTACATGTAACATCCTCAAACATTCGAGGTTATAGCCATATTTGAGTACGAAATGCAATTTGGTCACGCCCACTTTATAGAGAGGAGGATAGGGTATCAGACAATCCGTTCCAGACGGATTGTAGCTTTTCTGTATGTTTTTTATACCCTATCCTAAGGGTATATTAAGTTTGACGCATAGTTTGTAACATAGAGAAATAATCTAGATAGACTCTATAAAGTATATATATTCGTGATCAGCATCAATAGCGAAATCGATTGAGCGATGACCGTCCGTCCGTCCGTCCGTATGTCACCGCTTTTTGGGCCTTAAATTTTGAGCTAGGACGATGAAATTTAATATCTGGGCTTCTGAGAAAAAGATACAGTACAAGTGTAAATTTTTTTAAAATCCGCCCATTACCACGCCCACTTTTTCATAACTTCACTAAATTGTATGAAACCGAAAAATTTTGTTAAGACAAAATATTTAGGCAGATAGATTCCCTACAATTCATCTGTACAAAAGTTTTGGCCACGCCCACTTTTTGGGGGCGTTTTCATAAAAAACCGACTGATGAAATTTTACATGTATGTAACATCCTCAAACGTTCGACGTTATAGCCATATTTGAGTACAAAATGCAATTTGGCCACGCCCACTTTAAGAAAGGAGGATAGGGTATCATACGATCCGTTCCAGACGGATTGTAGCTTTTCTGTATGTTTATACCCTATCCTAAGGGTATATTAAGTTTGACACATAGTTTGTAACATAGAGAAATAATCGAGATAGACCCTATAAAGTATATATATTCGTGATCAGCATCAATAGCGAAATCGATTGAGCGATGACCGTCCGTCCGTCCGTCCGTCCGTCCGTATGTCACCGCTTTTTGGGCCTTAAATTTTGAGCTAGGACGATGAAATTTCATATCTGGGCTTCTGAGAAAAAGATACAGTACAAGTGTAAAAATTTTTGAAATCCGCCCACTGCCACGCCCACTTTTTCATAACTTCACTAAATTATATGAAACCGAAAAATTTTGTTAAGACCAAATATTTAGGCATTCAGATTCCCTACAATCCACCCATACAAAAGTTTTGGCCACGCCCACTTTTTGGGGGCGTTTTCATCACAAAACCGATTTTTGGGCCTTACATTTTTATCTAGGACGCTGAAATTTCATATCTGGGCTTCCGAGAAAAAGATACAGCACAAGTGTAAAATTTGTTTACATCCGCCCACTGCCACGCCTACTTTTTTATAACTTCACTAAATTATATGAAACCGAAAAATTTTGTTAAGACCAAATATTTGGGTATTTATATTCCCTACAATTCACCTATAGAACAGTTTTGGCCACGCCCACTTTTTGGGGACGTTATCATAGAAAAACCTATTTTGATAAAATTTTACATGTAACATCCTCAAACGTTCGACATTATAGCTATATTTGAGAACAAAATGCAATTTGGCCAAGTCCTCAAACGTTCGACATTATAGCTATATTTGAGAACAAAATGCAATTTGGCCAAGCCCAGTTTATAGAGAGGAGGATAGGGTATCATACGATCCGTTCCAGACGGATTGTAGCTTTTCTGTATGTTTATACCCTATCCTAAGGGTATATTAAGTTTGACACATAGTTTGTAACATAGAGAAATAATCGAGATAGACCCTATAAAGTATATATATTCGTGATCAGCATCAATAGCGAAATCGATTGAGCGATGACCGTCCGTCCGTCCGTCCGTCCGTCCGTATGTCACCGCTTTTTGGGCCTTAAATTTTGAGCTAGGACGATGCAATTTCATATCTGGGCTTCTGAGAAAAAGATACAGTACAAGTGTAAAAATTTTTGAAATCCGCCCACTGCCACGCCCACTTTTTCATAACTTCACTAAATTATATGAAACCGAAAAATTTTGTTAAGACCAAATATTTAGGCATTCAGATTCCCTACAATCCACCCATACAAAAGTTTTGGCCACGCCCACTTTTTGGGGGCGTTTTCATCACAAAACCGATTTTTTGCCCTTAAATTTTTAACTAGGGCGCTGAAATTTCATATCTGGGCTTCCACGAAAAAGATACAGTACAAGTGTAAATTTTTTTTACATCCGCCCACTGCCACGCCTACTTTTTTATAACTTCACTAAATTATATGAAACCGAAAAATTTCGTTAAGACCAAATATTTCGGTATTTAGATTCCCTACAATTCACCCATAGAACAGTTTTGGCCACGCCCACTTTTTGGGGGCGTTATCATCAAAAAACCTATTTTGATAAAATTTTACATGTAAAATCCTCAAACGTTCGACATTATAGCTATATTTGAGTACAATATGCAATTTGGCCACGCCCACTTTATAGAGAGGAGGATAGGGTATCATACGATCCGTTCCAGACGGATTGTAGCTTTTCTGTATGTTTCTTATTGTTTTTGATTTGGTCTATTGTTTGTTGTAGTTTTTTTTGTTGCTGTTTTAATGTTTTTTTTTTTGCACGTATGTATGTACATATGTATGTAGCTGGGTGGTCGAGATTGAAGCGCGTGCGCACGCAGCGTATGTCAGTCGGTAACTGAATGGTGTTTTTGATATGGTTGGGTGGGAGTTTTGTAAATTTGAGCGGCTATCAGCTTGGGAGTGGTTGGGTTTAGTGAGAGTGTTATGTACTGATGATATAGAGCAAGAAGTTTCTGACTGCGTGATGGTAGAAGTGGGATTAGCAGATGCATTGAATTTGCTTGGGTTGATTGATAATACTTTTTTGAGAAGCGCATGGACAGTTGGCTTGGCTTGGTGTGAATTCGGTAAAATGTTAGTTGAAGAAGATATGTATATCGGTAGCGTTTTGTTTTGTTTGCTTGATTGTTGTTCGGTGGTGAATGGTACGACGGGGTTATTTTCTTTATAAATACGTTTAGCCTCGGCAAAACTGCATTTGTTTTTTGTCTTAATAATAAGAATTTCTTTATTTTGTACGTACTTTGGGCATGTTTGGGATGAAGAAGAGTGCGGTCCAAGACAATTACCACCATTGTGCGGATACAGTTGTTGTCGACATGAGGTAGGAGATTACAGTTTTTGCAGATGGGATTTCCACTGCACCTTTTGATTGTGTGCCCAAGCAGTTGGCATTTTCGACACCGCATGGGGATCGGGAAGTATTCACTCACTTTAACCTTATACCATCCAATTTCAACTGAGTTGGGAGGTTGGAAAAGGTCAAATGTCATAAGCATTAAGCCACTTGGTTTCCTTTGTCCGTCTCGTAGTTTTGTGAATTTCAAAATTTCAGTGAGACCTTGTTCTTTCATTTCTGAAATGATGTCTGCTTCGGGAACATTATTAAGCCGGGGTGCATAAACCAAACCCTTGGAAGAGTTTAGGTTAGAGCAGTGGCGACGCGTGAGTAAAAAGTGTAGGCGTTCAATTCATAAAATTGCATTCACAACTGCCTTTATTTATAACATTTTCACTAGATGACATTTTTTAAGCTATAGATAGCTGCAGAGTACAAAAAACAGATTTTCCGCTGATAATATAATCAACTTTGAGATGATTTTGCTTTTCACTCCTCCACTCAAAATAAAAACTCAAAATAAACTCAATCCATCATATATCCTATATAAATTTTCCATTTCGTTCATATTCTTTCAGCACGAATAGAACGTAAAGGTAACATAATTACTCAACTTTTGTTTTTACTATCCCCAACACACAACGACCAAACATACTCCTACCTCCTACAGTACCTATGTACACGTGCCCTATACCTATAAATTTTCTATATCCGCATGTGAGGTTGTCTTGAGCAAAACTAACTCCTTTTGCTTGATTTCGTTCACAGCTAAGACGAATTTGGTGATACATTGTGCGTTCCTTTTTTTACCCTATCCTAAGGGTATATTAAGTTTGACACATAGTTTGTAACATAGAGAAATAATCGAGATAGACCCTATAAAGTATATATATTCGTGATCAGCGTCAATAGCGAAATCGATTGAGCGATGACCGTCCGTCCGTCCGTCCGTTCGTCCGTATGTCACCGCTTTTTGGGCCTTAAATTTGAAACGATGAAATTTCATATCTGGGCTTCTGAGAAAAAGATACAGTACAAGGGTAAACATTTTTTAAATGCGCCCACTGCCACGCCCAATTTTTTCATAACTTCATTAAATTATATGAAACCGAAAAATTTTGTTAAGACCAAATATTTAAGCATTCAGACTCCCTACAATCCACTCATGCAAACGTTTTGGCCACGCCTACTTTTTGGGGGCGTTTTCATCATAAAACCGATTTTTGGGCCTTAAATTTTTAACTAGGACGCTGAAATTTTATATCTGGGCTTCTGACGAAAAGATACAGTAGAAGTGTAAATTTTTTTTACATCCGCCCACTGCTACGCCTACTTTTTTATAACTTCACTAAATTATATGAAACCGAAAAATTTTGTTAAGTCCAAATATTTAGGTATTCAAATTCCCTACATTTCACCCATAGAACAGTTTTGGCCACGCCCACTTTTTGGGGGCGTATTCATCAAAAAACCGATTTTGATAAAATTTTACATGTAACATCCTCAAACATTCGAGGTTATAGCCATATTTGAGTACGAAATGCAATTTGTTACGCCCACTTTATAGAGAGGAGGATAGGGTATCAGACAATCCGTTCCAGACGGATTGTAGCTTTTCTGTATGTTTTTTATACCCTATCCTAAGGGTATATTAAGTTTGATACATAGTTTGTAACATAGAAAAATAATCGAGATAGACCCTATAAAGTATATACATTCGTGATCAGCATCAATAGCGAAATCGATTGAGCGATGACCGTCCGTCCATCAGTCCGTCCGTCCGTATGTCACCGCTTTTTGGGCTTTAAATTTTGAGCTAGGAGGATGAAATTTCATATCTGGGCTTCTGAGAAAAAGATACAGTACAAGTGTAAAATTTTTTAAAATCCGCCCACTGCCACGCCCACTTTTTCATAACTTCACTAAATTACATGAAACCGAAAAATTTTGTTAATACAAAATATTTAGGCATTTAGATTCCCTACAATTCACCCATACAAAAGTAATGACTACGTCTACTTTTTGGGGGCGTTTTCATCATAAAACCGATTTTTGAGCCTAAAATGTTTAACTAGGACGCTTAAATTTCATATCTGGGCTTCCAAGAAAAAGATACAGTACAAGTGTAAATTTTTTTTACATCCGCCCACTGCCACGCCTACTTTTTTATAACTTCACTAAATTATATGAAACCGAAAAATTTTGTTAAGACCAAATATTTAGGTATACAGATTCCCTACAATTCACCCATAGAACAGTTTTGGTCACGCCCACTTTTTGGGGGCGTTTTCATCAAAAAACCGATTTTGATAAAATTTTACATGTAACATCCTCAAACGTTCGACATTATAGCTATATTTGAGTACAAAATGCAATTTGGCCACGCCCACTTTATAGAGAGGAGGATAGGGTATCAGACGATCCGTTCCAGACGGATTGTAGCTTTTCTGTATGTTTTTATTTATTTTTGCTGAATACATTTCGTTTCCAACTCAACTGAACGAGTCGAATGAAAAGCAAAGCATTGTTGTCACAGGTTAGTATTTTGTTTTGCTATGAATTACGATTTGGCTCAAGTGCACGGGAGGCTGGCACGAGTTGGAAAATATGTACACTGAGAAATTGACTGGAGTGAGGACTTAGGGGACAAGTGTATACACATTTTGTGGTTGGTTGATGTCAGTTAAGAAGATTATAGAAACAAAAATATTGTTCCCCAAAAGTTATGAACGAAATGAACAATAGGACGCGTCGCCACTGGGTTAGAGTGAAGTTGAACTGATACAGGACATACATTGGCTAGAGTTTTGACAGCTGGGAATTTATGTGCAATTTTTTGTTTATTTACTAGAATTAGGATGTTGCCATCTCTTAGGTGCGAAATTTGTTCGTACTCTTTGCTTATGCCGTCGATAGCTTTTTTAACAGAAACACACTAATTGATGTTAGAGGTTTTTCAGCACTTTTGGAAGAAATAAAAAAAAGCGAGGGTTCTTTGATGTTGTTTTTCCATCCACCTACGGTGATGGTAATTGTCTTGCACTTTTCCTTGCTGCTGATCAGCTCCACTTCTGTTTTATTTTCGGCAAGTTTAAGGCCTACTGAAGTAAACCATTTCTGGACTATCCTAATAGTGTCATTGCTAACTCGTGTGATTTACTCCAAAAATGTAGCCACTACGGCAATGGCGATGTCGTCAGCAATTTCTACGATTTTTGTTTCTTCGGGTATTGATAATCAAAGAATGCTATCATACATAATATTCCACAATAGCGAGACTATGTATTCCTTAATACCTACATCTGTATTATACAATAGGATCTGTTTCCTAAAATAATCCGATATTATATTTAGTAAATACTGTGGAACTCTCTTGTTCCTTAGCGCAGCCAAAATATGTTCCCAGTTTGCAGAATTGAAAGCATTTTTTATGTCTAATGTTAAGTCGGAGCAGTACTTTTTTGAGCCTCCTTGCCATCTTCGGCTATCTGTGGCTTTCTGCGCAGTATCAACTACCACCTTAATTGCATCTATTGTGGATTGTCCCTGTAGGAAGCCATACTGGTGTTCGACTAGACCTCCCGCGTTTTCAATTGGTGCTTCTGGATGGATCTCCCGGTGATTTGTGACCTTTAGGTATGAGGACCAATCTTTGCATTGACTTGGAAACACTCCTTCTTACAGGCATGAATTGTATAGATCCAGAAACAATTCCGATCTGGCTTTAATTGCGGTCTTCAGTGTTATATTTGGTACAGCATCTGGACCAGGGGCTTTTTTATCTCCAAATCTGCTGCAGATAGTAATTAGCCATAGTCATAGCCATACCATAGGTATCAGCTGGGTATGTATTAATCATATGTAAGTACATATGTATGTAGGCTTGACCATTGCACTTACGGTTGACTTGACCTCCGCGATTAATTTTTGATAGTGGAAGTGATGTATAGAAGTGCATAGAAGTCTTTTCATTTTCGTCCGACTTAAGCAAAAATTTTTTAGTGTTATTCCTCACCGTTTAATATAAAATTTGCGATTACAGTGAAATCTCCCTTGAGCGGACAGCAATGGTGCCTACATTTTTGTCCGCCTAATGGAGTTGTCCGTTTAAGGGAAAACAAAAAAAGAAAACAAGTACATACATACATATGTATGTAATAGCTATTTATTTATTCATCACCAAGCTCTGAAAAAGAGACCTGTCTCATCTACGTTGTTAAATCAGTGAGGATCATAGACTGCTATATTTTAGGTAGCTTTTCAAGAAAAGTCTTAACGTCCCCAAGATCCGCAGCTTCCCCACTTATGATTTTTTAAGCAATACCGTTACGCTTTCGAAATCCAGTCAGCCTGCAGATGCTATAAAATCTATGACTCCTAAACTCCTTGCTACTTCTGCTGCCTGGTGTTGAATTGCAGTCTCAGCAATCGAAAATCCTTTGTGTCGAGCCGCGCAGAACCACTGAAACCCTGTTTCATCTATACGATTTCAATTGACGACACAAAACATCGTTTTAGATGAGTTGCGGTCGAATTTGATTCCCATTCGCTTAATAGCTTCTTCTTTCTCAAAAAAACAACCTGCTGTAGCCAACACAATAGTCTGAAGACATGTTTTAACATGCTCTGGTGTCCGCCATCTATACGATTCCAATTGACGACACAAAACATCGTTCTAGATGAGTTGCGGTCGAATTTGATTCCGATTCGCTTAATATCTTCTTCTTTCTCAAAAAAACAACCTGCTGTAGTCAACACAAAAGTCTGGAGACATGTTTTAACATGCTCTGGTGTCCGCCTAAAAGAAAATATTCATCATTCATATGCGTAATTCGTATCCGAGTCCGTCTAAGGGAACGTCTACCCAAGGGAAATTGAAAAGGACGTAGTTTATATGGGAAATTTTCCGCTCACAAAAAAAAATGTCCGCCTAAGAGAGGTGTCCGCAATGGGAGATTTCGAAAATTAACGTCAAACTTTTGATAACTAGTTTTGTGCTTTGCTTTCTTTTTTAACAAATGCACTGAAAGTTACTGATAAACCAACACCATGTCAAATTTAAAGACGAGATCTGGAGCCAAAAACCCACTCTCAACGCCCTCCCAACCAAACCCACCGTCATTAAAATCAAACGAAAGCAGTACAACCATCACCATTAAAAAAAAACGAGTCCAGTTGAGGAGTGTCATAAAAACCGCAGTGATGTTTTCCTCAAAATAGAACAAATAGAAAAAATTGGGAGTCAATGCCACCATAGCCAGCATAGTGCAACGCATCGATAGCTTGGAAACCAAATCCGCAGACTACTCAGCTGAGACTAAGTCTACAAGTAAAGAGATGATCGCTCTTCAGCAGCAAATTGATGTTTTAGAGAGGAAGGAGATAGCAGGCGATGCATGCTGTTTGTCGTACCAGAACTTCCCGATTAAAATTTGAAATTTATTTTCAATCGGTTTTGCCTAACAATCGATTACAACCATCCAACCTTCAAAAATATTTTCCGGGCGAAAAAAACCAAGAGTTCAAGTTATCATGCACCATCGCTATTTATTGTTCAATTCTTCAACACCCAGGAAAGAAACTCTGTGCTGAAATCGGCTGCTCTCTTCCGGAGAAATCATATCAGAGAAGTCATTTTACTTGACGTTGGAATTGAATCTGACAACAAATGTTTTTTTAACCAAAGCTTAACCAAAGCATTTCGCTCGATATTGCAAGCTTCCACCCGCTTGAAGAAAAAGAATCAACTGCTCGCTGTTCACACAAAATTTGGCTCTGTCTTTGTAAGAAAAACCGCAACTGGTAGAGCTTTCTCATTGAAAGCTTTCAAAATTTGTTCGCCATCGCCGAGACTCGAGAAGCTGACAACACCGCCCGTGGAAGTAATATTGCAACAGAAGTCGCCGCTCCAGATATTGACGAATGTTTATAGAATCTTTATCTTCAATCTTTATTTTAATTTTTTATTTTTTATTTTTTTTTTATTATTTATATTCATATTATCTCTCTCTATTACTTTACTTATTTATGTATGCCATGTCCACTCCTGGCTTTTTACCCATTCCCTTCTCCCTTGCTCTTCTTTTTTTTACTGCTGCGTAGTTTCATAAACCAAATTTTTAGTGTTTGCGTTATTGTCTGTAATGAACATTGTTTCAAATATGGATAATAATATTGTATCCAATGAGAACCATGGTGTGAATGAAAATGTTACTCGAATAATGTTGAATGTTTTGTCAAAGCATAAGAATGGACTTAGAGTGCGTCATATAAATGCGCGTAGTCTTAACTCTTGTAAACTTGACTATCTGCGGTATCTAGTATGTGTTTCGTCTATTGATATTATTTGTATTAACGAGACGTGATTTAAATCAGATATACCTGATGAAATGTACAAAATAAAATAG
This sequence comes from Xylota sylvarum, assembly GCA_905220385.1. Classification (NCBI taxonomy): domain Eukaryota; kingdom Metazoa; phylum Arthropoda; class Insecta; order Diptera; family Syrphidae; genus Xylota; species Xylota sylvarum. The sequence goes on along the minus strand of LR999958.1, from coordinate 72,798,908 downwards.
AGAATTATAATTTGTTTCGAAATGACCGGATAACTAGTACCATTGGGTGAGGAGTTGCGATTTATTGTAATTCTTCTGTAAGTTCTTTTGAATAGTTAATATGTATTAGAAATTTTTGATAATTGTATAAAATGTCTGGTTTCGTCTTGTTATATCCCTGAGCGATGATTATCGCCAGAACCGTTTTGTCCAGCGCTATCCGAGTTTTCTGCAATCTATGAGAACATAATTGCGTGCGGCGACTTTAATGCTAAAAAAATGATTCTCATGCGCATGAAATTAGTGACTTTTCATCTTCCAGTGGTCTATCGATAATTAATGATTCTGTACCAACTTGTTTTCGACCGAATGCATCACCTAGCCTTCTTGACCTATTTTAGTCTCTGATCCATCATCCGTTCTATTATACGATCAGCTGTCTGTAGAAGGTATAAGTGAACATAAACTGCTTTTTTGCAACTATAACGTACTTTTTTCACATAATGTTTCACCGACATCGTTTAAGTTTAGAGATTTTCAATCAATAGATTTAGTTTCCCTTTATACTGAGTCATCTTTAACTCCCTGTGAATATTCCAGGTCGAATGTGAGTGATCCCAATGAAAAAGTTAAATACTTTCAACAATTTTTGGCTCATTTTTATGATAAACATGTACAATACCTCTAAAAACTGTTTCTGTGCAAAATCGAACATGCCCCTGGTTTACTTCTCCAGTGTTTAATGCGTTAAAAACTAGAATCAAGTTCCAATTTTAGTATATGTTCTGCCGAAGCAAGAACGGAGAATCACGTTGTACTGCCAGTGGAAACAAAATGGCGCTTAGACTCTCGAACAATGCATGTTACCTTGTTTCGTGCTACTTTATAAGCAAGCCAATTAAAAGGAGACTGATGTTGTACTGCAAGTGGAAACAAAATCAGTCTCCTCTTAATTGGCTTGCTTATAAAGTAGCACGAAACAAGGTAACATGCATTGTTCGAGAGTCTAAGCGCCATTATTACTCCTTAAAGTTGAGCACGTCCTTACCTCAAAAAACGCTATGGAGGAATTTGCAAGAGATAGGTATCAGTAACAGAGATAGTAACGATTGTATAAAAGACTCAGACGAACTAAACGATAACTTTCTTGTAAATGATGCGGAGTTTGGTGATTAGGACTTTCATTTTAATGCAGATACCATTGCACTACCCCAATCGGAATTTGAAGTGGTCACTGAGGACGAAGTGCTCTGTATTGTGGTTTCCATAAAATCTAACGCTATTGGTGACGCTGGGTTACCTATACGAATTGTGAAAATCCTGCTACCGCAAATTTTAGGTCACTTAACGCACATAATAAACTTTTGCATTAAAACATAGACTTCCCCACTCCTGAAAGTGTACAAAAGTAATACCAATTGCAAAAAGGCGAAAAGTAATACCAATTGCAACAGAGGCTTGTTGGTTGAGGCCTAGGTTTACCCCGAACTATAGCGCAACCTAAGTAAGTAAGTACGTATTGTCTACTTTTCCCACTTTTCTGGGGCGTTTTCATAAAAAACCGATTTTCATAATATTTTGCAACATCCTCAAATATTAGAAGTTCTTCATAGTAATTCAATACAAAATGCCTACTTTATTAAATCTTATGGGAAGGAAAAGGATTGTTTCTTCTTTTGGAGAAGCCAATGTTCTTCCCATCTCTTCTGCTCGTATAGCTCATTACCAGCCCTCGTCCTTCTCTGCAGCACCGCTTTGTATGCCATTTTTTAGCTGCATGTGCTGGCATTCTTCGGCAAACCAGACGTTTCTTGATCGTGGTCGAGTGAAATATGTTGGCAGCATTGCCATTGGTCTTCAGCACTTGATGATGGTGACATAGGATCTCCCTGAGAGATTTCGGGATACGGTCTCTGCAAGTATTCTGGCAACTTCTTGCGATTGCAACTTTTCGACATTATATCTTCTCACAGTAGTTCTTCTCTGTTGTAAAACATAAACTTCTCAAAAAGTAATTTTTTTAGATGTCACAAATAGTTATTGCTTCTCGCTCTTATTAGCAGCAACCTTGTGTTACTTTCTTAAAATAATGCAATTATATAAGTTTTGAGTAGGTACCTACATACATACATACATACATAGTGTAGATTTCTAATTTCTAATAAACATTGAAAAAATGTTTATTAAACTCGCACGAATAAAAGTTGTGGTATAGTTTCTTCTTCTTTGCAAAGGCGGAGTAGTATAGTTTCCTCCTTTTGTTGTCCACGCAGCTTTTACAGAAATCATTAGCCTAATGGGATGCTTACCGCTGATGCAGAGTCCCATAATGAAACCAACTATAATTGTCTATGAGCAACCTTTTCTGTCTAATCAGATAGCTGTATTGTTTCTGATCCAGTTTGGGCCAAGTCTGTCTAGTACTGAGGCACGTAGAGCCATCTGCCAATCTACGAATGGTTAAGTTCACAGTATTGAACAACAACAGGTTAACATGTTTCTAACGAATATTTTCTTAAATTGTACCTATATATACATATAAGGAATATAATTTTCTTCTACTTATAACACGCATCTTCAATTTGATCTCTAACCATTTTTTTTACAACCCTAGATTGTAGAGCCTCAGAAAATTAACATGCCAAGTTATATAACTATAAATATGGATGCAGATGAGAAGTCAATACAGATCGTTAATTTATGTTTGGCGCATGAAAACAATGCATGTAAAAAAATACATGACTTTGTTTTTACTGCCAGCCAAATAAAGTCAGTAAGCTTATATAAGCGCGACGATAGATGTGCCTATTTATATGTTCATCATAATTCGGATGATTTTCAAATATTTTTTCCTACAACAGTGTGTCGCCAAAAATTCTATGAGCTTGTATTAGAGATGGCGTCGGATCAAGAAGTTTTCGTTAATCTATCCATAAATGAAACACAAATAGAGGTAAAATTATCAATTCGAATATTTAATGAATATGAATATTTGTTCTCTTAGTACGAATACGATTTTGATGACCAAAACAGAAGAATCGTTTTGGGTAAGGGTACTTACGGTGTAGTTTTTGCAGCAAGAGACCTTCAAACTCAAGTTCGAATCGCCATTAAAGAAGTACCTGAAAAAAATTCTCAAGATGTGCAGCCATTGCATGAGGAAATAAAACTACATTCTCAATTGAGACACAGAAATATTGTTCAAGTAAGTACATACATACGTATATAACACAATATGTGATTTAACCCGTTCAATAAATGGTTCTTTTTATAAAGTATTTAGGCTCACTGTCTGAAGGTGGATACTTTAAAATATTCATGGAACAAGTACCTGGAGGGTCCTTGTCCGATTTATTAAGAGAAAAATGGGGACCCTTAAAAGACAGTGAATCAACAATGGCGTTCTATTCCAAACAAATTCTTGAAGGTCTCCGGTATTTACACGAGCAAAAAATCGTTCACAGGGACATTAAAGGGGATAATGTTCTAGTGAATACTTACAGTGGAGTTGTTAAAATTTCGGATTTTGGAACATCCAAACGTTTGGCAGGAATTAATCCGATTATGGAAACTTTCACGGGTACACTGCAATATATGGCTCCAGAAGTAATCGACCAGGGATTTCGAGGATATGGACCCGCCGCAGATATTTGGTCTTTTGGTTGCACAAACGTAGAAATGGCAACAGGAAAACCTCCTTTTATTGAGCTTGGCTCTGCACAGGCAGCCTTATTTAAAGTTGGGTTTTATAAAAGTCACCCAACTATACCTTCAGAACTCTCACCTATAGCGAGCAACTTTATACTTCGCTGTTTCGCAATTAATGTACTTGATCGTCCAACGGCTGCTAGTTTGTTAGAAGATCCATTTTTATCGGAGTATATAAAATATTATTTATTTCCAACTGTTATAACTAATATTAAATTTTTTTATTTCAAGCAAACATCCAAAACTTCGGGTCGGTAGTAGTATAAATGATTTTAGTAGAAGTATATCTGTCCCAGCTGAACGTTTGACAAACAAACCCAATTCGATTGTTAAACATCATTCGAATAGCAATACACCTACTACGCCAGAACTTGAGTAAGTAAGATAATGTTAACTTAATTTAAAATTTCGTTTTGAACTATGCTGGTAATGTTGGTATGCCTAGTCGGTAAATACTAGTCATAAGTAGTAAAGTCATCTGAATAAAAATAATTGATTTAAGTGTATAGTAAATATAGTATTTACAAAGTCCACATATGAACATTTGCATATGGAACCCATTTTGGTTATTGTTTGGTCGAAACAAAAAAATAATCAAAAATTCGGAAGAGATTTTGTAGGACTAGGCAGTAGTTCTTGTACTTTTCAATAATTTTTGTTTTGTGTGACAGGTTCATGGGTTTAGCTTTTTACAATCATTCGTGTTGTGGGCGCCGTGGCTCAAGTGGTTAGTGCGTTGGACTACGGAGCAAGGGGTTCCAGGTTCAATCCCCAGACAACACCTAAAATTTCTTTCACGGCCCCACCTCTCGCGAGCGTGTGACAAGCATCCGAGAGTAAAAACTGTCATGAAAAAAAGCTTCTCAAAACAAAATATTGCCGTTCGGATCCGGCATTAAACAGTAGGCCCCTTCCATTCCTGTGAAGAATATAACGCGCACAACACGAATGGCTGTGAGAAGCTAGGCCCTGGGTCCCATGGACCTGTTGCGCTAAAAATTTGTTTTTTTTTTTGTTTAGATTAAATTCCTTTTTACCTTTTTCCACTGAATTTTGCATGTCATGTTTGGTGTTCTTAAAGTACTACTACTTTCCAGTTTTTTAAGCTTAAAGTTTTTTTTTTTTGTTTGGAGGTCGCTGGAAGGAAAAATCATCAAAAGACATTACAGAGGCGTATATGCGAGGGAGTTTAACCCTCTAAAAAACTTCCCGAAGACTGGCTAATGCCTGTTTACAAGGGATCGCACCTAGTCGTTGGACTAATCAGCAATTTGTCGGATTTCTGAACTTTTTGGTTTGAAAGTGCTAATTTCTTAAGTTATTATTTAGTTTTGTTTTATAGCTCTAGCTACCTACTATAAATCAAGAGGTTTTACCCTTCTTAATATCCTGATTATATTCTCAGTATTTAGTAGTTGTATTACTTCTAAATTAACGTGGTTGAGAAGCACTCTATGTCCTTGAGCAACTTTTTTAACTTCATCTTCAACCATTTCAATAACTAGACCTCTGTAGATCGGCGTTTCGTATGTACCATGGTGCATTAACTATGTTTCGTAGTACGTTACTTTAGAAAGTTTGGATTTTTTGTAAATTTGTCTGGCATGTACATGCTCATAACTGGAGCCCGTAGGTCCACACTGGTTTCAGAACTTGCTTATATAGCAATAATTTATTGTAGTTGGACAGGGATGAGAATCTCCCAATAAGCCAATACATTTTACTGTAGCGCATGTTTAATTCGTCTCTCTTTTTCTCTACATGTGCATAACCTTAAAGTTAAGAGATATACATGCATAAAAAGTAAGTTGAACAGTGGAAATAGTAAGTTGAATAAAGTACAAGTAATAATTCCCAAATTCAAAAAATCTCGAGATCGAAACATTCATAAAAATAATTCTTGCCTTTACGTACATACATACGATTATGTACATACATACATGCATACATATATTTCGTACAACTTGATTAAGGTAAAGTCTTTTACGCAAGTTGTGAACGATTGCTTACGACTAGCAATATGAAACTTGGCATACTAAAGCGATTCATTCTACTTAATATAAATGGTTGAAAACAAACCGATGAAAAGAGTACCATCAACATTTTTATTAATTTTTCTGTTTTTCGTGTAATTTTTTTTTTTTTTTTTTTCACTTGAATAAGGGCGTCTTGAATCCGTCTGGAACGAAACGTATGATACCCTATCCTCTCTCCTATGCAGCCCTTTTAAAGTGTGCTTGACGTATTGCATTTTTTTATTGAATTTCGACGATAGTTTAAAATGTAGGAAGGATATAGTATCATACGATCCGTTCCAAAAAGCGCGTATGGTAAGGATCAAACAGCGAAACTGCTGTAAAATTGTATTTGTTATTTAGAATATTTTATCTGTTAGCCACGAAAAGCTTTTTTTTTAATTAAAACGTATTTTTAACTACATATATCTCTTTGTTCAAACTTTAATTATTGTATGCTTGATTAAAGTTATCTTACTACTAGTATAATAAATGAAGAGCAGCCATTAAGCCTAGATAGAAGAAATTCATCAGGTCTTCTATTGTCTCCGGAAATTGAAATTTCTTGCAGTTCGTCAAAAACAAATTTAACTGAATCAAATGAAGCTGATGGATTTTACATGCTGAAAAAGGATTCCCAGAGACGAACGACTCTTTCAAAAGTCCTTTCGAATGACGAATTCAAAATTTGTGATATATGGATGGACAAACTAGAAAATGATAATAAAAATAAGCTGGCTCTTAGAAAGAATGATCTCTGTGCAATGATAAGAGGTCTTAGGCAATACATAATCGACCAAAACCGAGAGAATCTTGAGAAAGCTATAAGTGATCTGAAATCGACTTTAGATTTTGATACCACAGCGATTGATCACTTACATTTGGCTTTGTATTCATTTCAAGAGGCCGTTATTAGTGTTCTTAGATTACATTGTATAAAACCTCATTGGATGTTTGCTCTGGACAATTTGGTTAAAAAAGCTGTGCAAGCAGGAATTATGATTTTATCACCAGGTATATTCATCCACTGGAATACACTCGTACTTTAAAGTATTTATTTACAGAACTCGGAGCGAATTTGGCAGGACAAGAAAATATGTTGAGCAATGATGGCGACTTGATATTACCTGAAAATCACTTGAGAGGTTCAACTATGTCGGTGGATGTAAAAAGATCAAACTGTGAAGGCTCACATTTAATTGATATTAAAAAAGTAATTGAACGTTTGGTGGATTCCGAACAGTGTATTCAGACAAGCCTTAAAGCTAATATTGAACAACAAAAGGAAGAAATTGAAATACTTAGAAAAGTTGATGTTGGCCTATCGCGTTTGTATAAGCTTTATGATAAGTCTAGGTAAGTTTCTAACAGAAGAGTTATTGTAAGAAAATTCTCTTAAATTCTAATGACGTATTACTTTATTCTGGTACAATTTTAAATACGTTTTCAATTTAATTCTTTCAACACACATTCGTATTGTTTTTCGCACAAATAAAAGCGGTTAAATTCGTATTTCATAGTCAGTGGTTAGTGCGTTAGAGTACAGAGCGAGGAGTTCAAGATCGAATCTATTGTGAGCGTCGATCGACAATCGCCACGATAATTGTCGATTGCGTCGATTGAATTTAACTATATTGTATTGTGTAACTCAATCGATTGAGGAATATATTATTATGAATAAGCAAGAAAGTAATTATTATGAATATAACATGCTTTGACAGTTGGAAAAAGCAGTTGTATAAAAACAATTTCAAGAAATGAATTTAATTGAATTATTGCGCAGTGATTCAGATGCTAAAAAGGAGAATAATAAATTCTTGGAAATGATCAGAAAGAGAAGGAATATAAGAGATGCTTCCAATCCTTTGTAATTGATATTTTTTTTCCGATTTCTTGTTTTATTTTAACCCAAAAGCCTAACAGCAAGATTTAAATATCAGATGTATTAATATTTTTTTTTATCTTAACCCATTTCTCCCATCTACATACGGGATGTCCATAGCTATTCAAATTAATTTCAAACTTTTCCCATTTGGCTTGGGCTTCGAACTACAAGCTCCAGCTCTTTTTCGTCTGCGAATTGCTTCGTCCTGAATTTGAATTAATATTTTTTTTTTCATTCTTTTGCATAAATATTATTTTTATTAAAACAATTTACATTTTATACTCAGAAAACCTTTTTATGTTGCACAAACACAATTACAAAATTTGTGATCGACAACAAACGACTTTTAAATCGACAAATATCAATCACAATACCAAAATTTGCAATCAATGATCGATTATCGACAATTCTCGTTCATCAATCAATTATCGACAATCCCAATAGGTGCCTATAGCATCCATGTTTATTGGAAAAAACAAGCACTATAAATTTAAGAAAATCTTACAAATCCAAACCGTTATGAAATATAGTATGGAACCAATCAAGTATTTATTTATAGAAACTGCAGCACTACAAAATTCCTTAAAAGTTCTGGAAAATATTGGCTGCAAAACTATTTGCTTAGATGTTTAGTGAAATTTTCTTAAGGTGAAAAATAAAAAACATCTACAAAAAAATATATTTGGCAGTTACTTAACAAAGGAGTGCCTTGCGTCTACCGCAATGTGATCAATCTTTTATTTTTTTTTTTTTTCACTTGAATAAGGTCAGCTTGAATCCGTCTGGAACGAAACGTATGATACCCTATCCTCTCTCCTATGCAGCCCTTTTAAAGTGTGCTTGACGTATTGCATTTTTTTATTGAATTTCGACAATAGTTTAAAATGTAGGAAGGATATAGTATCATACGATCCGTTCCAAAAAGCGCGTATGGTAAGGATCAAACAGCGAAACTGCTGTAAAATTGTATTTGTTATTTAGAATATTTTATCTGTTAGCCACGAAAAGCTTTTTTTTTAATTAAAACGTATTTTTAACTACATACATATGTATATCTCTTTGTTCAAACTTTAATTATTGTATGCTTGATTAAAGTTATCTTACTACTAGTATAATAAATGAAGAGCAGCCATTAAGCCTAGATAGAAGAAATTCATCAGGTCTTCTATTGTCTCCGGAAATTGAAATTTCTTGCAGTTCGTCAAAAACAAATTTAACTGAATCAAATGAAGCTGATGGATTTTACATGCTGAAAAAGGATTCCCAGAGACGAACGACTCTTTCAAAAGTCCTTTCGAATGACGAATTCAAAATTTGTTTAGTGAAATTTTCTTAAGGTGAAAAATAAAAAACATCTACAAAAAAATATATTTGGCAGTTACTTAACAAAGGAGTGCCTTGCGTCTACCGCAATGTGATCAATCTTGTCGACGGTTGACTGATCAGGAGAATTCCATGTCGCTTTTTAAATATGTTGTTTTGAAGAAATGTGTTGGGTTGGAGAAAGTTGATTTTGCCTTTTTTCCTCGAACTGTCCAGTATAAATGCGTTATGTCGGTGCTTTGCTGCCCAGTTCTGGGCATCTTGTTAAATGATAATCACCTCGTTGTTCATTTATGTTGCATAAGTCGCGTGCTTCACTCTCCAATATTCCAAACTTTTTCAAGTGTGTAGCTATGTCTGGTCTTGAGTCTCAATTTCGCTACTGTTTTCCTGGTGCTTGAACTATGGTGTTGTGAAAGGATGTTATATTTTCGTATTTCTTCCATTGCAGGGTGTTCAATCTTGGATTATTGTTGGATACAGTTTGATTCGTTGTCGTCTGTTTATAATGTATATGCTTTCTGGGGTTCAGCCTATAATGTTCGTACTTTTTTCCGCAAGATTGTCTGCTATTTCATTTCCCTTGATGTCTACATGGGCTGGTATCCGCTGGAGACTGTTACAGTGTCTTTTTTTTTTGTAGGATATACAGTTTTTGGATGTTCTTGATGGTTATGGTTTCTGTTACATTGTTGTAACTAATTAGCGATTGTAAGGCAGCTTTTGAATAGATGGTACAACGATATTTTTTGTGGTTTCGTTTCATCAGGATATACTTCAGATAACAATCTATGACTACGAGCTCACATTCGAAAGCTGTTCAAATTATAGTGGTTACTAAATTTATTGCAGTATTCCGAGAGTATTGAGATGTAGGAACCACGTGGTAGCTAGGATAAGATTTTATTTTCATTACATTCATAGATACATATGTATGGAAAACGCGTTATGTACTCAAAAAGGGTTGTTGAACTTAGGGTTAAGTACTAAAATCAATTTCTCATTAATTTTTCAATATAAAGTTCATATTAATATATTTACCTACTTTTCTCCACTCCTTCCTGCCATTTTTTTACAAACAAAACTAAAACGTTTAGTTTTAGCCGCCAAAAGTTGATTACAAATGAATTGACCAACATTTCTTTTACTACTGCACAGATACACTTGCTCTTGCGCAAGAAAAGTCGTTGCAGTCGTTTTTACACCCTATCCAAAGGGTATATCAAGTTTGATACATAGTTTATAACATAGTGAAATAATCGAGATATGTAGATCCTATAAAGTATATACAGTGGTGGCTATACAATTAGAAACGATAACTCTAAACACTTTTCATAGATCAGTACTTTGTTTTTATGGGTTACTTGGTTTGGCTGGTACCGATATTCATTGACTGGTGAAATGTGTTTTCCCCATACGTATTTGTATGAACTTGAGTAGTTGTCCAAACGTGTTGTAATTTTCAAAAGTTTATTTGTAGTCGATATTTCAAATTTCAACTACAGAGTTATCGAATTTATTTTTGTTAGGTATGTATGTTGATTGTTTTCATTTTAATTTTATTGTTTTTACAATACTAGCAATTATACATTAATAAAATTGGTAAATATAAGTCTTGCAATCCAGAATTCCGAAGGTTTGTTGTGCATTGCTACCGAAATGAAAATGAGTCTGTATCGCAAGGACACTCGCAAAAAATTACTGGACTAACGATCGCGTAACTCCGCGGTTCAAACAGTCGCAGATTCAAATTTAACTTGATGGACTCTAGTAAGGGTAAAGCAAAAAAAAAAAAAAAACAATTGCAATAAGTGCATCTACCGTCAAAAGAAAAACTCTTTTTATATGTGTTTTTAATTTGGTTTATTTGCCTTGAGGTCTTGGCCTTTACTTTGGGAATGAGTCGTGTCGCTTTCTGCTTGTCCAAAAGAAACCTCCGCATCCAACTGTTTGCCGTTGGCCCACTGCTAAAGTTCGTTGACCCCTTGGTATTGCGGATCTTCCAATTTGATGTGAACCACTAGACTAATTCACTGCTTCACTATTCCCGCACCGCGCATATTCCCTCTAGCAGCATGAGGTCTCTACCAACACATGCATACATGCACACCGATGACAAAGTTGAGAGTGCGGATCAGTGGGCGGAACCAATTTAGACAAAACATCGCATTTTTTTTACATGCACTTTCTCTGCGCTCACTTTCACACAATGTGACAATAAATGTGCGTTGGGATATGGATCAATTTTATGATCTCCCAATTTTGCCAATAATTTGGGCATGGTGCATTTATGTTTCGCGGTCGGCTTTTGTGTTTGGCGCGATCGTGATGATTTGCCGGCGGAGAATGCAAAGCGGGTGTGATGCTATCGAGATTTCATGTTGCGTTGCAACATCCTGCCGGGCCCCAGGAAGAGACATCGACGTCATCGGAAATAATCTGCTACCTTCTTATTATCTGCTATCCAAGGTTGACCTTCCGCTTCGATTACAGATGTATGTACATATGTTGCGAGATGATTTCTGCTGGCCATAAGCTCCTCGAAGTGTGAATTGGTAGGTACATGAAAGGAAGAAGAACGAAGGTGTGGTGAATAGTGTGTGGCAATGATAGTTTATAGGTATAGGTTAGATTAGATTTATTAAATTCATTATAAGTAATAATTATTATTTAGCTATAAGATATAAGATGAGATATTTGCTTTATTAGTGTGTGTGTGGATTTGAACTTCTACTCGTTTAGCATTGGTAAAAAGCAAAGTTTAACAATAGGCCGCTTCAATGATGTGGTTGCCGTCTTGATTGTGACCACACGAACTTTCCCATCTGTTCCGGGATGCGTCGCTGTAATTCTCCCAAGTCGCCAAAGAGTGGGAGGGGTTTGCTCATCAGGTAAAAGTACCATATGTCCAACCTTGAGTTTGAAATTTGACGTAAGCCATTTTGGACGCTGTTGCAGCCGAACCAAGTACTCGGATCTCCACTTTCTCCAGAAGTCTTGTTGGATTTTTTGCATGAGCTGCCATCTGTCCAAGTAGTTTTCTTTGAGCTCAGTTAGGTCCCTTTCGGGTGCTGTGTTAAGTGCTGCACCAATTAAGAAATGTCCTGGTGTTAAAATAGACAGATCCTCTGGATCTTCGGTTACCGGACAGAGTGGACGCGAATTGAGACAAGCCTCCACTTGGGCTAGTACCGTTGCATACTCTTCAAATGTGAGAGTGTAATGACCAATAATCCGCTTTAAGTGGTGTTTCATGGATTTTACACCTGCTTCCCACAGTCCGCCGAAATGCGGAGCAGCAGGAGGGTTGAAATGCCAATTTGTGCCATTGGATTGCATCTGCTGGACAATATCCTCTGTCCATTGCTTTGGCGATTTTTCCGATTGCAGGATCTTTGCAGCTCCTTTAAAATTGGTTCCGCAGTCGCTGTAGAGATTTGTACAGATTCCACGGCGCGCAGTGAAGCGTTTGAAAGCTGCGAGAAATGCTGTTGTTGTGTAATCGCTTACAAGCTCTAGGTGTACTGCTTTAGTACAGAAGCAAATAAAAATTGCTATATACGCCTTCGTAATCTTGCTGCATCGCCCCTTCCAAGCCTTTAATTGAACAGGACCTGCATAGTCCACTCCGGATGTCTGAAATGGTCGCGCCTGGTTAACTCGTAATGCTGGTAAATTACCCATTTGCTGCCGCATTTCTGTTGTTTTATATCTATAGCATTTTAGGCAGTTATGGATACACCTTTTGACGCCAGATTTGAGATGCAGAATCCAATACTCAGTTCGGAGTGTTGCCATCATTAATTGCTGACCGCCATGAAGAGATTTCAGGTGGACATCATGAATAATGAGTGACGTTAAAAAGTTTTGTGAAGGTAATATTATTGGATGTCTCTGTGAGTAGGGTAAATTAGCATTTTCCAGTCGACCACCAACACGCAGCATCCCTTGTTCGTCGATGATTGGCGAAAGTCTGGCCAATTTGCTTCTCTTGGAGACAGTTTAACCTTTGATTATCTTTAAAATTTCGTCGGCGAAAAACTCTTGCTGTACGATGGTGATCAATCGAATTCGCGCTGCGGAAATTTCGTCTACTGAAAGAGACCCAGATACTCGCTTTGGAATTTTTTTTGCCTTAAATCGCAAATTAGTAAAAAAACGAAGCCAGTACGACGTAGCTCGAAGTAACCTATGCAGAGATGAAAAACGAGTGATGAGCTTGTTTGTTTCAAAGACAGTGAAGTGAACGCAGAGCTGAAAAATATTTTTTATGGGGTACCCAGATGCGACAAACTCATTTTTTGTCCTCGAACTCTCTGATGCTTTTGTTTCAAGGTCAGTAGCTGTAATTTTATATGGCGGATAGAGCTGTTCATCAAAAGCCTGCAGAAATTCAGGCCCATCCCACCACTGATGATTTTTGAGAAGTTCGCTTGGAAAAAGCCCTCTAGACGCGATGTCTGCCGGATTGTCCTTAGACGGGACGTAGTTCCAGCACCTAGGATCTATAAGTTCCTGAATTTCTGCCACTCTGTTGGCGACGAAAGTTGTTCGAATATATGGAGCGGTTTTTATCCACGCTAATGTGATTTGAGAATCTTACTTACTTACTTAACGGGCTCCCGACCCGTGAAGAGTCTCTGCCTGAGACACAGCAGCCTTCCACTCTCGGGCACGCTGCTTCCAGTTATCTAGACCAAGCGCTCTGGCATCCGCGATAGCTTGATCCTTAAAACGGAGGTTCGGTCTTCCTTGTCTTCTCGAACCTGGGGGCTGTGATTCGAAGATCCTCTTTGCTGGAGCATTATTGTCCATTCGCTCGATGTGGCCGAGCCAGTGTAGTCGACGTGTTTTGGCTTTTTGGACTACATCCACATCCTGGTACAGCTCATAGAGTTCGCGGTTATATCTTCTCCTCCATTCGCCCTCCTCGCATACGGGACCGAATATCCGACGAAGAATTTTTCTTTCGAAAGTGTTCAGTATTTGCTCTGCTTTCCTGCTTATCGTCCAGCACTCGGCTCCATACAGCAGAACTGGCAGGATCAAAGTTTTGTAGAGCATACATTTCGTCTTTCGAGTTAGGAGTTTTGACCCCATTTGTTTCGCCAAACCGAAGTAGCAGCGGTTTCCTAAGGTAAGTCTTCGTCGAATCTCCACTAAGTTGTCATTCGTGGAGTTGATATTTACTCCGAGGTAGGTAAACTCCTTAACCACTTCGAAGTTACTGTTGCCAACAGTGACGTTTTGTCCTAGGCGGTGGACAGATGCTTCTTTGTTTGTTGACAACATGTATTTGGTTTTGTCCTCATTCACTTCAAGGCCAACACGTTTCGCCTCTTCTTCAATTGCCGTAAAAGCCTCTAACACGGCGCGCTGGGAGCGACCGATGATGTCGATGTCGTCTGCGTATCCCAGCAACTGGACAGATTTGTTGAAGATAGTGCCTTCCGTGTTTACACCTGCCCTGCGCACTATCTGTTCCAGCACAAGATTGAAGAAGTCACATGATAGCGCATCCCCTTGCCGAAATCCGGTGCATGTTTGGAATAGTTCAGAGGAACTGTTGCCGAATTGCACGTTGCACCGCGTGTTATCCAGCGTCACGCGGCACAGCTGGATCAGTTTAGCCGGGATCCCGAATTCGGCCATCGCCTTGTAGAGCTCAAGACGATGAATGCTATCATATGCGGCTTTAAAGTCGATGAAGAGATGGTGAGTCTCGACTTGAAATTCGTTGGTCTTTTCCAGGATTTGCCTTAGTGTGAAAATTTGGTCGATCGTCGATCTGCCGGGCCGGAAGCCACACTGGTACGTGCCGATTAGTGTGCTGCAGAAAGGCTTCAGACGTTCACACAGTACGTTGGATAGGATCTTATATGCGACATTAAGCAGGGATATGCCTCGGTAGTTCTTACAAGACATAGGATCGCCTTTCTTGAAGATGGGGCATATAGAGCTGATAGTCCAGTCATCGGGCATGACTTCATCCACCCACACTTGGTTGATGACTTGGTGCATGCACCCCACCAAAGCATCACCACCATGTTTGAAAAGCTCTGCTGGTAGACCATCAGAGCCGGCGGCCTTGTTGTTCTTCAGCTTTTTGATAGCTGAGCCGACCTCTTCAAAACTAGGAGGGGGGATGGATTCTTCATTGACTGGATGCGGGTTCTCTTCTTGCCCTATCACTCTCTCTACCTGCCCGTTAAGTAGCTGCTGGAAATGCTGCTTAAATACATCTACTAATTCCTGTGCTTCGGTGACTAGGTTTCCTTCACTGTTTCGAAAAGCCTGCGTTCCGGGCTTGAAGCCAGCTGCCAATTGCTTGGCTTTCCTGAAAAACATCCGGATGTTGTTCCTATCGCGGGACTCTTCGATATCCTTGAGCTGGGAGGCTGCGTGGGCCCTTTTCTTCTTACGCAGGATCTTCTTCTCCTCCCTTCTTCTGGTTCGATACTCTTCTCTCGCTGCCCTTGTTTTGCGTTGCAGCGCTTGCAAGTGTGCATTTTCTGTCACCTTTTTCCGGCGTACGCATTCATCATCATACCAAGGGCTCTTTTTGGGTGGTGGCTGGTAGCCTATGGTGGTCTCTGCTACCCCTTTGATGATGTCGCGATACTGGTTGTGGATGGTGAATGCACAGCGGAGAGTCTCTCACTCAGGCGCTCCCTGTAGGCTCTGGCTACTCCAGACGTGCTAAGGCTTCCAACGTTGAATTTCTTTTTCTGGGCGGTCTGCAGCTTCTTCTCATTGGATAGTCGAGCTCTGAACTTAGCTGCAACAAGAAAATGGTCAGAGTCGACGTTTGCCCCTCTGAACGTTTGCACATTCAGAATGTTGGATGCGTGCCTCGCATCTATTAGCACGTGGTCGATTTGGTTGGCGGTTCGACCATCTGGAGAGCGCCAGGTTGCTGTGTGGATTCGTAGTCTTGGAAACCTAGTGCTACTTATCACCGTATTACGAGCTCCTGCAAAATCGATTAGCCGGAAGCCGTTGTCTGTTGTCGTGTCGTGGAGGCTGTGCTTTCCAACTAATCCGCCGAAGATGTTTTCCTTACCGATTTTGGCATTGAAGTCCCCGAGTATGATTTTGACATCATACTCCGGACAGGCTCCGTAGGCTCCGTCCAGGAGGTCATAAAACTCCTCCTTGATAGAGTCTTCAGCTTCGTCGGTAGGGGCGTGTGCACATATTATGCTGATGTTTTGAAATGTAGCCTTGATGCGGATCACA
Organism: Xylota sylvarum; assembly: GCA_905220385.1. Classification (NCBI taxonomy): domain Eukaryota; kingdom Metazoa; phylum Arthropoda; class Insecta; order Diptera; family Syrphidae; genus Xylota; species Xylota sylvarum. Next base: position 72,782,759 of record LR999958.1, on the reverse strand, counting down.
GCCAGGCGATCGCTAATCGGCTTAAAGTCAATTATCATTGAGCGTAGCCGATTTCCCACGACGAATCCGCATCCTAACATGTGCAGTCTTTTGTGGCAGCTGTAATAAATGTCGCAATTTTTCCGTTTTTGCATACCTGATCCTATCCATCGTATCTCCTGGATCGCGGTAATATCTGCCTTGTACCGCGTGAGGACAGATTCAAGTTTTTGAATAGCACCAGGAGTGTACAGTGTACGTACATTCCAGGTGCATACTCTTATATCATAGTCCGTGTACGTTCCGGGTCGTGGTATTAAATGAGGGGGTCCATTATCCGAGGCTTGTGTCTCTCTCATAACTAAATTTTTTTTACGTGGTAAGGAAGTTACCCCGACGGCACAACCCCCAACCTGGAGGGCCAGTTCCATTTTTTGAAACCCCTAGGACGAGGGGCCGGTTTTAAACCGAAGTCAGTATCCCGCTTCGGGGATATGAGCGCTGCCGTTGGCCCAATAAGGGCTCATCCGCCACCATCTCTTTTCCAAAAACCTGACTTATTCTTGGAAATCTTTATCGGCCTGAGCTCCGAATATGTCGAAGTAGCCCAGATAAAGTGTTGTGCTTCCGTTTGAAGCTTTAACTCCACCGTTGACTCCATCGAGAGAGTTCGTCCGCTGTCGTATTTATAGTGCTGCAATTTGATTTGAGAATCACACCATGCAAATATTCTTGCAGATTCGAGCTCTATCGTCTTCATGATATGCACCAATACATGTGCTAGCAGTTGAGCTCCACAAAGCTCCAATCGTGCGAGCGATATGGTTTTGAGCGGTGCAACTCTAGTTTTTGAAACGATCAGATTCGTAACTGTGGTGTTGTCGGTGGTAACCCGAAGGTATACTGCAGCCGCATACGCCTTTTCTGACGCGTCGCAATGGATCTCAACCTTTGAATTTGTGGTGAAATTTATCCAACGAGGAATCTTGATAGCGTTAAGTACGTGAAGCTCGGTCTTCAAGCTGTGCCATGCAGATATGATTGATGGTGGTAGTTCGGCATCCCACGGTTGTTTTTTCTTCCAGATCTCTTGCATTAAGATCTTACCAACAATAACACAAGGCGAAATCCATCCCATTGGATCATAGAGTCGAGCAATATCCGATAGAATCGTTCGCTTCGTAATCTTCTTTTCATGCTGAAGAGAGATCTAAAAGGTCAAATTGTCCTTTGCAGGATGCCACTGGATACCTAGCGTTTTAATCGCGTTTTTTTTGTCGAATGAGAGTGGCACCTGTATCTCTCTATCCTCCTCTGGAACGGATGCCAACAACCTCTCACAATTGCTTGCCCATTTGCGTAGTGGGAAACCTCCTCGCTTCAGCATTGTTATGAGCTGCTCCTGCATTTCCATTGCTTCTGCTTCAGAGTCTGCCCCATGAATTACGTCATCCACGTAAAAGTTTCTCCTAGCAATTTTCGATGCAATTGGGTAATCCTCTCGTTCATCGGACGCAAGTTGTTGGAGAGTACGAACCGCTAAATATGGGGCGGAAGCGTTGCCAAATGTGACCGTATTAAGACGAAATATCTTTACCTCTTCTCCCTCCACATCTCTCCACAAAATGAGTTGATAAAAAGAATCTGCCGGCGAAACCCAAATTTGTCTATACATTTTGTTAACGTCAGCTACGAATGCGATTTTATGTTTCCTGAATCGGGCAATATGATCAAAGATTTCGTCCTGCAATCTTGGGCCAACGAAGAGATGATCATTTAGTGACGTGCCATCGGACGATTTGCAGGACGCGTCAAAAACGATTCGCAGCTTTGTGGTTGAACTGGATTCTTTCATCACTGCGTGGTGGGGAACGAAATAATGAGGATTGGTTAGTGCAGTGGGGTCTAAAACGACGAATTTGTTTGAAACTTTCTTTCCAGCTGCAAGAACCTAATAAGCGCCGATCTCTGCGAAAACCCTATCACGGGGCGTGTTCCTTCCTTAAATGGAAGTTGAACGACATATTTACCATCCGCTTGACGCTGATGCGTTCTGCAAAAATGTGTTTCACATTTGTCTTCTTCCGGTGAAAGAAGCTTCATCCTTGGAACTTCTTGAAGTTCCCAAAATTTTAGCAACAAACTGTCCAAAGGTTGACTCTCGGTAGTTATGTGGAGCGATGTTATTGTAGACTGGTTGCGGGATGAAACGCCTCCGGATAGTACCCATCCCAATTCCGTTCTTTGAGCCATAGGGGTCCCTGGTTCTCCTTTAATTATCCCTTCAAGGATGATGGATGGATACGCATCGTTGCCAAGTAAAATATCGATTTTATTTGGTTTATTGAACATTGGATCCGCAAGTTCAATGTTTTGGATGTGACTCCAATTAGCACATGGAATCTGATGCGTTGGAAGCACAGCTGTAAGCTTGGGTAAAACTAAAGCGTCAAGCTGTAAGCTGAAGGTTTCGTTCACATTTGAGAAAATTGTGAGAGACACCTTATGCTTGGAGGTGCTTGTGCTGGTTTCCCCCACGCCAAGAATGTCGACGCAGCTCTTTTCTCTTTTTAACTTTAATAATTGAGCGGCAGACTCAGTAATGAAGGATGCCTCTGAACCAGGATCCAATAGTGCACGCAGCACCAACGGTTGGCCAACGGTTGTCGAAACCTTGATTAGAGCTGTAGCCAGAAGAACATGTACCTGAGTGTTTTCGGCTATTAACGCGTTGTATGCGGAAGTAGTTCCTTTGGAGGAATTTGGAGTTTCTAATGTGGTTGATTGAACGGAAGAGAAAGAGGATGGTTGGCCAGGCGGCGGAACAGCTCCTGGTGGAACGGGTTCAGTAGCATGCATTGCATTAACGTTCACGTGCAGTAACGAATGATGCCTTTGGTGGCACGTAGAACATGTAAAGTTGCTTGTGCAGTTTTGCGTAAAATGTGCGTTTGATAGACAATTAAAGCACAATTTCTTTTTCTTCACAATATCTTGTCTTTTGTTTATGTTCAGTGCCTTAAATTTAAAACAATTCCGAATGGAATGTGAGCCCTGACACAGTGAGCACTTTAGAATTGTGGAATTGTGTACACGAATTGTACCTGACGTAAATTTTTTAGTTTTCGGTTGATTGGAACCTGTTGAAGATTGTCCAATGATATCCAAGGTTCTTGATCTCATTAGAATGAAATCTTCTAACACGCTATATGTTGGATAGTCCACATGTGTAGAAATGTGAGATTCCCACAGCCCTCGAGTAGCGAACGGAAGCTTTTGAACAGTGTGAAAGATGAGTACGTCTTCCCATGCTTCCACTGGCACCCCAAGATTCTTGAGCGACTGCCTTGCTTCGTTGGTTGTGTCTAACAATAGTTTAAGATCATCGGATAATTCCTGAATGAGCTTCGGTTGATTAAAGAGCAATTTAAATTGGTTGTCCTTTAATAATCGCACATTTTGAAACCGTTTAACTAACAAAGCCCATGCAGATTCAAAATTTGTTTCGGTATTTCGTAACATACGTGCCGCTTCCCCAGTTAAATTGCCCTTCAAATATTGTAACTTTTGTGCATCGGATATTGATGAGTTTTTACTTACTAAACCTTCGAATAATCCTTTGAATTCTGGCCACATTTGTAGCGAACCATCAAAGGTAGGAATTTTAATGGCGGGTAGTTTTAATTCGACTGACGGTGTCTTTGACCCTAGAACGGAATTGTTGAAAGAACTTTGACCGTCGGTGGTTGCTAACTGTTCCTTTAGCTCACACGAATATTTGAAGAAAAGCTCCTTTAATTTATGAAACGTAAGCGCTTCCATATATTTTACCTTTGCATCTTCACTAGGAGCCTCAACAACTTTTTCATGAAGAGATCTGGCATCACCAAAGGATGTTTCCAGATTCGCTAAACGCGCCTCGTTCATGTGCACTGATTTTTTTGATACTCCTAAATTAACATATGCCTTATAATCGGCATCTAAGTCTTGGAAAATGCTTTGAATCGCATCTATTAAATTAGGAATCTTGCCTTTACTCATGATTTTTAAATTAATCCGTCAAACCCACAACACACGATTTTAGGTTACGATCAATGGAGATCAACAATTTAAATAATAAAATTATAAAAGTGCCACACACCTGTTCTTAAGCGTTGCTCCCTCGATGCACCAGCTTCCTCAGGTTCAGGTCCTCACAGGAAACAAAACCGACCGACCGGTTGTCTATTGCATTTGTGACGCGCACAAATAAATTTCTCTAATGTTTAATTAAAGTAGCAATGCACTTATGTATACTAAATAGTACGTATTGCTTATTTAATTGTTTAATTGTTTGCACTGATCCTGTACAGAATGCTTAAATCCGGCTCGAAGGACCACAATGTATCGCAAGGACACTCGCAAAAAATTACTGGACTAACGATCGCGTAACTCCGCGGTTCAAACAGTCGCAGATTCAAATTTAACTTGATGGACTCTAGTAAGGGTAAAGCAAAAAAAAAAAAAAAACAATTGCAATAAGTGCATCTACCGTCAAAAGAAAAACTCTTTTTATATGTGTTTTTAATTTGGTTTATTTGCCTTGAGGTCTTGGCCTTTACTTTGGGAATGAGTCGTGTCGCTTTCTGCTTGTCCAAAAGAAACCTCCGCATCCAACTGTTTGCCGTTGGCCCACTGCTAAAGTTCGTTGACCCCTTGGTATTGCGGATCTTCCAATTTGATGTGAACCACTAGACTAATTCACTGCTTCACTATTCCCGCACCGCGCATATTCCCTCTAGCAGCATGAGGTCTATACCAACACATGCATACATGCACACCGATGACAAAGTTGAGAGTGCGGATCAGTGGGCGGAACCAATTTAGACAAAACATCGCATTTTTTTTACATGCACTTTCTCTGCGCTCACTTTCACACAATGTGACAATAAATGTGCGTTGGGATATGGATCAATTTTATGATCTCCCAATTTTGCCAATAATTTGGGCATGGTGCATTTATGTTTCGCCGTCGGCTTTTGTGTTTGGCGCGATCGTGATGATTTGCCGGCGGAGAATGCAAAGCGGGTGTGATGCTGTCGAGATTTCATGTTGCGTTGCAACAGAGTCAATGGATTCCATAGCAAAACGATTTAGCTATTCAAAGAACATGGTTTTTGGTGCACTACAAGTTTATAAAAATACTGGCGCTTGTATAACCCCAAAAGAAAGTCGATAGACCGAAACACAATGCCAAAAGAAGACAGATTGATATGCCGAATAAGCAAAGCTGATTCTTTCTTGAAATAAAGGTCATTGTTGCACCCCAAATTTGTCAAGAACTATTAGCTAGGACCATAAGACGTCCATTTTTAGAGCCTACTGAATTTAAACTAAACATACCTAGCTGTAGCAAAATCGTTTAGCTTATTAATTTCCTCCATTCTTATACTTAACAAAAGTAAAAAGTTTTCTTGCTAATAATAGCTAACCTTAAAAAAAATTGACTTTTTGTAGGACCAATTCCAATTATGTATAGAAAAACGAAAACAAAATTAAAACATACAGAAAAGCTACAATCCGTCTGGAACGGATCATCTGATACCCTATCCTCCTCTCTATAAAGTGGGCGTGGCCAAATTGCATTTCGTACTCAAATATGGCTATAACCTCGAACGTTTGAAGATGTTACATGTAAAATTTTATCAAAATAGGTTTTTTGATGAAAACGGCCCCAAAAAGTGGGCGTGGCTAAAACTGTTCTATGGGTTAATTGTAGGGAATCTGAATACCTAAATATTTGGACTTAACAAAATTTTTCGGTTTCATAACTTAGTGAAGTTATAAAAAAGTAGGCGTGGCAGTGGGCGGATGTAAAAAAATTTACACTTCTACTGTACCTTTTTGTCAGAATCCCAGATATGAAATTGCAGCGTCCTAGTTAAAAATTTAAGGCCTAAAAATCGGTTTTATGATGAAAACGCCCCCAAAAAGTGGGCGTGGCCAAAACTTTTGTATGAGTGGATTGTAGGGAGTCTGAATGCCTAAATATTTGGTCTTAACAAAATTTTTTGGTTTCCGGTCACCGCTCAATCGATTTCGCTATTGATGCTGATCACGAATATATATACTTTATAGGGTCTATCTCGATTATTTCTCTATGTTACAAACTATGTGTCAAACTTAATATACCCTTAGGATAGGGTATAAAAATGGGTTTCGATTGGAAAAAGTTCAAAGATTTAGGATTTATTGGATTACATTTTGGGTTTACTAAGAATAAGCAATTGCTCAAATGAAATGAAAAATGTTCCCGAAACCGCGCTTTGCTTGTCAAGCGTCACGATGTTTAGTTAAAAAGCGACTGTATATTTCCTCGGAGTATCATTAATATATTGAATAAAATCACCTCTTTTGAACTAATCGCGAAAGACCCCAAAAGCCATTCGAAGAAGCTTCCAACAAAACCAAAAAGCGCGGAATAGAGGATCGTTTGGTCCCAAAAACAAGTGAGGAGTTAAAATACGCGGCAGAACTGTCTGGCCGTTTATCCGGTGCAATGGCATCAAGTGTCGAAAGAACGACAGTTTTATCAACCCAAGAAGCCTTTGCATTACATTTAGACTTAAATCTTTCAGAAAGAAGGTATAACATACTAAGAACAGTTGTCAATGCTTTGCACAGCGAAACAAAAGAGCTATACCTGCAACTTTATAGTTAGTAGAGTACTACCTCGATAATGTGAACTAATTAAAACATGGGCAGTTCACATTTTCGAGGGGTTCACATTACTGGATACGAACAAATTTGTTGCATTTCATGATTTTTGAGACGATTTATCAATTGCAACTGTATACTTATACGACACAGAAGAAGGGCCAAAGAAGTAATGTTATTACGGGATGTGTTCCTTTTTTTAAATTAACCAAATTAACTTTTTCCTTGCCTGCATCTATCTTTTTTTGTAGTGCCGGTTTCTTATATTGAATTGTATTAACTTTAATTTCTCTTAAATTTTTCGAAAACCCAAATAACCCAAACAAAATATAATATGCTAAGTCAACAATTATGAGCAGGTGTATTTATATTTGCTGACTTAGCTGGGAACAAAATTGACATAAAAGAAAAAAACATGAGTTTAAAATTACAAATTAGAATAGTTCAAAAATGAGACGGAAATTGTTGTCTGGTGTTTTTTTTTTTTTTTTTTTAATGCATTTTTATTTACTTTAATTCATTATTTCTTACATGCTAACAAAAAACGCTTAAAACTAGCTTAACTAACTTAACTACGTTATATAGTACTAACTTACTGGCCCTGTGCGGGAACTCTAGTTAAACTTAATTCTTATAACTATGTCTTTCGACCTAACCTAACTTACTTAAGTTTTTATTATCTAATTATTTAATTACTAATTTGGTAAACAAAGAAAATTATTTTTTTTGGAAAAACTTTGTATCCGGACTTTTTTTTTTTTTATTTTTTATAAAACTTAAAACTATCTTAAAAACTACCTTAAAATAAATCTTAAACTACTTAAACTAAAAAAAAAATATATAAAAAACAAAAAATAAAAAAAAAAAAAGTCCGGATACAAAGTTTTTCCAAAAAAAATAATTTTCTTTGTTTACCAAATTAGTAATTAAATAATTAGATAATAAATACTTAAGTAAGTTAGGTTAGGTCGAAAGACATAGTTATAAGAATTAAGTTTAACTTAGAGTGCCCGCACAGGGCCAGTAAGTTAGTACTATATAACGTAGTTAAGTTAGTTAAGCTAGTTTTAAGCGTTTTTTGTTAGCATGTAAGAAATAATGAATTAAAGTAAATAAAAATGCATTAAAAAAAAAAAAAAAAAAACACCAGACAACAATTTCCGTCTCATTTTTGAACTATTCTAATTTGTAATTTTAAACTCATGTTTTTTTCTTTTATGTCAATTTTGTTCCCAGCTAAGTCAGCAAATATAAATACACCTGCTCATAATTGTTGACTTAGCATATTATATTTTGTTTGGGTTATTTGGGTTTTCGAAAAATTTAAGAGAAATTAAAGTTAATACAATTCAATATAAGAAACCGGCACTACAAAAAAAGATAGATGCAGGCAAGGAAAAAGTTAATTTGGTTAATTTAAAAAAAGGAACACATCCCGTAATAACATTACTTCTTTGGCCCTTCTTCTGTGTCGTATAAGTATACAGTTGCAATTGATAAATCGTCTCAAAAATCATGAAATGCAACAAATTTGTTCGTATCCAGTAATGTGAACCCCTCGAAAATGTGAACTGCCCATGTTTTAATTAGTTCACATTATCGAGGTAGTACTCTACTAACTATAAAGTTGCAGGTATAGCTCTTTTGTTTCGCTGTGCAAAGCATTGACAACTGTTCTTAGTATGTTATACCTTCTTTCTGAAAGATTTAAGTCTAAATGTAATGCAAAGGCTTCTTGGGTTGATAAAACTGTCGTTCTTTCGACACTTGATGCCATTGCACCGGATAAACGGCCAGACAGTTCTGCCGCGTATTTTAACTCCTCACTTGTTTTTGGGACCAAACGATCCTCTATTCCGCGCTTTTTGGTTTTGTTGGAAGCTTCTTCGAATGGCTTTTGGGGTCTTTCGCGATTAGTTCAAAAGAGGTGATTTTATTCAATATATTAATGATACTCCGAGGAAATATACAGTCGCTTTTTAACTAAACATCGTGACGCTTGACAAGCAAAGCGCGGTTTCGGGAACATTTTTCATTTCATTTGAGCAATTGCTTATTCTTAGTAAACCCAAAATGTAATCCAATAAATCCTAAATCTTTGAACTTTTTCCAATCGAAACCCATTTTTATACCCTATCCTAAGGGTATATTAAGTTTGACACATAGTTTGTAACATAGAGAAATAATCGAGATAGACCCTATAAAGTATATATATTCGTGATCAGCATCAATAGCGAAATCGATTGAGCGGTGACCGGAAACCAAAAAATTTTGTTAAGACCAAATATTTAGGCATTCAGACTCCCTACAATCCACTCATACAAAAGTTTTGGCCACGCCCACTTTTTGGGGGCGTTTTCATCATAAAACCGATTTTTAGGCCTTAAATTTTTAACTAGGACGCTGCAATTTCATATCTGGGATTCTGACAAAAAGGTACAGTAGAAGTGTAAATTTTTTTACATCCGCCCACTGCCACGCCTACTTTTTTATAACTTCACTAAGTTATGAAACCGAAAAATTTTGTTAAGTCCAAATATTTAGGTATTCAGATTCCCTACAATTAACCCATAGAACAGTTTTAGCCACGCCCACTTTTTGGGGCCGTTTTCATCAAAAAACCTATTTTGATAAAATTTTACATGTAACATCTTCAAACGTTCGAGGTTATAGCCATATTTGAGTACGAAATGCAATTTGGCCACGCCCACTTTATAGAGAGGAGGATAGGGTATCAGATGATCCGTTCCAGACGGATTGTAGCTTTTCTGTATGTTTTAATTTTGTTTTCGTTTTTCTATCATAATTGGAATTGGTCCTACAAAAAGTCAATTTTTTTTAAGGTTAGCTATTATTAGCAAGAAAACTTTTTACTTTTGTTAAGTATAAGAATGGAGGAAATTAATAAGCTAAACGATTTTGCTACAGCTAGGTATGTTTAGTTTAAATTCAGTAGGCTCTAAAAATGGACGTCTTATGGTCCTAGCTAATAGTTCTTGACAAATTTGGGGTGCAACAATGACCTTTATTTCAAGAAAGAATCAGCTTTGCTTATTCGGCATATCAATCTGTCTTCTTTTGGCATTGTGTTTCGGTCTATCGACTTTCTTTTGGGGTTATACAAGCGCCAGTATTTTTATAAACTTGTAGTGCACCAAAAACCATGTTCTTTGAATAGCTAAATCGTTTTGCTATGGAATCCATTGACTCTGTTGCAACGCAACATGAAATCTCGACAGCATCACACCCGCTTTGCATTCTCCGCCGGCAAATCATCACGATCGCGCCAAACACAAAAGCCGACGGCGAAACATAAATGCACCATGCCCAAATTATTGGCAAAATTGGGAGATCATAAAATTGATCCATATCCCAACGCACATTTATTGTCACATTGTGTGAAAGTGAGCGCAGAGAAAGTGCATGTAAAAAAAATGCGATGTTTTGTCTAAATTGGTTCCGCCCACTGATCCGCACTCTCAACTTTGTCATCGGTGTGCATGTATGCATGTGTTGGTAGAGACCTCATGCTGCTAGAGGGAATATGCGCGGTGCGGGAATAGTGAAGCAGTGAATTAGTCTAGTGGTTCACATCAAATTGGAAGATCCGCAATACCAAGGGGTCAACGAACTTTAGCAGTGGGCCAACGGCAAACAGTTGGATGCGGAGGTTTCTTTTGGACAAGCAGAAAGCGACACGACTCATTCCCAAAGTAAAGGCCAAGACCTCAAGGCAAATAAACCAAATTAAAAACACATATAAAAAGAGTTTTTCTTTTGACGGTAGATGCACTTATTGCAATTGTTTTTTTTTTTTTTTTGCTTTACCCTTACTAGAGTCCATCAAGTTAAATTTGAATCTGCGACTGTTTGAACCGCGGAGTTACGCGATCGTTAGTCCAGTAATTTTTTGCGACCGGAGATTTGCCGGATTGGATGTATCTTTTCCCCTGTTGGGAATGGGATGCACCACTGCTGTTTTCCAATGCGCCGGATAATGTGCATTATTCAACGCATTGTTAAACAGGGTAGTGTATATGTCCACCGCTTCTAGAGGGAGATGTCGGAGCACAATGTTCGGAATTCCGTCGATACCCACGGATTTCTTACTTCTTAATGAGACGAAGATCGTTTGGAGATCTACCTTCGATATGAACGGGGGATGAACCCTGTCATCGGCGATGGCAATATTTGCCATGTTACCTTCATTGAACACGGTGAAACTAGTGTTCTCAGATCGCCAGTCTTGCATATCACTTCGAAGGTAGAAGTTGTGCACAAGGACGCGATTATCCAGGTCAAGGAAAGTCGCTCTTATAGACTCAACCTTCTCCTGCGGATCTTCTATCACGAAGAAGTCGTCATCCTCGACAGCGTTATCTGGATCTATACCAGCTGTTATGAGTATTTGTTCGTAGTTCGTCGTTCGGGGTATCTTAAGACACGGAAGGTCGTTGAAGTTATTCCTCCGAAAAATCTTATTGATTTGCGGGAACATACTGGGATTATTGGCTCTTACCGCCGAAATTTTCCCGTTCCAATACGCATTCACCGTCAATCTGTAAATTTCTTTGATCAATTTTTGGAGGTTTTTGATCAACGACTTCAGTGTCCTAATCTCCGAGTTTTGTCTGTCAGTAAACTGTCTGTACAAGGTTTTTAATCTTGACAACAGTCTACTTTTCTGTTGGTGTAGTGCGTCGATAGTCGCGTTGCGGAATACATCTACGTTGTCAGTATGTTGATACCGAGGTATCGTACTGTCCATAGTTCGTTTGATTGTCTCGTCCAATTGTTTTAGGTATCTGTCAATCTCCTCGTTTGACAGATTCCTATTGGATGGTGGGTAGAGCGAGTTGAAGGAGAGTGCTCTAGTCAGTACTCGGGAGAAGCGTGTCCAGCGCGTCCTACTGTAATTGTAGAAATGCGTTTGGACAAACTCTTCCAATTCCGCAATTTCGTTGGGAATAGTTATTTCGGCACTAAGTCCGCAATGGTCGCTGTCGTACACAAAAGTGTGCAGACAGTTTATCGTTTGTCGGTCCGTGTCGGTTAGTTGTAGCCGTACGTCAAACAGCATGAGGTCCAGATAAGAGCCGCCTCTAGGAAACGACGGACTATCCGATGCTTTCACATCGAGTCTAAACTCGACATTGCGCTGACCCCACCAATTGAGTAGTAGGTTCCCTCTAGGATTTGGCGTATTATTTCCCCAATCCCTATGCTTCGCGTTTAAATCTCCGGCCATGAGATAATAGTTCTCCTCCGACTCCAGCCTTAGGCATCGGAAAAGTGTTTCAAGCTCTGAAATAAATAAAGAAGGTTGAGTAGCTTCAGGCGCATAGACCGCGACCACGTACATCTTCTTTCCACTACGGAGAAGGATGCACACGATACATGCTTCCAGCACCTGGAACCTTCGCACTTCACCACTGTACACTGTTTTATATCGCAGCTCTTTACGAATAAAGATCGCGACATCACCTCCTTGAGTGGAGTTGGGTCGGTCTCTTCTTACTATATCATATCTATTGTTCCTTAATTTATGTCTCTGATTTAGCTTAGTTTCGCTAATCAAAAGCAAATCAGGATTTTCGTCATCTAGCAACTTAAAAAGTGAGTTTCTACGTTCTATCCTTATCAGTGAATTCACATTCACCGCAAGGATCTTAAGGGGAATCTCCGCCGTGGTACCCATTACGACTGGAGGTGCGTTAGGCCCGGCAGAAGCGCGTAGATCTGATCCACCCGCGTCGCCTGCTCTTGTATCTGACGTTGAAGCTGGCCCATCTGCCCTTGAATTGAGAGCAAGATAGCCATCAAGTCAGCTTGCGTCTCAGGTGCTTTAGACACTGACGCCTTTGGAGCACCCTTAGGCTGTTGCTTTTGCGTCTTACCCTGACCGGCCGCCATTTGGGCGTACGTCAATTGGGGTGTGACGACTTGATTTGATAGAGCGGGACCAGGTGAACGCTTCACCACGATCTTCTGCTGACGAGCCATGTTTGATTTCCTAATAACTTGGAACTGAGGGCAACCCCGATAATTAGCGGTGTGCCCCGTGTTCCTGCAATGCTCTCGCTCCGTCTTAATTTTTCCCACCTTACAACCTGGTAATCGAGGACTTTAATGCCTCTTAGATTATCCAGTTTGCTGCTGGGTGACAGCTGAACCAGGAAGAACGGAAGTTTCCGGTTCTCCCTTTTGGCCTTAGCTGTAATGAATGGCTTAACTCCTACGAATTCGAGCCCGTCGCACTTTGTTTCTCTAAGCAATTTGAGGATCTCCTCCGGTTCAGAAGACGGTTCCAACCCCTTCAGCAGCATAGTATGCAGCTTTTCCCCTTTCGGGGTGAAGGAGAAGAACTCCGTCGTCGAGTCCCTCAACAAATTTTTAATAATGTGATAGTGTTCTACAGTATCACATTGAATTGAGTGTCTATCTTTGTTAAATCTTTTAATAGTAAAGCTATTGCCTATGGCCGACTTACATAATTCGATTGTGTCCTTAAGTTCCACCTTGAAAGTGTTGATTGGTGGCACTCTTTCTTTTGTTGTCTTCTGTTGCTGTTGTTGTTGCTGCTGGGTCTGCTGCTGCTGCTCTTTCTGCTGTTTCTGTAACAGTAACAACAATTGGAAGATAAATGTCGATGATAGTGACACATGTAGAGAAATAACAGATGAGTTAACCAAAACGAAAATGCAATGGCTCTCATATGAAAATAAATCTACTAGACTATTTATAGTAGTGGTCAGAGGTCTTCACTTTTCATGTGATGAACATGATATTGTTGAAGATCTGACTAATAAAAGATTTAAAATCCTGGAGGCCAAAAACTTAATTAAAAAAGAAGGAACAAAAAGTAATGATGCCCAATTAACATCAAGAAACATAAAGTTGCCACTTTTCATGTTCTCTTTTTACAAGCTAGTACTGTTGTTAAGATTAAGCCACTTCGAAAAACCTCTAAGTCCATACCGCAATACAAACGATGCCAAGCTTTTAGGCATACCCAAACATATTGCAGAAGAGATTTTGCTTGCGTTAAATGTGAGAAGACGAGATAGTTAAATGTATTGATTGTCATGGCGATCACCCTGCAAATTATAGAGGTTGTCCGATTGCAAAAGAATACCTAGCGAAGAAAAGTAAATCTGCAAGTATTTTATTTATTTATTTATTTTGAATACTAGCTTATAAACATTATAAGTTAGAATAAAGCAATAGCAACTAAGGCCTTCAGCTTATTTAATGTATTGGATGGTTAGAGCGTTTAATTGGTAAGATATTGTTTTTTTTTTTTAAATTGAGTTGTATAGGCCGGAATGTTTAAGGTATTTGGTAATGGTATTAATGTTCTTCATATTTGGTTCACATAGTAAATTCGAAAGGGGTTACGTTCCGAAACAGCTGTTTTCTTAGGGTTTCAAAGTGGACACAGTTGTTAAGAATGTGAGGAATGCTAATAGTTTCATTACAATAAGGGCACTGAGAGTGTTTGTTCTTATTAAGGTAGTGTTCGTGAGAGAGTTTAGTATGCCCCAGCCGGAGGCGAATGATCTTAGAGAGGTTTATTTTGGTTTCAGAATTAGTTTGATCGATATTTAGGTAGTCTTTTATGTGAATTTTGTGTTTGTTAGATTCCTTGTACCAGGTGTTTGGAGACGAAGAAATGAGTTGATGTTCTGGTGGTTGATGTTGGGTGTTATAATTAAGGGTGCTTTGGAGGCGTTTTTAGCCACTTGCTCTGCAAAGTCATTTCCAGGTGCAAAACATGTCCTGGGGTCCAGAGTAATTTTATATTTGGAGATCGATCAGATAGAATATTCCTTATGAGATTTGGATAGTAGTCAGAGTTGGTGCAGTGGGCTATGGCATCTGTGGAAGATAGGGAGTCAGTGCATATTGCGTATTTTTTATTGGGATTCTTCGCGTAGCTGAGAGCAGTTGTTATCGTAATTATTTCTGCTGAGAAAACAGTGCGGGAAGTGAAGTTTGGATGATTGTATTGGAATATGTGACACTGAAACTGATATTATTGTTGGCTTTCGATCCGTCAGTATAAATGAATATATGATCCTTGAGTTGTTCTTTTATCTCGAAAAACTTAGCGCGAAAAACCTCCGCAGGGGTAGATGATTTTGCACTTTTCCGGATTGATGTATTTATAGTTGTTGAGTTAAAACTCCAGGGTGCGGTTCTTTGTTGCAAAAGTGTGACTGGTTTGTACGCTTTATAAATAGTAGCCAAGTCTGCAGGGCTGAAAAAACGTTTACACCTCTTGAGGAATCCGAGGCATCTAGCGCCATTTTTCGCAGCTTCGGAAATCTGATGATTCCAGCGAAGGTCTGGGGTAACATGCATGCCAAGCATTGACAAGCCATTAGAATCCTCAATATCAGCTCCATTCATTTTTAGTTTGGCTACATTGATATTCCGCTTCAGAGACAGGAGATAACACTGGGTTTTTGACGAATTGAACTCGACTCGGTTTTTAGCACCCCGATTGATGATTGCATCAATATCGGAGTTGAGCTCGGTTGACATTCGCTGCCGGTGAGACTCTACAGCTTGGGCCGTGGAGTCGCCAAAGAGTAAGTGAAGTCAAGAGTACTGTCATCCGCAAAGGAATGGTTTGGATTGCGAGTAAGAGAGAGAAGGTCATTAATAAATATTAGAAACAGGGTCGGAGAGAGGACTGAGCTCTGGGGTACACCAGCATTGGTTGAGAATGGGGTAGAAGTATATCGGTCCAATACAACTTGTATTGACCGATTACTCAAAAAACTTGCAATCCATGAAGAGAAGATGCTGCCGACACCATAAGCTAGGATTTTGCTTAAGAGGACACTGTGCCACACTCTATCGAAAGCTTTAGAGATATCAAGGGCAACTACTAGGCATTCGCCGTGATGGTGAATACTTTGGTTCCATTTTTCTGTTAGGTACACCATAAGGTCACCTGTAGAACGTTGTTGACGGAAACCGTACTGACGGTCATTGAGAAGACGGTTTCTTTCGAGATATCTCATGAGATGGAAGTTAACAATGCTTTCCATGATCTTGGAGAGCACTGATGTTAAGGCAATGGGTCGGTAGTTCGAAGGGGAGGTTTTATCGCCCTTTTTAGGGATCGGCCGGACATGCGCGAGTTTCCACCTATCCGGAAAGATGCCTGTAGAATATGACAAGTGGAAGAGCTTACGTAGAGGTTTAGCCAGGGAAGAAGAACACCTCTTCAAAACAAGGGGGGGAATCCCATCTGGACCTGAAGATTTGTTACTTTTAAGATCTTTGAGGACTCGAGCTACTGAGCGGGTTCGGAAAAATATTTGTCCTAGTGAATATTGAACCGGATTCAGTAATAGTGGTGGAAGAGAAGTATCTGGCAAGGTGGAATTCGCAGCGAACATAGCTGCTAGCAGGTTGGCTTTCTCTTGGGAGTCAGTGATACTTTGATCATTGTGGACAAGAGCTGGGATAGATGTTGAGGCGGAGCCTTTAATTCTTTTAACGAAAGACCAAAAAGATTTACTGCCTTTAGGACATTGCAGTATTTTTTGCTTCACTGTTTGGTCTCGTAGAAATTTCGCACGCTTTAAAATTGAGTTGCAGTCATTTCTAGCCCGTTTATAGAGACTACGGTTTTCTTCAGAAGGTGTTTGGCGCCATAACGCAAAAGCCTCTTCCTTCTTCCGGACGGCAATCGCACAGGTAGGATTAAACCAGAGTTCTTGTTTGGGTTTGATACTAACAGTTTTACTTGGGATGAAGGAGCGCATTCCAAGTAAAACCAGGTCTGTGATCATGTCGAGGAAGCATAGAGACTAGTTAAAAGCCCTGAAGAACGAATTAAGACCACTCCAATCGGCATTCTCGTATTGCCAGATTTTTCTTCTAGGGTATCTTCTGTTAACTGAATGCTGATGGGAGTGTGAGAATTTTGCTGACACCAGACAATGATCCGATCTCCCCAGGGGAGCAGAAACTGCGATTGAATATTTGTCGGGAAGAGAGGTTAAAAACAGGTCTAGAATGTGTTGGCCGTAACCACCAACATCGGGAATGTGCGTGGCCTTGTCCACAAGCTGAGTAAGGTGGTTAAACTCAGCGAAGATCTCTGTGTAACAACCTTCAGGTGTTGTTGGTCCAGAGTGGCGAAGCAAACTAGTATTATGGACGTTGAAATCACCCGCAATAACTATTTCAGTTTTGGGATAGCGGGATAAAATACTAGTTATTGATTCAGAAATCATATCGAGGTGTTGAAATGTCAATTCTTTTCCTGAACCGGGGCTTCGATAAAGAAGACAGAAGTGAAATGAATGCTTCCCAATGGAAAATTTGATCCAGAAAAACTGAAAAAGTGGATCATCTGAGCTACCGAATTGGGGCTGCAGTTGGAAGCTCACTTCATTATTTACGTAGAGCGCGATACCTCTACGTGGCACAAATAACGGCACCAGTGTATATCCTGCTATTGCGAATTCACTGGGATCAGTGTCATCGTTAAGCCGGGTTTCACTTAGTGCCATTACCGCTGGTTTGTGCGTGAAGATATGGGTTGCAACAGCAAAGAAGTTGCCTCTTAGCCCACGAATATTTGTGTACGCAGCCTCGAAAATTTCCATCAAAAAATAATTTACAACTATTTAAAATGATACACTCCACTATGAATGAGAGAACGCTAGTTTGTTAAAAAAGAAAGAAGTGGCAACCCTGCTGGTAGTAACTATGCCTTATCAGTGGGGTTGACACGTAATGCTCTCAGTTAAAAAACTAGCGGACACTCATTCAATCGCATGCAATCAAAAGACAATGACAAACATGCACACGCACAAGCAAGTTGGCTGCTTGCAGACCCGCTATACGGCGAGAGAGCTTGCCGCCGTTTGCATTATGCGTGGGGGAAGGGTAAAGTGAGAGGGGGGATCCTTTCCATTGTAAAGGGGTTGGGGGTTGGAGGTGTAGTTCCCAATACGCGTCTTTATTTTTCTGCTGGTCATAAACTGTTGGACTTATTTTATAATATTTGGTCCTACTTTCCATGTGTTTAATTGATCTATTATTGTGTGGATTCCTATTTTGTCGAAAGCTTTAGCGAAATCGAGGGAAATTAAAGATATGTGTTTTTTTAATGATAAGGAATTAGTTATCTGGTGATCTAAGTATATTAGAGGGTTAGATACCGACTTGCCTTTTTTAAAACCCATTTGATGACTGCTTAGGAGTTTGTTATAGGAAACAAACCACCAGAGTCTGTTAGCAATAATCTTGTCCAGCACCTTTGAACAACAAGAATTAAGGGATATAGGTCTGTATGATTTAATGAGAGTTTTATCTGAGTTAGGTTTTAGAATGGGTATCAATGTGCTAACTTTATATAATTGTGGTATATGATGCTTGAGAATGTTATTATAAAGACTTAGAAGCCTTTTTTTATTTGAGAGGGGTAGGTTTTTGATTAAAGGGTATGAGATTCGATCTTCGGCTGGGGTTTTTCCATGAAGTTTGCTTAAAGCTGATGATAGTTCTAGGTAGGTTATTTTTTTTTCGCAGAGTTCCTAGGGATGTAAGACAAGGTAGGGGTTGAAATCCTTTTGTGGTGGTAAAATGGAGTAGGGAGCAGCTGTCGTGTGATTCTTTCGACCAATGTTTCGTAAACGCATCAGCTATTTGTTTAGGTTGCGTTAGGTTTACGTTAGGAGTGAGCAGTGGTTGAATGCAGTGAATGCTTTGAGGAGTTTTTAGACCGCATAATCTTCTGATGTTCGACCAAATTTTGGCCGTGGGTGTTGAGGGGCTTATATCAGCAGTGAATTTGTCCAAAGATTCTTTTTTTTTGATATTTTCAGTTTTCTTTTAAAAAGAACGTTGGCTTTTTTTGTAGTTAATAACATTTTCTGTGGAGATGCTCCGCTTCAAGATATGCCATCGTCTATTTTTTTTTCAAGTTTTAGTGCCTGGAGTTCGCTGTTCCACCACGGGACATCATGTGTCCGTTTATGTGTGTTGGATTGGGGTATAGAAGTGTTAGAGCTTTGGAGTATAATACGGTGGTTTGCTGCTTCCTTGTTGACATCATTGCTGCATGGCCTTTCAGAACTGAGTTTTTCTGCGAGATTCTGGTATAACCGCTAATCAGCTTGATTGATTTTAAATTTGGGTCTGGGTTTGGAAATTGGTGATTGTTTGTCGAACATAGAGGTAATTATGGGGTAATGGTCACTTCCACAGAGATTGTCTATGGTTTCCCATTTAGAGTTGATCGCTAAAATCGGGGAACAGAAGGTGAGATCAACGTGTGTGAATGAGAGGTGTGTGCTAAAGTTGGTTGGACTTCCGTCGTTGAGAAGTTATTAGTTGGACTGGTTGATAAATTTGGCTATAATGTTACCTCGGCGATTGTTGTTGAGTGACCCCCATAATCTGTTCCAGCTGTTGAAGTCTCCTGTAATGATGCATGGTTGATATGAATGATTGAAAACGTTTTCCAGATTCTTGATATTGAAAGGTTTTTTGGGATGGATATAGGCTGATACTATTGTAAACTTAATTTTTGAGTGAACTGAGATCGCTATTGCTTCAATATCTTTCTTTAGGTTGATTGGTTGATGCTGGGTGCAGTTGTGAATTAGTAAAACTATTCCACCGTATGAGTTTTGGGAAAGGTTTTCCGCGAGCACGCGGTTTGTTTGCAAAAGATAATCGAGAGATTGAGCGAAAATAAGTCGTAAACTTTCCGTCGTAGCAAACGATGTTTACTGCTTAGAGGCTAGCTGGAGACTGAAATCTGCAAGTAATCACCAACAAATACCATCCAAAAATATACACCAAGTAAATGCTGTAAGCAAACAACTGGGCAAAACAGCACCTGCTGCGAAACAAAACATACCAGTTATAGAAAGTAAATCGTATTCCCAAATTGTGAAGAATATACATACGTAAAGAGGAAGAGGTTTCAGTGAAGGAAATGCTAGCTACCATTATCCAAAGATTAGATAACCAGGATAAAATAATTAAATTATTACTTAGTAAAGAAGTCTCCTCGGGGAAAAATCAAATTAACAATGATAATGAAAATATTGATATTTGCCTGATAACTGAAACTCACTTTAAACAGGGAACAAAGATAGAAATTCCTGACTACCTTTGCTACCGCTCCCCCAATCCAGCTGCCAGTGTCAGGGGAGGTAGTGCAGTTATTGTAAAGAGTCCATTGGAACCTTATGAATCACCTAAAATAGTAAAGCAAAACGATTTTAAATTAGCAGCGATATACTATCCACCCAGGTATTCGCCTTCAGATGAAGATCTCACTGATCTGTTTAAAAATTTGTGGAGTAACTTCGTCATTGGAGGTGACTTTAACCCTTTGTTGACCAAGCTACGAAAAAAATTACATAGGACTTTTTTTGTTGATAATTTTGGATTTAAGGGTGTTTTAAGAAAGAAAATATTTTTTTTTTCAAGGACTCTTAAGGACGAATTTTGATGGTGGTGCTCCCAAGTTGTCCACTTAACAATCTTAATGATATTATACAGAAAATAAATCTTTTTTCACTTGATTATGTGTTTTTTCAATTATTCAATATGTACACCAACTAATAATTTCCAAAAAATTGGTAAAAACTTTTTAAAACCACTTTAGTCAATAAAAGCCAAAATCAACTAAAATTACTCTCCTCAAAGCTAAAAAAATTACACAAATTATTCTCCATAAGGTGTCATAAAAACCGTTATATTTGGAGCTACACTAAGGTAAACATACATGAAAAACAAAATACATTGAATGAAAATGGTACTTAATAGTCTCGTTAGGTGTTAGAACCAAAATTTGTTCATACAGTGATTTTGTTCGATATGAGAAGTGTTGGTACTTGTAAGTACCGTCGGTCAACAAAGGGTTAATGCAAAACACACCTTCTGGGGGTCAAGATTAATAACTTCAAAAGATATGAAGCTCTACAAAGCAAGAAGAAATTCTAATTGCGAATTTATTTCGGCTGGATGCCCAACTTATTGGCCATCTGACCCAAATAAAATACCTGATGTGATTAACTTCTTCATAACGATAGGAATGAATAGCAGCGAATACCTGTCTTCTGATCATACGTCTGTGATCCTAACAGTCAATGGCATGTCAGTAGAACAAACAAAAAATGCAACACTTATAAACAAAAAAACAGATTGGTGTGCATTTAGACAATTAATCGAAAGATTTATTGACCTTAGATCGCCACTGACCACAACAAAACAAATTGATACAGAGGTAGAGCAATTCATCGCTGACATACAACAAGCAGCCGTTGATAGTACACCGACCTATCAACAGAAAAGACAAGCCTGAGTAAAATTTCCCATGGAAATTAAAGAATTGATAATGGAAAAGAGAAAACCTCGTAGAAATTGCCAAATGACTAGGTATCCGGGCAGTAAAACTATTTTTAATAGACTAAATAATAGGCTCAAAAGCATTGAATTTAAAAATGATTCTCTAAATAAATATCTTAGCAGCTTAACGGCTGATAAAGCCTCTGACTACTAGCTTTGGCTGTTCAACGTTTAAGAAGACCCCAATTACAAGATCCCCACTGAAAACATCTGATGGGACATGGATCGGAGACCCAAAAGGAAAGTCTAGGCTCTTTGCTGAGCACCTGTCAAATGTTTTCAAACCTTTTCCACCAACAGTGACAAATGACAACATTGAATTTGTTGGCTAAACAGATGAGGAAAATATACCTTATATTCCGCTAAGAGAAGTTATCACCTGCGTACAGAAACTATATAATAAAAAATCACCGGGCTATGACCTTATTACTGCACAGATCATAAAAGAATTGCCGTGCATTGTTCTGGTAAAACTAAAATATATAATTAATGCCTGTTTTAGAATAAGATATGTTCCACATCATTGGAAGATAGCAGAGATAATTGTTATACCTAAACAAGGTAAGCCACTATCTGAAGTGACATATATCGGCCAATCTCACTTTTGCCGATATTGTCAAAAATTTTCCAGAAACTACTTCTAAAAACACTAGACAAAATTATCGAAGAAAAAAAACTTATCCCGAACCAATAATTCGGGTTTAGAAATAAACACTCGACAGTAGATCAAGTGCTTACTAAATTTTACATTACAATTCTTTAGAGTACGTTATGGAAAAGCGTGTTCTGAATTTAGAGAAATATAAGCAGGTGTTCCACAAAGAAGTGTTCTAAGGCCAACACTGTATTTATTATATACTAGCGATATACTATATATGTAGCAATGACACAATGATAGCCACATTCGCAGGTGACACTGCAATCTTAGCAGTAGATGAGTGTGTGGTTAAAGCAACAGAAAAGTTACAAAATGCAATTAACAAGATAGAAATTTGGACGCAATTATGGTGAATCAATCTAAACGAGTCGAAATCAACTCATCAATTTCACAAATAGAAGAATACGAAATTTTCCTATCGTTATTAATAATCAAACTGTACCATATTCTATAATAACTCAGCTAAATACCTGGGTATGAATTTGTACGTCAAATTAAAATGGAAATAACATGTTAAAAAGAAAGGTGAGGAGTTAAATATTAGATGCAGAAAACTGTATTAGGACCGAGCTCAGAAATGTCTACTGTGTGGTATCCAGCTATGGGGTTGTACAAAAAAAAACCAATACACAATCAATCCAAACCAAAACAAAGTTCTTCGTGGAATTGTTAATGCACCTTGGTTTTAACAAGGAATTGCATCTTGAATTACAGATTGACCTTCAGCCGTAACTGCTTCTTCTGGGAGTATGTGTGTGTGTGTTTGCGTGTGATTCGTAAGTAAGTATGTTAAAATTGTGTTTGTCGTATTTGATTGTATTTGTGTGTGTTTCCGTTCGTTGCATTCATTTATTAGTCTTTGTTTGGTAGTGTGCGTAGTTGTTGTATGCATCTCGAGTGTAGGTTTTATGTGTTTTATTGGTTAGTAGTTGCCGGAGTTTGCAGATTCTAAAATACTAGCTGCCCGTTCTTTCAGGCGTAGCTACTGCACTATAGTTGTGTTAACTTCATTTATCGTTTCCCAGGCTTCAGTTGCCGTTAGCATGAAAGTTATCAGTCCTCTTTTTTACCTGTGAACCTATTGCCATTTCTAGTGCGTTTCTGCCTATCGAATATCGTTGGCATTCCACCAGGATATGCTCTGCATTCTGAACTTTGCCATGGCAGTGCGGGCAGTAAGGGTCATATATGCTTATATTTTTGTAGATACTCCCGGAGACAACAATGGCCGGAGAGGAATTGCGTCAGGTAGTAGTTTACATCTCCGTGTTCTCTACTGGTCAATTCTTCTTTTTGGGTTCATCTTTCTTTAGTGGTAGTGTTCCATCTGTGTTGCCACTCTACCATGGCAATGTTGGTGCTTCTCCTTTCTTCCGGCTCGGTCCTGCGTTGTACTGCTGCCTATTTAGTTTCTAGAACAATGAGTATTCTGCCCGAAATCACGCCTATGGCTTTCGCTGACACGGTTCTAAAAGCGCAGCATACTCCTAACGATGCGATTCTGTGCGCTGCATTCATGTGCTTCATGTATGATTTGACTTCCCTTGCTGCTGCCCATATGGGAGACGCATACATAAGCATCGATTTGCTCACGGTTGGTAGCAGATTTCTAATTGGTTGTCTTGGTCCTCCAATGTTTGGCATTATCGTGGACAGTGCCGCTACTGCCCGGGAGGCTTTTTCACCTGCATACCTCATGTGCTATTTGAAGTTGAGCTCGTGGTCCAGCAGCATTCCCAGGTATCTTATGTGTGGGCTCGACTCAATGGTATGCTCACCGACCTGTAAAGTGAGGCATTCTACTCTTGCCTGCTGCTTATTAACACTGCTTCTGTCTTGTGGTCTGCCAGTTCCAGTTCTGATGTCTGTAGCCAGCATCTGACATCTCTGATGACGTGGTTTTTCTGAAACATTTCTTCCAGCGTTTTTGCCACACAAACTACTGCAATATCGTCAGCGTATGTACTCCACTCAGCTTCGATATTCTCAGGATCCCATCATACATTATGTTTTATAGCACTGGGCCAAGCACTGACTCTTGAGCAACAAATCCCGTAATGTTATACTTCTTTGGCCCTTCTTCTGTGTCGTAGTGAAGGGTCTTGTCTTTAAAGTAGCTGTCAATTATCCTCATTAAGTAATTAGGTGTCTGCAGTCTATTTAACATTCTGCTTACACAGTTCCAGCTAACTCAGTTGAAATCATTTTTAAAGTCGAGTGTTATGACGGCACAGTACTGCTTTATCCCACTTAGCCATCTTCGAACCGCGATTATACATATATATATTTATATATACATATATTGTTCGAGAGATTATGAGCCAGACCACTGTTCTGGGTCCCTTTTCGTCTCTCTTCCAAGATCCATCTTAGCCGGAGAGTCTCTGGATTTCTCCACAGTTCCGCTCTGGCTTTTACTCCTCGTGTCAACGCTAGCATCTGTTTAACAGAAATCTGGTTCATCCTCTGGGTTTGAACCCAGTGGCTCACCGGTACCTCCCTTTTTCTGCTACCTAACGCCGGACATTGGACATTGACACAATATATGTGCTGCCGTTCCGACTTCCTCCAGGCATAGTTCACAGGTGTAATCCTCCAGAAGACCCACCTGTAGATAACGCTACCACCCATATCAGTGTTCTTCGCCCTAAACTTAGAACTTCTCTATGAGTGGTGCCAATCGGCATTTTAATAGCCATTTTCGCCTGCCTGCAACCTTCTACGGTTGACCACCTTCTCTGGTGTTCCGCCGCGGCCCAGTTGCTAATCAGGTGTTCTACCATCCCTCTGCCAATTGCAGCGAATAGTCCCGGACCAAAGAGCTCCGAGGTTGACCCTTGCTATGCCAGATAGTCCGCCTTTTCGTTCCCCTTAGTCCCTACGTGCCCACTCACCCAGTGCAGCGTCATCTCATTTCGAGATGAGCACTCATTGAGCTTATGAGCACATTCCAATGCCAGTGATGTATTTATATCTGTTTGGTCCATACGTCTAATCACTGATTGATTGTCCAGTGCTATGGTAACGTTTCTACCCTCAACCTGAACCTATTTCAGGTGATCCAACGCTTGCAACAGAGCAATCATCTCGGCTTGATAGACTGAGGTATATTTCCCCAGACTAATATGACAGGCTAGTTCCAGTTCTTCTGAGAAGATACCTGCCCCCGCTCTGCCATCCATCATGGACCCATCCTTAAAGATGATTATATCACCAATCTTCTTTTCCGGAAGTGTTATCTCCAATAAGAGTTTTGTGATACCTTTCGGTAACACGCATTCTCTTTATTCCATCCATGGGCATATTCAACTCCCTAATCTCGCTTTTTACGAGCCAGTTGTCATCCTGGTGCAGACGAAGTGCCGCCGATGTCGCCGCTTTCTTAATAAATAAGTTCAGAATACCTAGGATCACTTCCATTGCGCATATTGGTGTTGTCCGTATTGCACCTGCGATCCCTAAACATGCCAGACGTTGAACCCTATCTAATTGCTTCTTTACAGTTTTCTGGTGGTTTACCACCATACATGATAATCGGTCTAACTATCTCTCCTCTTCTTTGTGAAGATGATCAGATCTGTCTTTTCCGCATTATTGGAGAGCCCTTGTTCCTGACACCACCGCTTCACCACTCTGAGAGCATTATTCATGGTAACTGCAGTGATGTTCATGAATTTACCTCTTGCCATTATTGCTATATCATCGGCATATCCCACAGTGTGGATGCCAGTCTCTTTAAGTCTTCTCAGGAGACAGTCCACAGTTATATTCCACAGAGTAGGTGATAAAACACCTCCCTGCGGGAAACCTCTGCTAACCCTTCCCCTAAGTCTTGAAGTTCCCGTCTGAATATTTATCGCCCTATTTTTCAGCAGATTGTCCACCCATCTCACCACCAATGGGTTAACCCTGCGTTCTTCTAAGGCTATTCTCAGACTTTCGAAGCATATCTTATCGAAGGCACTTTCAATGTCCATTATTATGGTCATTACGATGCCTCCGGTATTCATCTCCTCTTCCGTAACACGTACCACTTGGTGTAGCGCTAAGAGTCTACAAAGATCATTCTCAAAAACCACTTTGTTACAATTTTTGGTCATTTGGGAAATTGATAACAAATTAGCGCACAAGTCAGGCACATATTCAATATTTTTCATGATCAAGTATGCTTTGTTGTTTTTTTTTTTAAGAAGGCTTAGTTTTACATGACCAGAACACTCCACTGACATCTTATGATTATTTGCAACAACTACTTGTCTAATAGTGACTAGTTTTCTTTTGTTGATTAAAATGTTTTTATCTTTAGTCATATGTGCGGTGGGTCCTAAGTCGATAAACCTGTCGGATGGACGGTTTACGTTGTTTAGGAGCAGCGAGGCAAAGAAAACCTTATCTGCCAATTTTTTTCATGTGAGGTATTTGTTCTCTTATTTTTTATGGGCAAAATTTGCTAAAGTGTCCCACTTGCTAACACGTGCGACAACAGAATTTTTTCGCCAGTACACTTTTGGCGGCACTTTTGTTAACAAATTTAACGTCTTTCATTAGCAATTTTTTTTACAATGTCCACAGTTAGTTTTGTTTTGGAGTATTCCACTGCTAGTGGAATAATGCACGAAATTCATCAGGCAATCCTGCGAGCATGAGAGATGCTGTCAATTCGTTATAAATATTCAAGATAGTGTGTTTTACTTTTAATGATGTTAGTACCATTGTGTTTATATACTCCTGCATTGATTCGCAATCACAAAGCTTCAATCGGACCAATTACTTTAGCAAATCTATCCTGCGCGTTAGTCCACTATCTTCATATGCTGAACCCAGTGCATCCCATGCATCTTTTGCTGTATCTTCTGTTGCGATGTGGGCTAAATTACTTGGCTCTACTATTGATGTTATTTCTGCCTCAGTTTCCGATTAACCTTCAAACCGGCAACATCTCATTCCGATTGTGCTCTCTGTGTGATAATCACACCACTACTGTCAGTTACCTCCGTTACATTTTTTTTTTTTTCTATTCTCCTTACCACTTGTGAATTTGTGAAAACCAATCAGTAGTATAACTTTTGAATGATTACGGCCTCGGTCACAGGTGCTCACGGGAAATCGGTTTAGCGGGCTCGATGTAGAACCCCTTACCGAACCCCAAAAACAAAAAAAAAAACACAATTACCAACAATATCGACCTGAATAGTTCCTTCCCATCGTATACAACGCAAAATAACCCCAAATTTATTTTAATCTCACCAGCTAATGGAAATAACCCATTCTCCTCGTTCAGCATTTTTGCTCTCAAAAAGACTATTAATGGCATTAGTTCTGCATATGATTCTATCGCTCAGCTAAGAGACGGCAATATTCTGATCCTCGTGAAATCACAGAAAATCGCCCAAATATTTTGTTCAAAAAAAACCTACATATTTGTTTCGCCTGGGACATCCGTCCCCTCTCGTCCATCGCCTGTTGTTCGTATTAATTGTGTACGTGTAGGTTTATGTACATATGTGTATTTATAGACCTATGCTGGTGGTGTCTTCTTTTTTTGTCGTCGTCGGTTGCTTCTTTTGACATCTCAATGGCTAAGAGACCGCCTGTCTCTCATCATCTCAGTCACCTATAGTAGTTGCCAATGCAAGATTTTGGGGAAGTGGATCTGTTGCTGATGGGACCATGGCTGCCCTCCACTTTCCCAGAATAATAAAGAAGAACGGAAGAAAAGAAACAAGGAAGTTGCATAGAGTGGTCCTTGTAGTAGTAGTAGTAGTAATATGTGATTTTATTACACACTAAAAGAATAAATTCATAGATACAAATTCACAAAATATAACATTGGAATTTGCCGTCAGCCCGAAAAGTGGTCCTTATTGTGGTAAACTTTACCGCAACACTTGTCGATTTTGAATATAAAAAATCCACCAAACAAAACACAATTTTACCATAAAATTAATAGGCATCTTATGTCTATAATTATGATATATGTACATACATATGTACATTTACTAAGTATCCTCTTGCGTTTTACCATATATGAAAATATTTTACTTGTTTATTTTAGAGTACCCTTTCAAAGCAAAGGTATAAGATGCTCAAGAACGCATAAGAGAAACAAAAGAAAACGGATATTCGACAACAAAATGGTGAAAAATGAATTGTGCGTAGACAAAGAACTGAAGGATTGGCTGGAACTGAACCATATTCATAGTGAAGCAATATCGGTTATTTTAGGAGAAGAATTTTCGTATACCGATTTTATTTTTCATACAGAAAAATCGGATTTATTAAGACTGGGCTTAAGGTAAGATACATTGCATGCATTATATATATACATACATATGTCAGTGACGGACAAAACAATAGGACCACCGAGTGTCGATAGATTTTTGATTGACAAACTCAGATATTTAATAATTTTTAAAACAATTTTTTTCATCTTATTATTGTTTACATAAAGAGAAACTAAAATTTTTCATACAAAAATAAAGAAGAATTCAATTTAAAAAAAAATAACAAGAAATTAGACAATTATAAAAAGGGAACAAAACAATAAGACCACATTATTTATTTTAATTTGTTTTGATTGCAGGGAAATAGATTTAATTTTTTTTTAAGTATACTACTGTAAGTATAAAAATAAAAAAAAATCTAAGTTTCAGGTAAGTACCGCTTCTTACCAAAAGGCACCGAAAAAATCGCATCCAATTCTCCAAACAACACCTGGAATGGATTGGCCCAGAAAACGAGAAAAAAGTGGCGGAACATTCTTTGTTGCAACGAAACAAAGATAAATTTGATGGGTTCGGATGGCCAGATATGGGTCAGATGTCCAGAGAATGCATCATATATTTTGGATAAAGGAGATCTTCCAATCTCCAGATCCCAATTCTCCGGAAAACTTAACTTAAAGGGCACTAGTAAAAAGTCTCTTGGTGCCGAAAACCCAAATAAATAAAGAGTTGTGGAGCAGAATTCAAGCAGCTTGGTACGGCATACCGCCGAGCATTTGCCGCACACTAGTCGAGTCCTTTAAAGAAAACAACAGATTAATATAGGATTCCTAACATTATACCACTATAATGTTTGAAAATGACTTATTTGTTTTTTGTTTCTTTTGATTTCTTATTGTTTAAAAATAGATTCTTTCTCTTTTTTTTATAAATTTGTTCAATCGTGGTAAATTAATTTGTTTGAGTCACTGCAATTTTCATTTTGTACAAACTAACTTTAGACTCATTGTACTTCATTTATGTCGAACCACTTTTCTGCAGTTGCATCCCAAAAACAATTGCACGCACAATCTATCACGCGATGCACTCGCGATGTCTCGAATTAAGCGATTCTCTTCCACTTTGATTTTGGTCGCAGCACGCAGTGGTTGGTATGGTAACATTTTGCAAAACAAAGTATCTTCTTGTACTCAATCACCCTTATTGTCGTCGTCGTCTACGACTCTAAAAAAAACAATGCGACTGTTTGGCATTGGCGATGACAAATGAACGACATCGACAACAGTCGTCTGAAATGTCAAAGTATGTGGATTGTATTTTTCGGCGACGATCGTCGGTATTGTCTGAGGCGTTTTATGACGACGTTTGTCGCGGAAATGTTATATTTTTGTTGTCGATAATTTTGCGAACGACTGTGTGATTAGGTGTTGAAGAAAGATATGTGTATTTAATTTTTGAATGACGAAATGAACGAATATATCAGTTACAGTATTTTTCAGAATAAAGATAACAAATTAAAGACAATTTCAACAATTATTGCATGAAATGGAAAAATATCCCTTTGGCAAAATCATTTACAAAGGGCATAATAAAAGTGATGTTAGTCGCCATTGGAAAGACATACATACATATCTTTTCACTGAATTATCTTGGCCAAAGTAACCATCGTCTTCGTCCATAGAATCACCCACTCAATCATCATCTAGTCCCAGATTAATTTCAACATTTCATTAATTTTCAAATTATTTTTAAAATATTTTCCACCAAGTCACACGAAAAATATAAATTCGTCGACTCAAATATCAAAACACATGTGTGCAGTGTGTGGAATGTATGTGGAATATAAGTGTTCAGAGAGTCGTGTCGTATTAGTTACACAATGTGAAATTCCAAACGCCTCGACTCGACAGATGTCGCCAGTCGTTTTCGACAGACGACGACGACAATAAGGGTGAACTTTTTCTCTCTATTGAAGTTCCTGTGACGATTCTACTTTTTTTTACTCGAAATCTACATCATATTTACTGGTCCTTTGAGCCGGATTAAAATTCAATCAATCTGTGGATTTAAAGACTTAATAACATTTAATGCATTAGTGAATTGTTTGTTGAAGCTAAAGACAGTGTGTTCGTTAAGCGTGTAAAACTTTTCGCTTGTGGTTAATTAATTTTACTATCGATCTCTCGTCTTTAATCCAAACCTTTGTAAAATGAATTCGCTTAAGATCAAACGCGGTAATGCCAAAGGGCGATTAACGCGCGCGACAGCCTTTATAGACACTATCAGTGACGAAACATCTATCGAAATGTTACAAATTCACGTGAGCAAAGTAGATGAATCCTGGTCAGATTTTTCTTCGCTTCATAACGAACTAATAGATACTGCTAATGAAGATGAAGTTAGAGAGCTAGAAACTGAGTTCGGCGAGTATGAAAATAAATATTTTAAAACGCATTCGAGTTTGACAGTCTGGTTCTAAAGACTCGGATAAGTCAGTAGTCGAAATCTTGGCGAACTAGCAATCTTCATTTTTGGATCGATTAAATTCTACTGCAACCAACTCTTCGACGATTAATCTTCCAAAAATTACCATTCCGTTGTTTTCGGGCATCTATAAGGATTGGCCGTCGTTCCGCGATATTTTTACGGGTACAGTAGATTGCAAACCTAATCTCTCAACCACGCAAAAGTTCCACTATTTGAAATCGTTTTTGCGAGATGATGCTGCAAATTTAATAAAACACATACCAATCTCCGATTCAAATTATGTGGAAGCGTGGAAACGTCTCGAAAATAGGTATGATCGGGTTCATCTAATTGTGCAATCGGTTCTCGTGACGATTGCACTATTGCTGAACGTTTAATAGTTTTGCAATCCAGGTTTGATGCTCTTGAATCATGCCAATCACTTATTCGTCCGATAGCATCGCGTAGTAAATTGCAAGGTCAGGTAAAATCTCATTTCGCTGCATCTAGGGATAATAAATCGAAACGTCCCAAGTGTGAAGGTGATCATATTTTACCACAATGTTCGCAATTTGTCTCGCTAGATATCGATTCGTGTCGAAGTTTCGTAAAAGGCAAATCGCTTTGCTTCAATTGTCTTCGCAAGGGCCATTCGTGCAACAATTGTCGATCTACATTTCGCTGTCGAGCATGCAAATCTCCCCACCATTCATTCATCAGCATCCGATGTTGCACCTGAAGCATCTATATCGGACAATCATTCATCTGATTCACGGACCTCAACCAGTACACATCACTCTACACAGAAACCTATCGTTAACAATCATTCACTTGAGCTTGGCCATCGTAAACAGACCATTCTTCCAACCTTAGTAGCTAAAGCTCAGGATAACCAAGCGAAATTTGCGAATTGTAGGGTTTTGCCCCGAGTCAAGGCCACAAGTTTCTTTTATTGCAGAATCTTTTGTCCAGGTGCTCGGTCTTCGTCGCAAACACGCTCGCATACCAATTCTTGGCTTATCAACCACCGAAGTAGGGTACACAAAGGGTTGCATTTCATTACATTTATATTCACGTTGTAATTCGTTTTCGTTATTAGATGCATTTGTTCTTCGGAAGATAACTTCGAATTTGCCCTCTCAGCGCGTTGATATTTCTTCCTGGCCATAAATCTCGAGTTTGGAATTAGCTGATCCTTATTTCAATCAACCAAGTCCTATTGACGTTTTGTTAGGAGCGGATAAGTTGGGGGGAATTTTGAAGAGAGAACAAATTCAAGGCCCTCTAAGTACACCTATTGTTCAAAATACGTCGTTTGGTTGGGTTACATATATCCGGTGAAACCTTTGATACAAGTCAATATAATTCGTTTTCGTCGTTCCACTCGACTATAGATGTCGATCTTCTGGTACAAAAGTTTTGGGAACTGGAGGACGTCACTCCCTCAAAAGATCAACACTTCAATGAGGATCAGGCGGAAGTTCATTTTCGAAAAACATTCTCCCGTTCGTCGGACGGAAGGTACATTGTTCATTTGCCCTTTAAACATTGATCACCCATCCAATCTACTGTATCTCGGTTGAACTCTATGGGGCGTCGTTTTCAAATAAACCCAGAACTTCTTCAGGCATATTCTAAGTTTATGCAGGAATATTTAACACTAGGCCAAATGAGGTTGATTTCTCCGGAGGAGTTGGATACGGCTACCGGGAAGCATTTTTATTTACCACACCAAGCAGTGTTCAAACCGGATAGTTCCTCAACGAAATTGCGTGTGGTCTTCGATGGCTCAGCCACGGATTCCCTAGGACAGTCATTGAACAGACAATTGTTAATCGGTCCCCCAATTCAGCGTGATTTAGTAGGTGTCTGTTTGCGTTTCCGTCAACATCGCTACGTCTTCACCGCCGATATACATATGTAGTTAAGATGTTTCGATAAATACGGGTTTACGTTCAGGATATTGATTTTCAACGCATCGTCTGGCGCAAATCTTCTACTGAACAGATAAAACTTTATCGTTTGTGTACCGTCACATACGGTACTGCCCCCACTCTATTTCTGTCCATCCGTGTGTTGGTGTTGAAACAACTTGCAGAGGATTACCAGGCTGAATACCCTCTCGCTTCTCAGGTACACGACGTGTACGTAGATGACGTGATGACTGGCAGCAGCTCCGTGGAAGATCTAATTCATCTACAGCGCGAATTGGTTGAGCTTTTATCTAAAGCTAAGTTAGAACTGCGGAAGTTGACATCGAATTGTTGGCCTTTATTATCTCACCTGCCCCAGGACGTATGTGAATTTTCGTGGACGGATCCTGAGCAATCCAAAATGTGGATAAAGGTTCTAGGTATGTTTTGGAGTCCTGCCAGTCTCCATTCTCCTTCCACATGGGAAAACCGCCTCAATTTGCGTCACCGACCAAACGAACCTTACTGTCTGAAATATCGCGAATATTCGATCCGTTAGGATTTTTGGCGCCTTTGGTAGTATTGTTCAAAATCCTGTTCCTAGAGCTCTGGTAATCTGAGTTAAAGCTGTGATGGGACGATCTATTACCTCTCCACCTAGGTCACAAATGGATGAGTTATCGCGAAGAACTTCCCTTTTTTGAAAAGATTCGGGTTCCTAGAAACATCTCGTCATTAGGTTCTGAAGGAATCCAGCTTCACGGCTTCTCTGATGCCTCCTCGGTGGCATATGCAGCCGTTATATTCGCTCGCTCGGTGAAATGAAAACAGTTATAATCGCTGCAAAGTCAAAGGTTGCTCCTCTTAAACCAGTCACTATTCCTCGTCTTGAACTCTGCGCTATTAGCTTAGCTTTTACACTAGTAAAATCTTCAATATCAACAAAAAATCTCCAAGGTAGTTGCGTGGTGCGATTCCGAGATCGTGCTACATTGGCTTTCTTCGCCTCCTCGTCGATGGAATACATTTATTGCCAATGTATTATATTACAGCTGCTATTCTTGAATCTATTCCGCGACACTCTTGGCATCACATCGCGTCGGAATCAAATCCAGCAGACTGTGCATCGCGCGGAATTCTCCCGTCAAATCTAGCCAGCCATAATCTTTGGTGAAGAGGTCCATCTTAGCTATCCGCATCAGAAGAACACTGGCCTATATCTTCGTTTAATCCGCAGGAATCTACGTATGAGGGCACTATCTTGTAAGAAAGCCGCTTACCGAGATTAACGCACGCCGCAGCAATGGAGAACAATACATTGCAAAACCTCATCATCAAGGTTCCTCGTGGAATCGTTTACAAAGAATAGTCCATATTGTCTCCGGTTTTTGTGGAATTGTCAATCACCTTAACAAAATCTACATGTGTTCGGACTCAGTCTCAATGAAATTCAAAAGGCCAGACTAACGATTTTAAAACATATGCATTCGCAGAAGAAAAGAAATTCACCATCTTACCAGCAGCAAAAACCTCCCAACAAAATCTCCACTGATCAAATAATCCCCATTTGTTGACCAGGACGGAGTTCTCCGTGTAGGAGGAAGAATAAAACGAGCATCTATCCTATAATATTAAACACCCTATTATTCTCCCTAATCATAATCATGTTTCGTTTATTATAGTGAAAGATCTTCATAGTAAACATCTGCATATATGTAGGTGTATCTGCAACCTTCGTTATCGTTCGTCTACAGTACTAGATATTGGGGAGTCGGAATCTTATCCGGAAGATAGTCTACAGCTGCAAACCGTGCTTTATGCAAAGGCTAGCTCTCAGCTGATGGGTGATCTACCAGCGCAAAGGATTCAACAAAGTCGACCGTTATCCAATACCGGATGTGATTATGCTGGTCCACTTACTGTTAAGCTTTCCCGTGGACGTAATCTGAAGCTTTCGAAAGCATACATTGCACTGTATGTTTGTATGTCAACGAAAGCCATTCATCTTGAAGTGGTCAGTGACCTCACCACAGATGCATTTTTGGCTGCCTTGCGGAGATTTGTGTCGCGCCCTGGGAAAGTGTTCTAACATCCTACTGTCTCAATCCCAGAATGATGATATCGCTGCAGCTCTCGCAAAGGATGGTATTTCATGGCACTTCATATCCCCATCAGCACCACATTTCGGTGGGCTTTGGGAAGCTGGGGTGCGATCGGTGAAACTGCACTTACGGCGTATTATTGGAGGCTCAATTCTTACGTTTGAGGAATTATACACGCTTTTAATACAAATAGAAGCAATTTTAAATTCTCGTCCTTTGGGTTCTTTGTCAGACGATGATATAAATCCACTAATCCCAGCGCGTTTCATTATAGGTGAGCCACTTACTGCTGTTCCAGAACCCAATCTCCTAGATATCCCACCAAACCGTTTTACACACTGGAAACATATCCAAAGTTGGGTAAGGCTACAGGAAACGATGGCAGATGGAGTACATCACAACCCTACAAGTACGTTCGAAATGGCAACACATGTTAAACTAGGCGATTTGTCGTTATAAAAGAACCTAATCTTCCACCCAGTAAATGGCTTTTAGGACGTATCGAACACGTTGCTCCAGGCCCGGACAAACGCGTACCTGTTGCTACCATTATCACCAAAAGGGGTTCTTGTGTACGATCTATCGCAAAGCTGGCCGTGCTCCCGACGTCCTGAAACTAGTTCCACGGGGGCCGGGATGTTTGATAATGACTTTTTTTTTTTTTTTTGTTTTGATTTTTTGTTGTTTCTCTTTTTTTTATAAATTTGTTCAATCGTGGTAAATTAATTTTTTTGAGTCACTGCAATTTTCATTTTGTATAAACTAACTTTAGACTCATTGGCCTTCATTTATGTCGAACCACTTTTCTGCAGTTGCATCCCAGAAACAATTGCACGCACAATCTATCACGCGATGCACTTGCATTTACACAAGAAGGCGCACACGCTCCTGCACTTGCATACACATGCGACCGCTCTCCTGCACTGCGTAGTGTGAGTAAATGCAGATGCTCCTCGAATTAAACGATTCGGAGCACGCAGTGGTTGGTATGGTAACATTTTGTAAAACAAACTATCTTCTTGTACTCAATAAATTGTATCTTTATATTATCGATCGTTTGGGAACTTTTGAATTCGCTATTTTGTCTTGTGCTTTTTCTCTCTATTCAAGTTCCTGTGACGATTCTACTTTTTTTTACTCGAAATCTACATCAACAGGTCCTATTGTTTTGTCCCCCTTTTTATACCTAAGAGTATATTAAGTTTGACACATACATACTTACATAGTACATAGTAACATAGAGAAATAATCGAGATAGAGCCTATAAAGTATATGTATATATTCGTGATCAGCATCAATAAAGAAATCGATTGAGCGATGATCGTCCGTCCGTCCGCATGTCACTGATTTGGGCCTTAAATTTTGAGCTATATTTTCATATCTGGGCTTCTGAGAAAAAGATACAGTACAAGTGTACAATGTTCGCAATTTGTCTCGCTAGATATCGATTCGTGTCGAAGTTTCGTAAAAGCAAATCGCTTTGCTTCAATTGTCTTCGCAAGGGCCATTCGTGCAACAATTGTCGATCTACATTTCGCTGTCGAGCATGCAAATCTCCCCACCATTCATTCATCAGCATCCGATGTTGCACCTGAAGCATCTATATCGGACAATCATTCATCTGATTCACGGACCTCAACCAGTACACATCACTCTACACAGAAACCTATCGTTAACAATCATTCACTTGAGCTTGGCCATCGTAAACAGACCATTCTTCCAACCTTAGTAGCTAAAGCTCAGGATAACCAAGCGAAATTTGCGAATTGTAGGGTTTTGCCCCGAGTCAAGGCCACAAGTTTCTTTTATTGCAGAATCTTTTGTCCAGGTGCTCGGTCTTCGTCGCAAACACGCTCGCATACCAATTCTTGGCTTATCAACCACCGAAGTAGGGTACACAAAGGGTTGCATTTCATTACATTTATATTCACGTTGTAATTCGTTTTCGTTATTAGATGCATTTGTTCTTCGGAAGATAACTTCGAATTTGCCCTCTCAGCGCGTTGATATTTCTTCCTGGCCATAAATCTCGAGTTTGGAATTAGCTGATCCTTATTTCAATCAACCAAGTCCTATTGACGTTTTGTTAGGAGCGGATAAGTTGGGGGGAATTTTGAAGAGAGAACAAATTCAAGGCCCTCTAAGTACACCTATTGTTCAAAATACGTCGTTTGGTTGGGTTACATATATCCGGTGAAACCTTTGATACAAGTCAATATAATTCGTTTTCGTCGTTCCACTCGACTATAGATGTCGATCTTCTGGTACAAAAGTTTTGGGAACTGGAGGACGTCACTCCCTCAAAAGATCAACACTTCAATGAGGATCAGGCGGAAGTTCATTTTCGAAAAACATTCTCCCGTTCGTCGGACGGAAGGTACATTGTTCATTTGCCCTTTAAACATTGATCACCCATCCAATCTACTGTATCTCGGTTGAACTCTATGGGGCGTCGTTTTCAAATAAACCCAGAACTTCTTCAGGCATATTCTAAGTTTATGCAGGAATATTTAACACTAGGCCAAATGAGGTTGATTTCTCCGGAGGAGTTGGATACGGCTACCGGGAAGCATTTTTATTTACCACACCAAGCAGTGTTCAAACCGGATAGTTCCTCAACGAAATTGCGTGTGGTCTTCGATGGCTCAGCCACGGATTCCCTAGGACAGTCATTGAACAGACAATTGTTAATCGGTCCCCCAATTCAGCGTGATTTAGTAGGTGTCTGTTTGCGTTTCCGTCAACATCGCTACGTCTTCACCGCCGATATACATATGTAGTTAAGATGTTTCGATAAATACGGGTTTACGTTCAGGATATTGATTTTCAACGCATCGTCTGGCGCAAATCTTCTACTGAACAGATAAAACTTTATCGTTTGTGTACCGTCACATACGGTACTGCCCCCACTCCATTTCTGTCCATCCGTGTGTTGGTGTTGAAACAACTTGCAGAGGATTACCAGGCTGAATACCCTCTCGCTTCTCAGGTACACGACGTGTACGTAGATGACGTGATGACTGGCAGCAGCTCCGTGGAAGATCTAATTCATCTACAGCGCGAATTGGTTGAGCTTTTATCTAAAGCTAAGTTAGAACTGCGGAAGTTGACATCGAATTGTTGGCCTTTATTATCTCACCTGCCCCAGGACGTATGTGAATTTTCGTGGACGGATCCTGAGCAATCCAAAATGTGGATAAAGGTTCTAGGTATGTTTTGGAGTCCTGCCAGTGATGAATTCTCCTTCCACATGGGAAAACCGCCTCAATTTGCGTCACCGACCAAACGAACCTTACTGTCTGAAATATCGCGAATATTCGATCCGTTAGGATTTTTGGCGCCTTTGGTAGTATTGTTCAAAATCCTGTTCCTAGAGCTCTGGTAATCTGAGTTAAAGCTGTGATGGGACGATCTATTACCTCTCCACCTAGGTCACAAATGGATGAGTTATCGCGAAGAACTTCCCTTTTTTGAAAAGATTCGGGTTCCTAGAAACATCTCGTCATTAGGTTCTGAAGGAATCCAGCTTCACGGCTTCTCTGATGCCTCCTCGGTGGCATATGCAGCCGTTATATTCGCTCGCTCGGTGAAATGAAAACAGTTATAATCGCTGCAAAGTCAAAGGTTGCTCCTCTTAAACCAGTCACTATTCCTCGTCTTGAACTCTGCGCTATTAGCTTAGCTTTTACACTAGTAAAATCTTCAATATCAACAAAAAATCTCCAAGGTAGTTGCGTGGTGCGATTCCGAGATCGTGCTACATTGGCTTTCTTCGCCTCCTCGTCGATGGAATACATTTATTGCCAATGTATTATATTACAGCTGCTATTCTTGAATCTATTCCGCGACACTCTTGGCATCACATCGCGTCGGAATCAAATCCAGCAGACTGTGCATCGCGCGGAATTCTCCCGTCAAATCTAGCCAGCCATAATCTTTGGTGAAGAGGTCCATCTTAGCTATCCGCATCAGAAGAACACTGGCCTATATCTTCGTTTAATCCGCAGGAATCTACGTATGAGGGCACTATCTTGTAAGAAAGCCGCTTACCGAGATTAACGCACGCCGCAGCAATGGAGAACAATACATTGCAAAACCTCATCATCAAGGTTCCTCGTGGAATCGTTTACAAAGAATAGTCCATATTGTCTCCGGTTTTTGTGGAATTGTCAATCACCTTAACAAAATCGACATGTGTTCGGACTCAGTCTCAATGAAATTCAAAAGGCCAGACTAACGATTTTAAAACATATTCAATACAAGGCATTCGCAGAAGAAAAGAAATTCACCATCTTACCAGCAGCAAAAACCTCCCAACAAAATCTCCACTGATCAAATAATCCCCATTTGTTGACCAGGACGGAGTTCTCCGTGTAGGAGGAAGAATAAAACGAGCATCTATCCTATAATATTAAACACCCTATTATTCTCCCTAATCATAATCATGTTTCGTTTAT
Source organism: Xylota sylvarum (assembly GCA_905220385.1). Lineage (NCBI taxonomy): Eukaryota > Metazoa > Arthropoda > Insecta > Diptera > Syrphidae > Xylota > Xylota sylvarum. Next base: position 72,743,870 of record LR999958.1, on the reverse strand, counting down.
TATAGTGAAAGATCTTCATAGTAAACATCTGCATATATGTAGGTGTATCTGCAACCTTCGTTATCGTTCGTCTACAGTACTAGATATTGGGGAGTCGGAATCTTATCCGGAAGATAGTCTACAGCTGCAAACCGTGCTTTATGCAAAGGCTAGCTCTCAGCTGATGGGTGATCGCGCCCTGGGAAAGTGTTCTAACATCCTACTGTCTCAATCCCAGAATGATGATATCGCTGCAGCTCTCGCAAAGGATGGTATTTCATGGCACTTCATATCCCCATCAGCACCACATTTCGGTGGGCTTTGGGAAGCTGGGGTGCGATCGGTGAAACTGCACTTACGGCGTATTATTGGAGGCTCAATTCTTACGTTTGAGGAATTATACACGCTTTTAATACAAATAGAAGCAATTTTAAATTCTCGTCCTTTGGGTTCTTTGTCAGACGATGATATAAATCCACTAATCCCAGCGCGTTTCATTATAGGTGAGCCACTTACTGCTGTTCCAGAACCCAATCTCCTAGATATCCCACCAAACCGTTTTACACACTGGAAACATATCCAAAGTTGGGTAAGGCTACAGGAAACGATGGCAGATGGAGTACATCACAACCCTACAAGTACGTTCGAAATGGCAACACATGTTAAACTAGGCGATTTGTCGTTATAAAAGAACCTAATCTTCCACCCAGTAAATGGCTTTTAGGACGTATCGAACACGTTGCTCCAGGCCCGGACAAACGCGTACCTGTTGCTACCATTATCACCAAAAGGGGTTCTTGTGTACGATCTATCGCAAAGCTGGCCGTGCTCCCGACGTCCTGAAACTAGTTCCACGGGGGCCGGGATGTTTGATAATGACTTTTTTTTTTTTTTTTTGTTTTGATTCTTTGTTTCTCTTTTTTTTATAAATTTGTTCAATCGTGGTAAATTAATTTTTTTGAGTCACTGCAATTTTCATTTTGTATAAACTAACTTTAGACTCATTGGCCTTCATTTATGTCGAACCACTTTTCTGCAGTTGCATCCCAGAAACAATTGCACGCACAATCTATCACGCGATGCACTTGCATTTACACAAGAAGGCGCACACGCTCCTGCACTTGCATACACATGCGACCGCTCTCCTGCACTGCGTAGTGTGAGTAAATGCAGATGCTCCTCGAATTAAACGATTCGGAGCACGCAGTGGTTGGTATGGTAACATTTTGTAAAACAAACTATCTTCTTGTACTCAATAAATTGTATCTTTATATTATCGATCGTTTGGGAACTTTTGAATTCGCTATTTTGTCTTGTGCTTTTTCTCTCTATTCAAGTTCCTGTGACGATTCTACTTTTTTTTACTCGAAATCTACATCAACAGGTCCTATTGTTTTGTCCCCCTTTTTATACCTAAGAGTATATTAAGTTTGACACATACATACTTACATAGTACATAGTAACATAGAGAAATAATCGAGATAGAGCCTATAAAGTATATGTATATATTCGTGATCAGCATCAATAAAGAAATCGATTGAGCGATGATCGTCCGTCCGTCCGCATGTCACTGATTTGGGCCTTAAATTTTGAGCTATATTTTCATATCTGGGCTTCTGAGAAAAAGATACAGTACAAGTGTACTGCCACGCCCACTTTTTCATAACTTCACGAAATTATATGAAACTGAAAAATGTTGTTAAGACCAAATATTTAGGCATTCAGATTTCCTACAATTCACCCATACAACAGTTTTGGTCACCACGTCCATTTTATAGGGGCCATATAAAAAGGAGGATAGGGTATCTTACGATCCGTTCCAGATTTTCTGTATGTTTTTTTTTTTAATTGAATTTTTCTTTATTTTTGTATGAATAATTTTTGTTTGTGTTTATTTAAACAATAATAAAATGAAAAAAATTATTAAATATCTCAGTTTTTCTATCAAATTTATGTAAATCGATACTCGGTGTTCTTATTGTTTTGTCCGTCACTGTATGTATAAATACAGACAACTAAAATTTAAATATACAATGATACAAAGATTTTAAAATTTACGGAGGTCTTTTGAAAAATATGAGTTCATCTACAAGATAATAATTTAAATTTAAGTTCTCGAGAATAGGAAATTAATGAGTATGCTTTTCAGTTTGAGTAACAATGTTACAACCAAAAAAGTATTCTTTCCGGATCACTGTTACTTTTATACCCTACCTAAGGGTATATTAGGTTTGATACATAGTTTGTAACATAGAGAAATCGAGATAGACTCTATAAAGTCCACCCTTCCTGCTCCGTCAAATCCAGTACCAACAAACAAACAAATCAAATATACAAATACAAATTTTTGGCGCAACAAGTCCATGGGACCCAGGGCCTAGCCTCTCCCAACCATTCGTGTTGTGCGTGTTATATTTTCTTCACATGAATGGAAGGGGCCTACTGTTTAATGCCTGATCTGAACGGCAAATTTTGGTGTGAAGCTTTTTCATGAAGCTTTTTCATGACAGTTTTACTCTCGTATGTTTGTCAGACGCTCGCGAGAGGTGGGGCCGTGAAAGAAATTTTAGATGTTGTCTGGGGTTTGAACCTGGAACCCCTTGCTCCGTAGTTCAACGCACTAACCACTTGAGCCACGGCGCCCACAGTGCAGGTTAAGGTTAAACGTAACCTCAGTGAAAACACGAATGTACAAAACATCCATCTAAACCTTTCGACAAATTGAAACAAGGAATTGGAACAATTAAAAGCTGAAAAGACGAGACCAACATATAGACCATATATATATGTATGTACATCTAAACCTGACGATCACCTCCAAAGACAAATAGTTCCTTGGTGAAACAAAGAATTGAAACAATTAAAGTTCGACGCAAATATGCAAACGATTAAAAGCCTACGCTATCAATCCACTTTAAAGCTATACAAACCCACTATATTCTGCAAACAAACCCCTCTGTTTGAGATATTAAGAGACCCACAGCCCTCTGTAATGAAATCAATATTTCTCACAAACCTATTCAACCTTATACCTCCTTCATTTCATCCTGGCTCTTCCAATCTTTGTGCGTTGTCTCATCTCTAAGAAGCCTCAACAAAGCAAATACCCTCTGAGATATTCCGACCCGTTTCCTCGAGTTCAAAAATAAATTAAGTGAGTACTCCTTCATCTACACAGGCGGAGATAACATAGGCTTTAGTGTCACTTCTGAAAGTAAAACGATTTCTTCCTTTTCACTTTACTTTGTCGTTTTAAAAGCCTTGTGATACACAAAAAATTTGCCATCTACACTGACTTACTATCATCTTTTGATGCAATTCTTAAAATTTTTTTTTTTTTTTGGTTGCGCCTGGAGGTGAGGAATCTTCAAAAGATACCAATGGTCCGTACCATTGGTGATGCCCGATTCATATAGCTGACCTGTCAATGTCATTAGTGTCAGTCAGTATATGCCTACGGGCTAAACCTCACCACTCAGAGAGGCACTATGAGCCGCGCGTGCTCATAGTAGTACAGCTTCAATCCTCTCATTTCTTCATTGTTTGATGACTACGACTAAGTTCCCTTAACAAGTAGTTTACGCTTCTGTAGTGTTAATCTCGTTAGGTAGGTAGCCTTCCAGCGAAGGCACCTACTAATACCGTCATTAAATGCTGTTTTTCCTTACGGCGCTAGATCGAATGGTCTTGTTCTTTGTAGTAGGGCTTTGTTTTGGAATGTTGCAATATAGCCATATTGCTTGGTTTCGTACAACCCCAAAGTTGTATTCCATATGTCCAAGACGGTTTTAGCACTTGCTTATACAGAAGCAGTTTGTTATATACGCTTAGCTTCGAGTATCTTCCGAGTAGCCAATGCATTTCTCTTAGTCTGATTTCTAGCTCGTCGCGCTTTTTTTAACGTGTGACTTCCACTTAAGTTTTGCGTCTAGGGTCATTCCTAGATATTTTGCCTCATTTGCGTATGGTATTTGTACCGAGTTAATGGAAATAGGTAAGAGCCTGTTTACCTTTTTGTACGTAAAATTGACATGCGTTGACTTGGTCTCGTTAAGGACGATTCGCCAGGTCTTTGTCCATTCGCATACTTTGTTTAGAGCCCGTTGTAGTTTACCCGTTGATGCTTCGACTGACTCGTCCGTTGCGAGGATAGCCGTATCATCTGCGAACGTTGCTACGACGGTCCCTTCATCTTTTGGCATATCTCTTGTGCTTCCTTGCGGAACGCCGGCATGGATTTCCTTGAATTGTGAGTATTCGGTCCCGTGTCTAACACGAAAGAGCCTGTTTTCAAGGTAAGATCCCAGTATTCTACACAATTTTTTCGGTAGAATTAGCCTTAGCTTATACCTTAGACCTTAATGCCATACCTTATCGAAGGCTTGCGATACGTCGAGGAAAGCGCTAGAACATATCTTTTTCGCTTCTAGAGCTTCTTCAATTTCGTTCGTTATACCATACACCTGATCGATTGTGGAATGTTTGACCCGAAAGCCGAACTGATGATCCGGGATCAAGTGTCTTTCTTCAATTACTGGTTGTAATCGTTTAATCAAAAGTTTCTCGAAGACCTTAGATGTTATCATATTCTGGAGCATTGTTATTTTTCAACCTTCCTATTGTCATTCGAAGTTCGGACAAGGATACGGTTTTTACTTTAAAGTTGTCGGGTGCCGTGTTAACATTCGGGTCTTCGATCAATGGTTGTCCATCGAACGGCTTGAACGTTTCTTCTAAATGCTCGGCAAATAATTCCGCTTTCTCCTTGTCTTCTTTAGCCCATTCGCCGGTAACTTTCCTTATTGGTGGCGAGTGCATTACGGGTTTCCTTACGGACTTCAAAGCTTTCCATAGTGAATAGTTTGAGCTCTTTTCAGCAGTCAAGCCCTCGAGGTAAGTAGAAGTCTCGCGATTTCGTAAATCATGCAGCACATTTTTCAATTTGTTGCAAAGATAGTTCAGATAAGTTTTATCTGGGGGCGCGCGGGATTGTTGCCATCTCTTGCGCGCTCTCCTCTTTTCTCGTATGAGGTCTTCAATTTCGGGTTGGAATTTAACTTTATTGTTCCGTGTTACTGTCTTCCGGAAAGGAGTGTTTTTCCACGCTGCACTCTGAATGGCTTCCACAAGTTTGTCAATTTCGTCTTCTATTTCGATCGGTGTCTTTAGCGGCACATTTAAAGCAACATTTTCCGTGCAGTCTTTTCTAAAGGCGTCCCAGTTAGTTTTGTTACTAGTTAACCTGGGCGGTCCTTCTTTCGTATCTAGATTTCCACCTATTTTTAAAGTGACTGCTGAGTGATCTGAGCATAGATCATAGCATTCTTCGACTTCCGTCAGATCTTTAGCTAGCCCTTTTGCGATACAGAAGTCGACGAGGTCAGGAATTTTATTTTTGTCAGTTGGCCAATACGTTGGCTTTCCCGTCGAAAAAAATTTCACACCACGCTTCATGCTGACTTTGTACAATAGCCTGCCTTTCGTTGAATTACATCTTGAACCCCAGAAGGTGTGTTTCGAGTTAAAGTCACCACCGATGATAAAATTAGGCCCGAGTGATTCAAAGAGGCGAACGAGGTCGTCGTCTACTAGCCTATATCCCGGAGGAAAGTAACTAGATCCAATGTGGTAGTCTAAGTGGTTTATTTTTACGGAGACTGAACTTATTTGCATAGAGTCGAGTTCTATTTTCATGTCTTCGGAGTGCTTGATGCAGTCTTTGATGTAAAGAGAAGATCCGCCTCTCGCATTTTCCGAAGGATGATGTGCGTGATAATCACTGTATCCTTTTATTTTGGGTCCCTTTTTTAGGTGGGTGCCTGATATCAGAGCATATATCAATACTGTTTTTCCGTAGAAATACTTCTAGTTCGTCGATTTTTTTTCAGAAGGCCGTTTGCGTTCCATGTTAGTATCTTGAGCAATTGTTTCATATTCATGTTTTGTCGTTTGTCTTGCGAGGTTTGGTCTCGAGCTTGCTCAATTTGTCAAATATGACTTGATTAATCTTGGTTTGCTCCTCAAGTTTTTCCAATATCACGGATAATAGTTGACATACCGGATCTATTGTGGCTGATCTTGAATTGGGTTCGTGTGACGCGACTTGCGCGTACGATCTCACGCCAATCAGTGGCGGTTTTTCCATTGTACTTTGACCAGCACCACTTTCTTTGGCAATTTTTATATTGTCCTTCATCGGTCTCGTCTTTTTGACTGGCTTAACAATCTTAGTCTTATCGGTTTTGGGATATTTTAGGCTAGTATTCGGGTGTACCGGTTCCCTGACAGTATCGCGTCTTTTTTGAAGTTCTTTGGCGACTTCACAACCTCGATAATTCTTAACATCAATAACCAAATCTATTACCTTTCAAAACAAAGTATTGCGTAACATTGTTAATGCGACATGGTATATTCGAAACGTTGATCTACACAGATCTAGAAATTAAAATGGTACAAAACGATATAAAAACATACACAAAAGCTACAATCCATCTGGAACGGATGATACCCGGTGGGCGTGGCCAAATTGCATTTTGTACTTAAATATGCCTGTAACGTCGGCCGTTTGAGGATGTTGCATGTAAAATTTCATCAAAATCGGTTTTTTGATGAAATCGCCCCCAAAAAGTGGGCGTGGCCATTTTTTTTGTGTGGGTGAATTGTAGGGAATCTAAATGCCTAAATATTTGGTCTTAACAAAATTTTTCGGTTTCATATAATTTAGTGAAGTTATAAAAAAGTGGGCGTGGCAGTGGGTGGATTTGAAAACTTTTTAAACTTTTTCTCAGAAGCCCAGATATAAAATTTCTTCCTCCTAGCTCAAAATTTAAGGCCCAAAAAGCGGTGACACACGGACGGACGGACGGTCATCGCTCAATCGATTTCGCTATTGATGCTGATCACGAATATACATATATATTTTATAGGGTCTATTTCGATTATTTCTCTATGTTACAAACTATGTGTCAAACTTAATATACCCTTAGGATAGGGTATAAAAAGTCTCAAGTACCTATGTACATATAAACATGAAATTAGACTTCGCAACCGTAACAATTGTAGAAGTGGGTGAATTCCAAAACGTTAAAATGCGTTTTTTTTTACTGCTTAGCATTTGTAATGCAAAAAAATGACATTGACAAATTTAAAAAAAATAGTTGTCTTAAAGGCTCAGAAGAATTTTAGAATTTTATTATTTTATTTATTATTTGTTATAGAATGCGAACTATGAACTATCACTATATACACATTCATGACGCGTAGTTTTTATTTGTTTGTGCTGCTGATGCATTTCATAATGCATTTTGAAAATATGCATTGCTTCACAATGATTGTCGTCCATCAATTGGAATTATTGATGAAGCAGTAATTCTGCAGTACTGCGTTTTGGAATTCAGCCAGTAACTCAACTACTGAACAATACATAACAATTGAATTAGAAGGCTCAAAAGAAAGGAGTGATTATCTACTATTGTTAAAAAACAAACACGACCGACAAAACACGGTTTCTTGACTGGGTTGGGTATAGAGTTTTATTATACTTATTTTTACATATTTTACATTATTTGTTTGAGTTATAAATTGAAATTGTAATATTACTAATTAAATACATATTTATTTTATTTTTAGTATTGGTCTCGAAGTACGCCTATGGAAGCTTATAACATCAGAAAGACATAAATTAAAATCGAACTCGCAGGCAGATGTTGCAAGTGGCTTAGTTGGCGATGAGATGGACGGTTTATACGAATCATGCAATGAATAATGTAAATGTCCAAAATATATACTAATTCTAAATTAATGTTTTTTTTTATATACATTTGTATATACGTGTCTTGTATAAATAAAATAAAAGATTCAAGATTATTTATTAAATTGAAATGTATAAATTGTTTATACCCGAGGGATAGGCTTCCTAATATAAATATAATATAATGGAGATAGAACATCAAAAATATATCAGTAATTAGTATGTTAATAGTTGAGTCGATTGGTCATAAATTTGATCTCAGTAGTCACTGTCTGATAGGTCAACATAGTAAGAGGTTGCTTTTTTCTAATGCCTTCTGCAGGAGCTGTAGCGACGAAAAGGAGGAGAAATCTTCCAAACAATCCGGTCTGATCCCATCTTAAATAAGACTGTTTCATTTAGGGGCTCTTCTCTCCGCCAACCACAGCGAACTGTGATTAATTTAATAAGTACCTGGATAGCCACAATGAAATATTAAGTCTGCACATGAAAATTTACAAGGAAATTAAAAATGAGTTGCCGATTGACTCGCGCACGCTTTTTTACTCGTTTTACCCACCACCCAGTTTGTCAAAATAAAAAACAAAAAAAAAAAAAAACCGCCAAAACTAAAACAAATAGCAGCAAGCATTAAATTCTATAAAAACAAAAAACTAGCCTCCCACCCAAAATATTTCTAATTAAAAGCAACAAAAAAAAAATATAGCACCTGATAAACAGTTCCCATCGCGCGTGCAACGATTATTCAGTGCACAGTGAAGTGTATAAAAAAAAACAAAATCAAAACAAGTGTCCTCATCATCTCAGCGACTGCTGCTGGATCGTATTCATTGCATTTGCCGTATGTTTTCTTTTCTCATGCGGTCGATGCAAAGCTTATGGTAAAGTAGCACCAGACGAATAGCGGGCTGTGAGTGTTTATTTTGTTGGTGGACCAAAGCATGTTGTCGTACGGGCATAACACCTACGACAATTTGTTTTGGAAAATTAACGTAGGATTTACACTTCACAGCTCTGCTTAGTAGCGTCGATGTTTGTGTTTTTTGTGTTTGGCTTTTATAATGTCAGGGAATTTTAGAGTGGATGTAAGCAACATTCGTGGGCTAAGGAAGAATCACTTCGCCTTGTACGTCCACGTCTGTAAATACAGGCCAGCTGTTTTGGCACTGGGTGAAACACAGGTAGGCGAGAACTCTGATTATTCAGAATTGAACCTTCCTGGATATAGCCTGGTGCCTTTATTCTTCTCTCACCGCGGTCTCGCCATTTATATCCGTAGTGATGTAGCCTACCAAATTCAACCACAATATGGCTCCTGTTCCAATCCGGAATTTACCTTCATGTGGTTACAAATCAGTGTCTGTAGGCAAATTATCCACTACTGTTTTATTTATAGAAGCCCCAACTTTGACAGCAATTCTACTTGTAATGAGTTTGATGAGCTGTCTGACTCCATCTTACGAATTGTTTCCCATTACCCTCATACTGAGATCGTCATTGCGGGCGATATCAATATACACAATTCTGGTTGGCTTCGACATTCTGGACAGACAACACCCGAAGGAAGATATGTTGAAATCTTCCCAGTTTTTGTACAGTTGCCAAATGGAGTAGACGTGTTTTCTTTGAGCGGCAGACACATCCTAGTTCAAATACCTTTATCTTCTTCCTAAATAGCTACAACCACCTAAGCGCTGTTTACTGATCTATTTGCGACAAAGTGTTATCATTACTTAGCGTCATAGCGAAATCAGTCTCTTCTAAATAATAAAATAAAACATTCGGTGTTTGATATTTTTTGTGATACCGCGGCTTTGTTTCAAGAGCTTCAAAAGTCACTCAATGCACACAATGTCTAATTTCAAAACACACGATAAGGCTACACGACTACAGACCAATCTCATGAAACAGTTGGTCCAACACACAGCCTCACCCTCATCATCATCCACAAGACAACAGTCGCCTGAAGCAAAAATTTACTCACCTTCCCCTGCAACTATGACGTCAGACAACAAAACAAATCAACTTACTTCCTTATCAAATCAAATTGAAAAGCAAGGAGACCTAATTATGAGCCGTCTGATTACCATGGAAGAGAACTTATCATCGCGAATCACCACAATCGAAAATACCATTAATGCGAAACTCGATGCAATTGATAGTGAAGTGACCGATCTAAAACACCGTATTTCTGCTTTGGAAGACTGCTCAGGAAATATCAACTGCTTGCAAATGGAAGTTGAAAATTGTAAACAACAACTACAACAAAAGCTGGAGCAGCTGAGCCACCCTGAGCGTAATGGGATCGACGAACTGTCACAACTGAAGGCACAAGTTGAGAAACTGCACATGAAAAACATTGAAACTGATGCTCTACTTGTTGGTGTTCCATCTTCTGCAGATGAAAATCTTAAATTCACTTTTAACAAACTATGTATCACATTAAATTGCAAACTACCACCTCTCATTAGCAGAATATTTCGCGCTAAGAAGACAAGTGATGCCGCCATCATAGTGAAATTCTTTTCCACCCACGACAAATACACAATCATGAAAGCATTCGCCGATTTTAGGAAAACACACTCACGACACTTCTGCCAATCTGACATCGGCTTTCAAACAAATCGACCGATATTCATGCAGGAGTCTCTCAATGGACAAAATCGAGGTATCCTGAGAAATGCACTACACCTGAGACGTCGAAAACTTATTTACTCCGTGTTTACCGTGCGAGGCCAGGTTTATGTGAGAACCCGAAGTGAGTCAATTGCTGTGTATATTGACAGCGAGGATCAGCTAAACAACATCGCCCAAATGCAAATGTCAAAAGACGATGACCAATATTCGCCGCAGAATTCCTTAGCTCCTCCAACTCCAGGTGTTCCCAAACTTTCATTTTCAATTATTTTTTTTTTTTTTTCTCTTTTTTCCTTAAAAATTTTCTGAAATTATAATTTTTAATGGTATATTTAACTATAACTTATAAATTTATTAGCAACATCTTTATTTAAATTATGTCTCTATTACTTTCCCTCTCTCTTCGAACTCCCTGTTTCTCCATTTCCTTTCCTCTTATAGTGCTGATTTTGAGTGTTTTTTCTTATTATTATATATTGTCACTTGTGATTTCTCTGTTTGTGCTATATATCGTATTTTTATCTCTTATATGACATCTGCACAGAATTTAATTGACACAGATGCTGTTGGCAGAGGTTCGGTGCATACAATGCTTAAAATTTTATCCAATCTGCATCGCGGTCTAAAAATTTGCCACTTTAACGCTAGGAGTCTCAATACACCGAAATTGGACTTTGTTAGGAATGTTCTTGATGGAGTAGACGTAGATATCATTTGTGTCAGTGAAACATGGTTCAAGCCCGAAATATCCAACCGTATATATGACATACCAAACTATACACTATATCGCAATGATAGACTCACAAGTACCTGGGGCGGAGGTGTTGCCATTTACTCCAGATCAACTCTTAACTGCAGAATAATTGATAGATCTGTAAACACTGACGTTGAATATTTAGTTCTGGAAGTATCTGACAGAAGCACAAAGTGCATTGTATCATGTGTGCATAACCCGAACAAGAATCTTTCTCCTGTATCGTTCTTTGAAGCATTCTCTGAGTTTTCTCCTGTGTATGAGCATATTATTGTTTATGATGATATTATGATGCCAATTTGTTGAAAGCTGATTCATTCCCGTCTCAACTGCTTAATGCAATTTTTGCAACTGGACTGGCAGTAATGAACTCCTTATATCCTACTCGTTATTCGCCAAATGATGCCCCGAGTCTGCTCGACCTTTTGATTGTGGCAAATCCTTCTAATGTGCTCCTTCATGACCAATTAGCTCTTGATGGAATCTTAGATCATGATCTTATCTTCTGCACATACGATATAGACTTTACCCACTCCACTATTGCTTTAACTTTTCAGTTTAGAGATTACAAGTCTATAAATATCAGCTCACTTGCTTTTCATGCGAGTTGTATGCCTTGGGACGACTGTAAATACGTAGCAAATGTTGATGATAAACTGTGTTGTATACAATCATGTACTAGCGAACTGTTCGAGAGGCATGTTCCTCTGAAGACAGTGCATATACGTAATAAAAAGTGTCCATGGTTCACTTCTGAAGTACATGCATCAATAAGGCAACGTCGTAAGCAGTACCATAAGTGGAGAAACAACCAATGCTCGAAAAATTGGTTAATATACTACCAGGCGCGTAATTGGGCTACTTCAGTGACACGGTCAGCTAAACAAAATTTTTTTGCCTCGAAGCTAAATGGGCAACTCTCCTTTAAACAGCTTTGGTCTAATTTGCGTGATATCGGTATTGGCAGAAGGGACAAGTTAGATTGTACACTCGATCCCAATGCTCTTAATAATCATTTTCTGGCCAACACATCAAGTCCATCAAATTTTTCCCCGAATAGCGCGCTACGTAGAGGATCGCAAGAGCCGTTTGACTTTAAAGTGGTAACAGAGAGTGATGTGGCTGAAATTGTTCAAATGCTTAAATCTAATGCAATTGGTGTTGATGGCATACCCCTTAGATTTATAAAACTAATTCTTCCCTTCCTGTTGAGTCCACTCACGCATCTTATTAACCACTGCATTACGTCCTCAACCATTCCACTCTTATGGAAAGAAGGTAGAATAAATAAATTATAAATAATTATTTGTCAAACAGAATCCAGAGAGTGGTGGTGGACGAGGCAATTTCGGAACCCAGAACCCTTCTTTCGGGAGTACTCCAGGGCTCGATACTGGGCCCAATCCTCTTCTGTATGTTTATAAATGACTTACCCACGGTCTTCAAAAATGTTTCTTCTCACCTATATGCTGATGACGTACAGATTTATTTGTCAAGTCGTATTGGCCTTATTGAAGATCTTGTGGTTAGAATTAATGAAGACCTCACAAAAATCCATCGTTAGTCGGAGACAAATGGTCTTTCCCTAAATCCAGGTAAAACGCAAGCAATATTGCTGTCATACACGGATTACAGTACAAGCGACTTTCCCTCAATCTGCATTAAAGACTACAAAGTACCATTCTCGAAGTCAGTGACAAGCCTAGGTTTTAAGGTGTGCAAACACTTGTCAGGTATTGATCATGTTAGTATGACAGTTGGGCGCATTTATGGAGCCCTGAGGAAACTCTGGATGTCTGGCAGATTTACTCCCACTGAAACAAGGCTTCGCCTAGCCAAAACATTACTTGTGCCCCTAATTACGTATTCAGAGGTTGTGTATCCAAGATTGGACTCTGCCTCTAAACACAAACTACTTGTGGCATTCAACGATGTGAGTCGGTATGTCTATGGCTTGCGGAGATATGACCACATATCAGCCTACCAAACCAATATCTTAGGTTGTACTCTCTCGCAGTATATCAATGCAAGAAATTGCATATTTCTCCACAAAATCATCCATACAAAGTCACCAGGTTATTTGTATAATAAACTAAACTTCTGTCAGTCTGCAAGAACGCTCAACATACTAGCACCATCGCATAAGTATTTGAATTCATCGCGCCTCTTTTATGTTAATAGCATTCGTCTTTGGAATTCTTTGCCAATACACGTCAAACAAATCAGAGGTTTCACAAGTTTTAAAAAATGTATATTTAACTATTTTTCTAGTCAGCGCTAGTTCTCACTCCCTTTCTCTACCTGTTTCTTCCCTATTTCCCATTCTTTCTTATGTCCTTCTATCATCTTCTAATCTGCTTTTATTATTTTATAGAATTATTATTTGTAATATTATTAAATCTAACCAGCATTGTAATATACCTTTCATTGTACTATAAAAGACTTAGTTTCTTACTTGTATAAACCGATAGAAATAAATTGAAATTGAATTGAATTGAATTGAATCTTTGCTGAGGTAAATAATTTGACCCAGCTTGTAAATGAGTCCACACGGCTACCCGACATGGACAGTCACGCCGCCAATACTCTGGACTTGTTCCTTAGCTCCCACCCCGATAAATACGGCATAAACGTATTATCGCCTCTAGGTTCGTCAGATCACTGTGTCGTATCGGCTAATTTTTCGTACCTTAACCACACAGTTAAAGAAAAAACTCCTAAAAGATTAGTTTGGCAGTACGAAAAAGCCAACTGGGACGGCATGAACAGCTTCTTCAGGAGTTTTAACTGGTCGTTATGTTTCCTCGATAACGACGTGGACGCCGCCGCCGATACGATTACAAACACTATCCTCCTCGGCATGAAATCCTTTATTCCTCACAGAATAAAGAGTATCAAGCCAAAGGAAAACCCGTGGTATGACTCGAGCTGCAAAGAGGCTATCAGGTTGAGGGAGCTAAGATTTCGGTCTTTTAAGACCGACCCAACAGAGGAAAACCGAAAAATGTTTAAACGAGCCGGAAATGATTGCAATGCTCTAATTCGCCTTGTAAAATTCTCCTTCGACCAAAAATTGAGGCAAAAGATTCTACACTGTCCCAAAGGTAGCAGAAATTTTTGGTCGTTCGTCAAAAATATAAAAAATTGTGCCTCATCTTCCACCCCAACGCTCGTTCACAACGACACTCCATCTGTCAGCTCTTTGGACAAGGCCAATCTGCTTGCAGCCTTATTCGCTGCGAACTCCACATTCCCAGATTGTGCTTTGACTCCCCCTGTACTTGAGCGCGTCGAATATTCTATGGGACAAATCCACTTTCGCACTCATACAGTAGCAAGAGTACTTAAAGATCTTAACATAAACAAATCCGCTGGTCCAGATGGTATCTCACCCATTATTCTGAAGAGGTGTTCTTCCACGCTGGCAAAACCACTGCGTAAGCTTTTTCATCTATCCTACTCTTCTGGACTCTTCCCGAGTAGATGGAAAACAGCATTTGTCCAGCCCGTCCCTAAAAAAGGCGAATCTTCTTCTCCCTCCAACTATCGACTCATTGCACTTACGTCCCTTCTTTCCAAGGTCATGGAAACGCTGATAAATCGTCAGCTTATGAAATATCTTGAATCACGAAAGCTCCTTAATGACCGTCAGTATGGTTTTCGTAGCAAAAGGTCCACTGGTGATTTGATGGTATATCTCACCGTACAGTGGAACCACTCTCTACATCATTCTGGTGAATGTAAGATTGTTGCGCTTGATATTTCAAAGGCATTTGACAGAGTTTGGCATCAAGCTCTTTTGTCGAAAATGCGTGCATTTGGCATCGATGAATCTCTTCTTCAATGGATTAGAGACTACCTTTCGGAACGTTCAATTCAAGTTGTTTTGGATGGTTTCAAGTCTGCAATCCACCATATAAATGCTGGCGTCCCCCAAGTCTCCGTTTTGTCTCCGACTCTCTTTCTTATTTTCAAAACGATCTCTTGTCTGCTACTTCTAATGCAATACATTCCTTCGCTGACGACAGCACCCTCAGCTTCTCATATTCGTTCCCAGACTCACGTCCCTGCTCTTCGGCCGTAGAACTGGAACGGCAGCGTATGTTAAGCTCATTAAATTCCGATCTTGACAGTATAATTAAATGGGGTATAAACAACAGAGTGGAATTTAATGCTTCGAAAACCCAATGCTGTCAGCTGTCGCTCAAGCGTAACCTTAACCCCTTGTCATTATCAATGAATGGCACTTGCATCGTCGAAACCGAAAGACTTTCCATTCTCGGTATGTGTGTTAACGACCATCTTCGTTGGAATGACCACATATTCGAATCCGCCAAGAATGCTGCGAAATGTTTAGGATTCCTTAAACGCTGCAAGAAGTTCTTTACCCCCTCTGATCTGGCTACAATATATAAGGCATACATCCGCCCCAAGCTCGAGTATAATGCTCATATCTGGTCTGGTGCTCTTAAGACCTCTTTGCACCTGCTGGATAGAATTCAAAATCGAGCGTTAAAACTAATAGGGAACAGAAGCATAGCGGAGTCTATTGACTCGCTCCAACATCGCAGAAATGTCTCTTGCCTTTCCTTATTCTATCGCTTTTTTCACAAACAGTGCTCCAGCGAAATAGCCAGTTGCATTCCGCCCCTTCATCAATTTTCTCGCAATACCCGTCACGCTTTGAATGCTCATCAGTATACCCTCAAGCCTATTTTCGGACGTACCGTCAAGTATAGAGATTCTTTCATAAACCGTACAACACGAATGTGGAATGCTTTACCAAGCTCTATTTTTCCCTCACAGTATAATCCACAAACATTTAAAACCAACGTCCATCTCCTATCTTCTCTTCCTAATTTCCCTAACGCCCGCGCTGTGTATTAACATTAAAAGGGTAGTATTAAGCCCTTGAGCGCGCGTGAATTATAAAAAAAAAAAAATAAATAAAAAAATCGACTGGCGAGTGTGAAATCAAATCGATTCACAAATCGATTTTAATCGCTAAAATTGTTCTCAAGAGCTAAAATTCACCCTTATTGTCGTCGTCGTCTACGACTCTAAAACACGACGCGACTGTTTGGCATTGGCGATGACAAATGAACGACTTTTGTCGCGGCGCCGATCGACAAAAGTCGTCTGAAATGTCAAAGTATGTGGATTGTATTTTTCGGCGACGATCGTCGGTATTGTCTGAGGCGTTTTATAACGATGTTTGTCGTGGAAATGTTATATTTTTGTCGTCGATAATTTTGCGAACGACTGTGATTAAGTGTTGAAGAAAAATATGTGTATTTAATTTTTGAATGACGAAATGAACGAATATGTCAGTTATAGTATTTTTCAGAATAAAGATAACAAATAAAAGACAATTTCAACAATTATTGCATGAAATGGAAAAATACCGCTTTGGCAAAATCATTTACAAAGGGCATAATACAAGTGATGTTAGTCGCCATTGGAACGACGTACATATATATCTTTTCACTGAATTATCTTGGCCAAAGTAACTAACAAATAATCACCCATTAATCATCATCTAGTCCCAAATTAATTTCAACATTTCATTAATTTTCAAATTAATGAAATTTTTAATTTTTAATAAAAAAATATAAATTCGTCGACTCAAATATCAAAAGACATGTGTGTAGTGTGTGGAATGTACATATGTGGAATATAAGTGTTCAGATAGTCGTGTCGTTTTAGTTACGCAATGTGAAAATCCAAACGCCTCAACTCGACAGATGTCGCCAGTCGTTTTCGCCAGACGATGACGACAATAAGGGTGATTGTTGGCTGATATCGACCGAGGTTTGATCCTGAGACAACGCCTAAAATTTCTTTCACGGTCCCACCTCTCTCTGGCGTTGGACAAACATCTCAGAGTAAAATTGTCATTAAAAAGCTTCACAAAACACAAATTGACCTTCGGATACGGCATTAAACAGTAGGCCCCTTCCATTCCTGTAAAGAATATAACACGCACAACACGAATGGTTGTGAGAAGCTATGCCTTGGGTTCCATGAACCTGTTACGCCAAAAAGTTGTTTGTTTATACCAGAACACATCCAACGCCAATGAAGAAGAATCCTGTGGTGGAATCGGCTAAGGTGATAGTTGACTGTTGATAATTAAAATCAAATACATACAGTGTAAGTAGATACAATAAATACAATGCGTAAGTTGATTATCAACTTAATAGTCGTTTTCGTGATAGCTACATAGGTGTCGTTTTCAAATATTTCAGTAGTTTTCATTTGTTATTCGGTATGATTTCCAGGTTTTTACAGAAATCTGCTCTGCGCTTCACAATATACATATGTACATATCGTACATATGCTGCCCATACAATGTCCCTTTTCCTGAATGAAAAGTAAATAAATCTCCAACTCGAAATTTTGTGTATACATTTTACTTTGTACTTACATTTTATTTATTTTAAAAAAAAGTAACCCACAAACATAATATGAAGAATACAGAGTTAAAAAAAGTGGCACATCACACTTTTCCATGTTTTTTACCCGTTACTGAGTTCTGAAGAAGTGGAAATTTTCTTTGCTTGGCCTGCAATGAGCCTCAACATGAATCCCATCGAATACGTTTGGGGCATGCTAGGAAGAAGATTTTTGTTGCGATTCGCCATACCAGAGATACTCAGTTGCTTAAAATCTGCTCTAATAGAGGAATGGGAGAATAAGGGCGGTACCTTAATAAAAAATCTTATTGAAGCTATGCCCAGATTAATTTCCACTTTAATTGATGCTTGTGTTGGTAACACACTATTAAAAAAAATAAAGAGCGCCCGCAAAATTCAATTTTAAACGTTTTGTATGAAATGGTAACTTCTTAAGTTTTTATACCCTATCCTAAGGGTATATTAAGTTTGACACATAGTTTGTAACATAGAGAAATAATCGAGATAGACCATATAAAGTATATATATTCGTGATCAGCATCAATAGCGAAATCGATTGAGCGATGACCGTCCGTCCGTCCGTCCGTATGTCACCGCTTTTTGGGCCTTAAATTTTGAGCTAGGACGATGAAATTTCATATCTGGGCTTCTGAGAAAAAGATACAGTACAAGTGTAAAAATTTTTGAAATCCGCCCACTGCCACGCCCACTTTTTCATAACTTCACTAAATTATATGAAACCGAAAAATTTTGTTAAGACCAAATATTTAGGCATTCAGATTCCCTACAATCCACCCATACAAAAGTTTTGGCCACGCCCACTTTTTGGGGGCGTTTTCATCACAAAACCGATTTTTGTGCCTTAAATTTTTAACTAGGACGCTGAAATTTCATATCTGGGCTTCCGAGAAAAAGATACAATACTAGTGTAAAATTTTTTTACATCCGCCCACTGCCACGCCTACTTTTTTATAACTTCACTAAATTATATGAAACCGAAAAATTTTGTTAAGACCAAACATTTGGGTATTTAGATTCCCTACAATTCACCCATAGAACAGTTTTGGTCACGCCCACTTTTTGGGGGCGTTTTCATCAAAAAACCGATTTTGATAAAATTTTACATGCAACATCCTCAAATGTTCGACATTATAGCTATATTTGAGTATAAAATGCAATTTGGCCACGCCCACTTTATAGAGAGGAGGATAGGGTATCATACGATCCGTTCCAGACGGATTGTAGCTTTTCTGTATGTTTTTTCTTTCTTTTAGTTTTTGGTTTTTTATTTTTAAGTTAATTTTTTCCTTCTTTGCTTTAATTAAATATTTTTTACTTTAATTCCAATAAATCAATAAACTGGAAAAACGGCTTTAATTCAAACTTTGTTGTAGATATTGCGTATTTTCAAAGTGTGCCATTTTTTTGTAACTTGTGTTTGGGTTGCGTTGCCAAGTCTAACCCCCGGGTGGTGTTTCCTTTGTAATTAGATGTTTGTGCGTAGTGATGGTGTGGCCCATCCTAAGTCTAATATAAGCTTTTATTTTTTTGGTTGGAATGTTTTGTGGATAAATTGCTTTATCGCCATTCGGGTTAAATTGTTTGTATAGGTGATGGTATTCGGACCAGAACGTTTTTCTTTTGCGTTTAAAGTGTAAAAGCAAGTAGGTATGTTCGTAGGTCTTATTATTAAAGGTATAAAACATGTGTTTCGAAAAGGTGTATCGAAATAATATAATTATTCAAGGTAAAGAAAAGAACTTGAAATTTTCGAGAAAACGTTATAAAAAATTCAACTTTATGCACTCTTTTTGCTTGGCGATTGATAGAACTCACTGTAGAAGCAGAAGTGTTGAAAACTCATGTATCTCCTCCTTTTATAGCATTTTCAGTAAGCTTTACGTCCCGTATTGGTAGGCAGGTCGATGACCCCTTGTCTGTTACAGGTTTGCTATTTTATGTTTAATCAATACATACTTACTTAACAATTGAGTTTAACATTGTGTGTGTGTACCTATAATAATATTTAGATATTTCAATGTATGAGTGCAAAATTCTAAACAAATTTACATTAATGCTGCAAGTTAGAATTACATAGATCGTGCGAATTTATGCATCATTTCCCTTTCTTCAAGTCAATATGAATTAGAGTGTGTTTTTCATAGATTGATAATATATATGTGTAATGTCATGGGTATAGTTATCTGCTACTATGGGATCTCCTACTCCACATCAGTCCATCAGTTGACATGCATATAGGGGTGAGTTTTTGTAGTTCATGGGGTAAATCTTCATGGACATTTTGCGTATAAATCTATTGCCATTAAATTTTATTTATTTATTATGTTCTTCAATTCACAATTCACAATTCACTAAAGTATGAGTTAATCGGTTATATAGGTAGTTCATTGTATTTCTAGTTCATTGTGATCGACCCACAGATTAGTCACCGGCAAGGGGGATCATTTTGTGATTGGGCGTTTTAGAATTGATTTTTGTGTCTTTACGGTCACCACACGTGTAAGACCGTCCGAACCGGCGTGCAATTGTAGAACCTGCGCGAGTACCCATAAGGATGGTGGGAGATTATCTTCCTTGATCAGGACAATATCACCAATGTTTATGTTTGGCTGGGTTTGCAGCCACTTTGGTCGTTTTTAAAGTCGATGTAGATACGTTGCGCTCCACTGCTTCCAAAAATCTTGAACTAATCGTTGTAAGTAAAGGGTTTTCCAATAGGGACTTGACAACTTTGAATTTAATTTGTGAACGCACTCTTTCATTAATCATCAAACTGTCACTGTCAATTTATTCAGTAAACTCAACAATTTCATCATGGTAAAGTACACGAACGAGTAACGCCTGCAAATTATTATATAAAATTTTCTACCGAAATTCGGAGTCGGTGACTGCAACTTTAAGAGCGTTAACTCCAATTTTCGGTCGTAATTATCGCCCTAGTAGACAGGCAATAACAAGTTTAGTGCAAAAATTTGAGTCTACATATTCGTTGTGTGATGTCGCCGTGTCAGTGAGACAACGGGTTGGTCGTAGTGTCGAAAATGTCGCTGCCGTTCAGGCGTCCGTAGCAAACGATCCAAATCAGTCAATTCCACGGCGTTCTCAAAAATTGGGCATCGCTCAGACCACATGTGGCGATTATTTTTGGCCCGATTTGGGAGATATGAACTTAGACGACATGTGGTTTCAACAGGATGGTGTCACAAGCCACGCAAGCCATATAGTAAGTATGGTGAGCGTGTTATCTCAAGAAATGGGCCAGTCGATTGGCCGCCTCGTTCGTGCGATTTAACGCCGCTAGACTATTTTCTGTGGGGCTACGTTAAGTCATAGGTTTATGCCAACAAGCCGACGACGTTGGAAGAGCTCAGAGCCAACATTGAATGCGAAATAGCGGCCGTTTCGGCCGAAATGTGTGGCCGAGTCGTTGAAAATTGGGTCCAACGAATCGGCCGCTGCAAACGTGCCCGCGGTGGCCATATGAACGAAGTCGAGTTCCATTCATAAATGGCCAGGTGTTAACACTGACAGGCCTTATGGGACACAGCGGCCTTGAATTGAGGCACGCTTCTATTTGAACAAGAAGTGTGGCGTATTCTTCAAATGTTAACTTCGCTGTACCCATTGTTCTTTTGAGGTGGTGTTTTATGGACTTGACACCAGCCTCCCATAGCCCTCCGAAATGAGGAGATGAGGGGGGATTGAAGTGCCACGAAGTATTTAAAGACGACAATATGTTTTGGACCTCCGTTGACCATTCCGAAGATATGAACTTACTGTCCGCTTTTAGTTCCGTGTTTGGTCCTTTAAAATTAGTACCGCAGTCGCTAAACAAGTTTGTGCAAATACCTCTTCGAGCAACAAATCGTCTAAATGCAGCTTTGAACGCCGCTGCGCTGAGATCACTGACCAATTCGATGTGTATCGCCTTTGTAGATAGACAAACAAATACGGCAATGTAGCCTTTAGTCGATTTGTTACATATACCCTTCCAGAGTTTAGTATCTACCGGACCGGCGTAATCCACTCCAGTATTTGTGAAAGGCCTTGAGACATATTGTGCGCTCTTGCATTTTTGCATTGTAGCGATGGCATCGAATGCACTGATGAATTACTGCTTTCACATTTCTCTTTAGATTCGTAATCCAGTAGGTGTTGCGCACTTCGGCCATCGTCATCTGTTGTCCACCGTGAAGCATGCGTTGATGGACATCATGCGCAATTAATTTGGACAAATTGTGTTGGTCCTTTAAAATAATTGGATATTTTTGGTTAAAAGGGATAGGTGCGTTGGATAGGCGACCTCCTACCCGTAATATTTCTTCCGCATCTAGAAATGGATTTAAGCTAATAATATGACTGCGTAAAATGTGTTTTCGGATTCGTTTTTTCGTTCCTTTCTTTTGGTTTCTAGATCGGTGCCAATAATAATTGCTGCTGGAAGGTTCGCTATGTCTAACGTTTTCAGAAAAGTTGGACCCTTCCACCAAGTTTCATTGCGGATAAGTTCTTCCGGTGACACTCCTCTCGAACCAAGATCTGCTGCATTGTTTTTGGTGCCAACGTGTCTCCAGATGCTTGGATTTGTAAGAGATTGGATCTCAGCTACCCTATTGGCTACAAATGTAGTGCGTATTGCAGGGTTGCCCTTAATCCATGCGAGTACGATCATTGAATCAGACCATGCAAGGATTTCCGGATTATCAAATTGCATGGTTTTAATTGTTCTATGCAACAGTTTTGCTAATAAGAGATTAGAGATTAGATTATTTTTTTTTTATTCTTATAAATTCATAAATTAATAGAAAACTTAATACAATACAGATGAAATACTTCAAACAAAATATAAGAAAGGTTGGTGGCATTCAGTATTTATATACAAGAAAAAAATAGATTAGAATGCCACTTCAATTGGCTGAGGTAATGCATAGTAAAATATATTGGGTAGGGTGACCCTTTAAGAATTCAAAAAAAATAAACTTAAACATTACAATAAGCAAGATCCAAAAAACAATTCAAAAGAGATTGAAGCATCCCACGAAACCTCTTTCAACCATAGTTGCTGCAAAATCAGTTTTACCCTTATGATGCATGGATGCGGGCTATATCTGCGAGAATGGATCGTTTTGTATGTTTCTCGACATCAGGTAATGTAATTTTAAATTTTAATATGTCCTGTGCTGGATGCCATTGAATGCCAAGAGTTTTGATAGCATCTGGAGAATCTAAATTCAGAGGAAGATTTATCTCTCTTTCATTTTCAGGAACTTGCTCCAAAACCTTGGTTGAATTGCTAGCCCATTTGCGAAGAGGAAATTTTAAGCATTTTGTACGTGAGGATAGTTGTCATTTATTTCCTCTGCAAGCTCTTGCAAGCATGCCACCGCAGAGTGTGGAGCTGAAGCTGTTCCAAATGTGACAGTATTAGCCGCAAAAATTTTTATTGGTTGAGTAGGCGATGATCTTCATAAAATTAATTGATAGGGAACGTCCCTTTGTGTCATCCATATTTGGCGGTACACCATACTGATGTCTGCCACCAACGCCACCTTGAACTTTCTCCATTCAGCAATAAGATCTATAATGTCGGGTTGCAATCGAGGCTCTACCATAAGGGTCTCATTCAATGACAATCCGATTGATGATTTGCACGAAGCATCGAAGACTACGCGTAATTTGGTAGTGGTGCTTGATTCCTTTACCACTGCGTGATGAGGTATAAAGTAGTGACCTCCATCTACTAGTTCCTTTTCTTTCACGATTTCTGTCATGTGCCCTAAGGCAATGTATTCATCTATGCAGGCAATGTAAGCCTGCCGTAACTTTTCCCTTGAGGCAAAGCGTCTTTCAATCTGGAAGAATCTTGCCATTGCTGCCTTCTTTGAATTACCTAGGTGCGGTCGAATCTCGTTCTTAAAAGGGAATTATACTTCATATCGACAATCTTTCCTTCGTCTAACCGTCCTTTTGAAGTGTTGTGGACACTGCTCCTCCTCAGGAGTTCGCTTCCTTTCGTCCAGATTCTCCTCAATCTCCCAGAAATGCTTCAGTTGAGCATCTAATGAGTTAAAGTGGTTATGTACAGTGAGAGATTGAGACGCAGAGTTGGCATTGGTGGCACCTGTTGAAATCCAGCCGAGTTCAGTTAGCTGTGCAACTGGAGATCCTTCTGGACCTTTTATTAGACCTTCTAAAATAATGGATCCGTAAACGCCAGCACCTATTAACATGTCTATTTTACCGGTGACATTGTACGTTGGATCTGCCAATTTTAATTTGCACAGATGATCCCACATGTTTTGCGGTAGGTGCTGTGTTGGCAACGTTGATGTAAGTTGAAGAAACACGAAGGCCTTAACGTTAATGGAGAACAAGTCGTTGAACAGAGGCAAGAGAGTGAATTCGACTAGACTAGTAGAAGTGCCTGTTGAAGTTTTTCCTAAACCTGTTATCTTTGCTGAAGTGCTTTGTTTTTTAAGATTGAAGAGTTGGGTGGCGTTCTCAGTAATGAACGTAGCTTCTGACCCGGGGTCGATCAGTGCTCTAAGAACGTGACGTATTCCATTTGAAGCGGAAACTTTAACCAATCCCGTAGCTAAAAGTGCCTTGGACCTCATTTTGTTGAAATGAGTATTAAAGACTTGGGAAGTTAAGTCATCTGAGAGAGGCGGTTGTTCTATATTATAAATTAAATGATTTTGAGTTGTGTGGTGGCCGTTGTTATGTCCTGGAAATTGTGTCCGTTGTTGATGTAGGTTCATATTTTGTGTGTTATAGGTACCTTGAGATTCAATATGAAGCAAAGTGTGGTGCATAAGACCGCATTTAAAACAACGATTGCTACTACTGCAGGCTGATGCGTGGTGGTCATAACCTAAGCAATTACAGCAAATTGAGATTCTCTTGGCTATGTATGCACGTGTCTTAGGGTCCATGGCCAAACATTTTTTGCAATGGCGGACACTGAGAAACTGTTTGCTTTTTTGCTGCGAGTTTACTTGTAGAGTCATTGCATAAGGAATTGAATCGACCTTCCATAAAGGACATAAAGTTTTTCCATTCGGGGAGAGACTTTGTGGTTCCTAGTTTATTCTCTCAATCTCTTTGAGTTTGGGGCGGAAGCTTGTTAAATACTATATAAATAAGGATACTATCACACGTTTCAACTCCTACCCCGAGGTTTGTTAAAGCGAGGATACACTGATTCATGGAATAGCTTTTTCTGCTCCATGAAAATTCTTAGTTGTGTATTAACAAGTTTGCTTTTGTTTTGGTTTCGCCCTGTTAAAATTTCCCAGGCTACATTGTAGTTTTTACCATCTATGGGAAGATGCTGAATTAAGCCAGGAGCAGTTCCAGTAATAGAAGTTCTGAGATATTGCAATTTCTGTATCTCTGAAACATCAGAGTTTTGATGAATGGAATTCACTCCATTTTTCGAACTCTCCGGAAAATGGCGGAATGTTAATACGATTAAGACGTATGTCGGAAGGCGATGACTTTGTTATATTAAAACCATAAATGAACCATACCTAGATGGTCAACTTCGAGGGGGTCTCTCTTTCGAACCCACAAGCTGTTCCCGTTGGTGAGCAGGAATGTATGCGTAATTTGCATGCAAACTCACTAATACATTCTTGCTCACCAACGGGAGCCACAACTGTCATATGTACGAAGCCATCTTGGACAATTAGTGTCAAAAATTGATAAATTGTGGAGGGGATGCTGTGTTCAATAAACAACTACCAAAAATATTCTTCGTTTCGTGGTGAATCTGTTAAAAGTACGTTACATTTAAAATAGTTAAATTCAAAATATAACGTATGTTTCAAATCATTTATACTAAATAAAAAACCTAATGAAAACATACATACATATGTATCACAGTATAAACATACATATTTTAATTTGTTCTACTTTGTTTTTTTTTTGAACAAATAAAAAGTAGATACGTTTAGTATATATTTTAGGTCAAATATGAAAAGAATATGTTTGATTAAAGGACATATGTATGTGTTGAGATGGTGAACGCAAATTCTTGTGTTATCCTTAAACTGCATATCTTGTTGTCTTTCTATTTCTTTTATTCTCTTCCTTTTAATTTTGTATTCTGACTTAACCATCTACAGTTATTTTTTCATTAAAGATTAACAGAACGGAAGGTTTCGACCAGCCTTTTCATCGACACATAAAATTTGAGAACTAACAATTTATTCTCCTGTGAATAATTTATACACATATGTATATTGTACATACTAGTACTTTAAATCAAACATTTCTGCAAATCAGTAAGCACGTAAGCAAAGAACAACCCAATCCAGTACGAAATTTCATACAAATGTAGAATAATAATTATTTAAATAAAATAATTAAAAATCTAAATATCCATTTCCAACAATTTAGTAGTTACATTATACCAATTTGTTTATTTGTGTAAGACATATTTCATTTATTTATAAAAAAAGATATTGTTTTAACATCCCAAACTCCCCACTGCACTTCCAAACACACCCGCAGCGACCCAATGCCTTTGTTTGCATTATTCCAGCACAATTTCAGACTGCTATATTTCTTAAACAGAAAAAGTGCGACAACATCTGAGTACAGATTTGAATTCAGTGCAATGAGTCGAATCGAGTAGCATAAAATATAAAAAGTTGTCTAAAATCAAAAATATATTTACTCTTTTTTGAGCTAAAAAGTAAACAAATGGGGAAAAAGGAAAATCACCTCCATTTATGACAGCCACGTGTTTAGCCGATACAAAAAAAAGTATCGATTTACTGAAATTTGGTGAAAGCTGTCAGCATAGATTCACTCCACTCTAATGCAAAATTACCTGAGCTATTGTTTTGGACCTGTAGATGAGCTGATTAAACTTCAAATCTCTCATTACACGTATTCACCGATGGGAACGAAAGAGAGGATTAGGCTCCGCCCATTTGCGGGTTTTCGCGGGTTGGGGATGGAAAGTTGACTATCTAATATTGTTAATTTATGATTAAAACGTGACATTTCTAGAGTGGATGAATTTTCTTCGTTACGCTTAGAAATATCGTCGCTTAACTTCTGTGGTCAGTTAAGCGACGATATTTCTAAGCGTAGTGGAAGAAAATTCTCTTTATTTTTGAAAAGGTTTTGTCAGCAAAGTATTTATCCTTAACAGGATCAGATTTACAACCAATAATTGCTGCGTGATCTCTTTTAGCCCGTTTAAACACGTATTCTAAGTCCGATAAGCACGCTTGCACGTAACTCCTTGATTTTCGCGATTGGACATCTTTTTGAAATACGTTAAAGTCATTGGTTAGCAACTGGCAGCTGGCTTCAAGCCCGGAACGCAGGCTCTTCGAAACAGTGAAGGAAACCTAGTCACCGAAGCACAGGAATTAGTAGATGTATTTAAGCAGCATTTCCAGCAGCTACTTAATGGGCAGGTAGAGAAGAGAACCCGCATCCAGTCAATGAAGAATCCATCCCCCCTCCTAGTTTTGAATAGGTCGCCTCAGCTATCAAAAAGCTGAAGAACAACAAGGCCGCCGGCTCTGATGGTCTACCAGCAGAGCTTTTCAAACATGGTGGTGATGCTTTGGTAGGGTGCATGCACCAAGTCATCAAAAAAGTATGGGTGGATGAAGTCATGCCCGATGACTGGACTATCAGCTCTATATGCCCCATCTTCAAGAAAGGCGATCCTATGTCTTGTAACAACTACCGAGGCATATCCCTGCTTAATGTCGCATATAAGATCCTATCCAACGTACTGTGTGAACGTCTGAAGCCCTTCTGCAGCACACTAATCGGCACGTACCGGTGTGGCTTCCAGGCAAATACTGGAAAAGACTAACGAATTTCAATTCGAGACTCACCATCTCTTCATCGACTTTAAAGCCGCATATGATAGCATTCATCGTCTTGAGCTCTACAAGGCGATGGCCGAATTCGGGATCCCGGCTAAACTGATCCAGCTGTGCCGTGTGACGCTGTATAACACGCGGTGCAACGTGCAATTCGGCAACAGTTCCTCTGAACTATTCCAAACATGCACCGGATTTCGGCAAGGGGATGCGACTTCTTCAATCTTGAATCTTGTGCTGGAACAGATAGTGCGCATTGCAGGTGTGAACACGGAAGGCACTATCTTCAACACATCTGTCCAGTTGCTGGGATCCGCAGACGACATCGACATCATCGGTCGCTCCGAGCGCGCCGTGTTAGAGGCTTTTACGGCAATTGAAGAAGAGGCGAAACGAGTTGGCCTTGAAGTGAATGAGGACAAAACCAAGTACATGTTGTCAACAAACAAAGAAGCATCTGTCCACCGCCTAGGACAAAACGTCACTGTTGGCAACAGTAACTTCGAAGTGATTAAGGAATTTACCTACCTCGGAGTAAATATCAACTCTACGAATGACAACTTAGTGGAGATTCGACGAAGACTTACCCTAGGAAACCGCTGCTACTTCGGTTTGGCGAAACAAATGGTGTCAAAACTCCTACCTCGGAAGACGAAATGCATGCTCTACAAAACTTTGATCCTGCTAGTTCTGCTGTATGGAGCCGAGTGTTGGACGATAAGCAGGAAAGCAGAGCAGATATTAAACACTTTCGAAAGAAAAATTCTTCGTCGGATATTCGGTCCCGTATGCGAGAAGGGCGAATGGAGGAGAAGATATAACCGCGAACTCTATGAGCTGTACCAAGATGTGGATGTAGTCCAAAAAGCCAAAACACGTCGACTACACTGGCTCGGCCACATCGAGTGAATGGACAATAATGCTCCAGCAAAGAGGATCTTCGAATCACAGCCCCCTGGTTCGAGAAGACAAGGAAGACCGAGCCTCCGTTTTAAGGATCAAGCTATCGCGGATGCCAGAGCGCTTGGTCTAGATAACTGGAAGCAGCGTGCCCGGGATCGAAGAGAGTGGAAGGCTGCTGTGTCTCAGGCAGAGACTCTTCACGGGTCGGGAGCCCGTTAAGCAAGCAAGCATTAAAGTCATTGGTTATTTCTTTTAGAATTTGGTCTTGCGCTTCTACTAATTTGTTTACTTTAGACATTATTATCTAATTATAAGTTCACAAACACTTGTTGAAATTATGAATTTTTATTAGATTTAGCACTGATTTGTTGCAGTATTTTTAATTGTTGAGATATATGTATATTAAATGTAGGTTCTTATTTATTTAATTAAATTTTCTTATTGAAGAAAAAAAAAATAGAAAGAAGGAAAATTCCTGCCTTTGGGCTCAGCTTGTTGAGTGAGCGCTTTCCTTGATAAAGAGTTCTCTTTGCAGTTTTGATGGGATTCTTGGGATGGTATAATGACGAGATAAGCACCGCTTATTGTCCGCTGCTACCGCCGTTGTCCTCTGCTTGATACCGCTTGGAGGGCTCTGTGACCATTAATGAGGATATTGATGTCACTTGGAGACCGTCGTGACCGCTGATAAAGATGCAGATGCCGCTTGGAGACCGTTGATGAAGATGTTGTAGCCGCTTGATGACCGCTTTGACCGTTGATAGAGCCGTTGATGCAATTGATGATGGCTGTGAACGTTTTCTCAGTTTCTTTGGTAGGAAACTCTTCGATTTACGAAAATATTTGGTTGTTAAATCAAAAAACAGACGAATTTAATAATTTACGTTCAAGACCGAATTTAAAACTTTTATTGAACAACTTTTTTTTAATCTTTATGCTGACCTTATTTTTAAAGGCATCGAAGGACCATGTTTCGAAAATGTGTATCGAAATAATATAATTATTCAAGGTAAAGAAAAAAACTTGAAATTTTCGAGAAAACGTTATAAAAAATTCAACTTTATTCACTCTTTTTGCTTGGCGATTGATAGAACTCACTGTAGAAGCAGAAGTGTTGAAAACTCATGTATCTCCTCCTTTTATAGCATTTTCAGTAAGCTTTACGTCCCATATTGGTAGGCAGGTCGATGACCCCTTGTCTGTTACAGGTTTGCGATTTTATGTTTAATCAATACATACTTAACAATTGAGTTTAACATTGTGTGTGTGTACATATAATAATATTTAGACATTTCCATGTATGAGTGCAAAATTCTAAACAAATTTACATTTGTTTTTGTTAGGCTGCAAGTTAGAATTACATAGATCGAGCGAATTTATGCATCCTTTCCCTTTCTTCAAGTCGGCCATTATTAAAGTTGAAGGGCAATGGAAAATCACTTAACTTCATAAAGTTTGTAATGTTAAAAAAGGAAAGGATGCATGTACTGCTCCAGGCTTCATATTTGACACTTCCTTGAGTTTAGTTTTCGTGTTTGAGTTTGCCGGTCTGTGCATTTAGTGGTTTAGTGGTTTAAATGCATAAATCTGTTGTCATTGAACTTAAGGATCGACAATTTGGTGGTTATAATTAACCGATTTAAAATCAGTTGTCGATAATTAAGTAAATGCAAAAAACCAGATTTCATCGAGGTGTCCCATGTGGTGATAAGAGTGAAGTTATTGTTGGGAACCAACAACATGTATAAGGATATTTGAGTTTTGCCTTCCAACTGTTCGGACGTGTTTCTTCTTCTGTTCCCGCCCCGTAATCGAGTGCAATTCATTGCAATATTTGTTTTCTTTTTTTCTTCCAATCGATGACTGGACCATCAGCTCTATATGCCCCATCTTCAAGAAAGGCGATCCTATGTCTTGTAACAACTACCGAGGCATATCCCTGCTTAATGTCGCATATAAGATCCTATCCAACGTACTGTGTGAACGTCTGAAGCCCTTCTGCAGCACACTAATCGGCACGTACCGGTGTGGCTTCCAGGCAAATACTGGAAAAGACTAACGAATTTCAATTCGAGACTCACCATCTCTTCATCGACTTTAAAGCCGCATATGATAGCATTCATCGTCTTGAGCTCTACAAGGCGATGGCCGAATTCGGGATCCCGGCTAAACTGATCCAGCTGTGCCGTGTGACGCTGTATAACACGCGGTGCAACGTGCAATTCGGCAACAGTTCCTCTGAACTATTCCAAACATGCACCGGATTTCGGCAAGGGGATGCGACTTCTTCAATCTTGAATCTTGTGCTGGAACAGATAGTGCGCATTGCAGGTGTGAACACGGAAGGCACTATCTTCAACACATCTGTCCAGTTGCTGGGATCCGCAGACGACATCGACATCATCGGTCGCTCCGAGCGCGCCGTGTTAGAGGCTTTTACGGCAATTGAAGAAGAGGCGAAACGAGTTGGCCTTGAAGTGAATGAGGACAAAACCAAGTACATGTTGTCAACAAACAAAGAAGCATCTGTTCACCGCCTAGGACAAAACGTCACTGTTGGCAACAGTAACTTCGAAGTGATTAAGGAATTTACCTACCTCGGAGTAAATATCAACTCTACGAATGACAACTTAGTGGAGATTCGACGAAGACTTACCCTAGGAAACCGCTGCTACTTCGGTTTGGCGAAACAAATGGTGTCAAAACTCCTACCTCGGAAGACGAAATGCATGCTCTACAAAACTTTGATCCTGCTAGTTCTGCTGTATGGAGCCGAGTGTTGGACGATAAGCAGGAAAGCAGAGCAGATATTAAACACTTTCGAAAGAAAAATTCTTCGTCGGATATTCGGTCCCGTATGCGAGAAGGGCGAATGGAGGAGAAGATATAACCGCGAACTCTATGAGCTGTACCAAGATGTGGATGTAGTCCAAAAAGCCAAAACACGTCGACTACACTGGCTCGGCCACATCGAGTGAATGGACAATAATGCTCCAGCAAAGAGGATCTTCGAATCACAGCCCCCTGGTTCGAGAAGACAAGGAAGACCGAGCCTCCGTTTTAAGGATCAAGCTATCGCGGATGCCAGAGCGCTTGGTCTAGATAACTGGAAGCAGCGTGCCCGGGATCGAAGAGAGTGGAAGGCTGCTGTGTCTCAGGCAGAGACTCTTCACGGGTCGGGAGCCCGTTAAGCAAGCAAGCATTAAAGTCATTGGTTATTTCTTTTAGAATTTGGTCTTGCGCTTCTACTAATTTGTTTACTTTAGACATTATTATCTAATTATAAGTTCACAAACACTTGTTGAAATTATGAATTTTTATTAGATTTAGCACTGATTTGTTGCAGTATTTTTAATTGTTGAGATATATGTATATTAAATGTAGGTTCTTATTTATTTAATTAAATTTTCTTATTGAAGAAAAAAAAAATAGAAAGAAGGAAAATTCCTGCCTTTGGGCTCAGCTTGTTGAGTGAGCGCTTTCCTTGATAAAGAGTTCTCTTTGCAGTTTTGATGGGATTCTTGGGATGGTATAATGACGAGATAAGCACCGCTTATTGTCCGCTGCTACCGCCGTTGTCCTCTGCTTGATACCGCTTGGAGGGCTCTGTGACCATTAATGAGGATATTGATGTCACTTGGAGACCGTCGTGACCGCTGATAAAGATGCAGATGCCGCTTGGAGACCGTTGATGAAGATGTTGTAGCCGCTTGATGACCGCTTTGACCGTTGATAGAGCCGTTGATGCAATTGATGATGGCTGTGAACGTTTTCTCAGTTTCTTTGGTAGGAAACTCTTCGATTTACGAAAATATTTGGTTGTTAAATCAAAAAACAGACGAATTTAATAATTTACGTTCAAGACCGAATTTAAAACTTTTATTGAACAACTTTTTTTTAATCTTTATGCTGACCTTATTTTTAAAGGCATCGAAGGACCATGTTTCGAAAATGTGTATCGAAATAATATAATTATTCAAGGTAAAGAAAAAAACTTGAAATTTTCGAGAAAACGTTATAAAAAATTCAACTTTATTCACTCTTTTTGCTTGGCGATTGATAGAACTCACTGTAGAAGCAGAAGTGTTGAAAACTCATGTATCTCCTCCTTTTATAGCATTTTCAGTAAGCTTTACGTCCCATATTGGTAGGCAGGTCGATGACCCCTTGTCTGTTACAGGTTTGCGATTTTATGTTTAATCAATACATACTTAACAATTGAGTTTAACATTGTGTGTGTGTACATATAATAATATTTAGACATTTCCATGTATGAGTGCAAAATTCTAAACAAATTTACATTTGTTTTTGTTAGGCTGCAAGTTAGAATTACATAGATCGAGCGAATTTATGCATCCTTTCCCTTTCTTCAAGTCGGCCATTATTAAAGTTGAAGGGCAATGGAAAATCACTTAACTTCATAAAGTTTGTAATGTTAAAAAAGGAAAGGATGCATGTACTGCTCCAGGCTTCATATTTGACACTTCCTTGAGTTTAGTTTTCGTGTTTGAGTTTGCCGGTCTGTGCATTTAGTGGTTTAGTGGTTTAAATGCATAAATCTGTTGTCATTGAACTTAAGGATCGACAATTTGGTGGTTATAATTAACCGATTTAAAATCAGTTGTCGATAATTAAGTAAATGCAAAAAACCAGATTTCATCGAGGTGTCCCATGTGGTGATAAGAGTGAAGTTATTGTTGGGAACCAACAACATGTATAAGGATATTTGAGTTTTGCCTTCCAACTGTTCGGACGTGTTTCTTCTTCTGTTCCCGCCCCGTAATCGAGTGCAATTCATTGCAATATTTGTTTTCTTTTTTTCTTCCAATCGCGAAATACTTCCTCAACCAACCCGTAGTGCTTTTCGTCAACTTGCAATTTTTCCGGTCATCGCCTTTATTTCGGGAGCTTCATATTTATACCCTATCCTAAGGGTATATTAAGTTTGACACATAGTTTGTAACATAGAGAAATAATCGAGATAGACCCTATAAAGTATATATATTCGTGATCAGCATCAATAGCGAAAACGATTGAGCGATGACCGTCCGTCCGTCCGTCCGTTCGTCCGTTCGTCCGTTCGTCCGTCCGTCCGTCCGTATGTCACCGCTTTTTGGGCCTTAAATTTTGAGCTAGGACGATGAAATTTCATATCTGGGCTTCTGAGGAAAAGATACAATACAAGTGTAAACATTTTTTAAATTCGCCCACTGCCACGCCCACTTTTTCATAACTTCACTAAATTATATGAAACCGAAAAATTTTGTTAAGACCAAATATTTAGGCATTCAGATTCCCTACAATTCACTCATACAAAATTTTTGGCCACGCCCACTTTTTGGGGGCGTTTTCATCATAAAACCGATTTTTGGGCCTTACATTTTTAACTAGGACGCTGAAATTTCATATCTGGGCTTCTGACGGAAAGATACAGTAGAAGTGTAATTTTTTTTTACATCCGCCCACTGCCACGCCTACTTTTTTATAACTTCACTAAATTATATGAAACCGAAAAATTTTGTTAAGACTAAATATTTGGGTATTTAGATTCCCTACAATTCACCCATAGAACAGTTTTGGCCACGCCCACTTTTTGGGGGCGTTATCATCAAAAAACCTATTTTGATAAAATTTTACATGTAACATCCTCAAACGTTCGACACTATAGCTATATTTGAGTACAAAATGCAATTTGGTCACGCCCACTTTATAGAGAGGAGGATAGGGTATCATACGATCCGTTCCAGACGGATTGTAGCTTTTCTGTATGTTTTTTTGCTGACTTCAATCTTGTTATACCCTATCCTAAGGGTATATTAAGTTTGACACATAGTTTGTAACATAGAGAAATAATCGAGATAGACCCTATAAAGTATATATATTCGTGATCAGCATCAATAGCGAAATCGATTGAGCGATGGCCGTCCGTCCGTATTTCACCGCTTTTTGGGCCTTAAATTTTGAGCTAGGATGATCAAATTTCATATCTGGGCTTCTGAGGAAAAGATACAGTACAAGTGTAAAAATTGTTGAAATCCGCCCACTGCCACGCCCACTTTTTCATAACTTCACTAAATTATATGAAACCGAAAAATTTTGTTAAGACCAAATATTTAGGCATTCAGATTCCCTACAATCCACCCATACAAAAGTTTTGGCCACGCCCACTTTTTGGGGGCGTTTTCATCATAAAACCGATTTTTGAGCCTAAAATGTTTAACTAGGACGCTGAAATTTCATATCTGGGCTTCTGACGAAAAGATACAGTAGAAGTGTACATTTTTTTTAAATCCGCCCACTGCCACGCCTACTTTTTTATAACTTCACTAAATTATATGAAACCGAAAAATTTTGTTAAGTCCAAATATTTAGGTATTCAGATTCCCTACAATTCACCCGTAGAAGAGTTTTGGCTACGCCCACTTTTTGGGGGCGTTTTCATAAAAAAACCGATTTTGATAAAATTTTACATGTAACATCCTCAAACGTTCGAGGTTATAGCCATATTTGAGTACTAAATGCAATTTGGCCACGCCCACTTTATAGAGAGGAGGATAGGGTATCAGACGATCCGTTCCAGACGGATTGTAGCTTTTCTGTATGTTTTTTGTCTTTCTTTACTGACCCACCCCAAATCTGATACAATGTCACTCGAATTGTGCGTCTAACGATACCAACGCTGATTTAATTAAGTGCAATGGTCTTTCCGGGAAATCTTTCCACACTACGTGTGTTGGATTGAGCAAACGTGTTATCGGTTGCCGAAAAGAATTAAACAATAACTTTTTGTTTTTTTGCGACGTATGCAATAATATCTCACTGTCCCACTTAATGCGTGCTATTAAGTGCATTAGTGACTCCATCGCGTCATTAACGTCGGACAACAAACTCTGTTATAAAAAACTACTTGGTCAGCTATCAAAGTTCGATGAGCTTAATAAAAGTTTTGATTTGAATTGACCAACATTACGGAATATGCAACAAGTCTTTGCAAATCTAAACTAAAAAGTGCAGACAAGCAGCTCGCAACTATTGCTGATGTGCTAAAAAAAACTTAAAATGATTCCTCGAACCCCAATTTTCTCTCGCTTAGAAAAGATTTGCTATCTGCCATTGATTCGCGCTTGGCCCTTATAAACGATAACATTAATTCCTACATTCAGTCATCTCTAGAATGCCATTTATCAACATTTAATGACTTGTTAAAATCCTTTCGTTCCGATCTAGATGTGCATTTTCAAAATCCCAGTGGTCTCCAGAGCTTTCACGATTTAACGCGAAAAATCGATGATGGAATTCCAGGACTAGCATTAAGCAGGTTAAGCGTAAGAATAGTTACTCTAAAAACCTAACCTAATAGTTACTTCTAACACCAAAATTGATAATACCACAGCCCGAACATTTTCATCTTCTTCCCAATCACTTCGTCAATCTAAGCTAGACCCCAATTGAAGCTTTAATATGAAAACCCTTCCCAACGTTGATTCCAAATGCATCTCCTATCTTCAAAGAACTCGTGCTAATTATAAACATACAGAAAAGCTACAATCCGTCTGGAACGGATCGTCTGATACCCTATTCTCCTCTCTATAAAGTGGGCGTGGCCAAATTGCATTTTGTACTCAAATATGGCTATAACCTCGAACGTTTGAGGATGTTACATGTAAAATTTTACCAAAATCGTATTTTTGATGAAAACGCCCCCAAAAAGTGGGCGTGGCCAAAAATTTTGTATGGATGGATTGTAGGGAATCTGAATGCCTAAATATTTGGTCTTAACAAAATTTTTCGGTTTCATATAATTTAGTGAAGTTATGAAAAAGTGGGCGTGGCAGTGGGCGGATTTCAAAAATTTTTACACTTGTACTGTATCTTTTCCTCAGAAGCCCAGATATGAAATTTCATCGTCCTAGCTCAAAATTTAAGGCCCAAAAAGCGGTGACATACGGACGGACGGACGGACGGTCATCGCTCAATCGATTTCGCTATTGATGCTGATCACGAATATATATACTTTATAGGGTCTATCTCGATTATTTCTCTATGTTACAAACTATGTGTCAAACTTAATATACCCTTAGGATAGGGTATAAAAATTACTTTCGTTCCTAACCTTCTTACCAGCATATCCCCATGCTTTTCTACCCCTAACAGTAGCGCTGTTAATCATTTAGCTATTTATTACCAGAACGTACGCGGACTGCGTACCAAATCCTCCACTATCTTTCTTAACTCCCAAACGCTTCCCTACAATGTTTTCGCGCTGACCGAAACAAATCATTCTTCTTCCTTTAAGTGTAACGAGTTCTTTACCTCTGACTTTAAGATCTTCTGCGATGATGGTCTTGAAAAAGACGATGAATCTTCTGGTCGCGGTGTTCTCCTAGCTATACACAACAACCGTTACGATTCTGAACTTTATAAAACATCGCATACCGCTGATTTTAAGTTTATCTGCGTTAAAATTACCATCCTTAAGAGTAGTCTGTATCTTTTTTGCTGCTACATCCGCCCCTCTCAACCTATTCAAGGCTACCAACTTGCTATAGATGCTATAGACTCTCTCTTTGATGTTACTGATCCCTGTGATGATGTCATAGTCTTAGGTGATTTTAATCTTCCCCATCTTCAATGGGTTCAGTCTGAGGATGAGTCCCATTTCGTTCCTTCAAATGCAACCTCAGACAAAGAAGTCCTTTTCACAGATTGTCTCTCTAACTCTGGTCTCCATCAAATCAGTGGCATAACTAATAACCTTGGCAGACAACTTGACCTTATTTTCTCATCCGATGCTGATAATTGTATTGTTACGGCAAGTAATCATTTTCTCTCTACTCTTGACTGGTACCATCCACCCCTCTTTCTCTCGCTTGCATGCGGCGACTTAAATCGAAATTCTCATTTTCAGACTTCATACAGCTTTAATTTCCGGAAAGCTGACTTCGCTAAACTCAACAACTTGCTCAGAAACGCCGTTTTTAACTACAGAAATATTTCTGTGAATATTGCTCTCGCATCGTTCTATTATGTAATCTTCGATTGTCTTCTGCAAACTGTTCCGTACTCGCCAAAAAAAATTGTTCTTCGTCCCCACCGTGGTATAATAAACAACTCTGTGGGTTTCGTAATAAGAGGAACAAACTTTGGAGAGCATACCTTAAATCTGGCTCCGGCTCTGACTACTCTCTTTACCAACACACACAAACTCACTTCGCTGAACTAAGTGAGGTTTTTTACCAAGATTACCTTGTCCGTATGCAATCCATTCTAATCACTGACCCTAAGCGCTTTTATCATTTCATAAATGCGAAACGTATATAAATCTGATAGCTATCCATCTACCCTCAAACTTGCCAACACCTCCGCGTCGGACCTAAAATTGTTGCAAACCTATTTGCTCACTTTTTTAGCCAGTCATTTACTGACCGCGTCAATACATTACATACTCCCGTAAACGCCTTCCACCACCCCATAGGAATTACTTTCTTTGTAACGAACCTGTCCCTTCAGTCTCATCGTTGCGCGATTTAGGTGTCATATGCGACAGGGAGCTTAACTTCCGTTCGCATATTGACAACATTATAAGTAGAGCCAACTCTACGCTTGGTTTTGTGAAACGTTGGTCTAAGAAATTTTCAGACCCCTACGTTACCAAATCACTCTATATCACCTTCATCAGACCCATCCTCGAATATGGTAGCCAAGCTTGGTCCCCTCATTATGCTGTCCGTGTCCGACGTATCGAAGCGGTCTAACGCAGGTTTATACGTTTCGCCCTCCGCGGTCTTCCTTGGGTTGATAGTTTCCATTTGCCTCCATATTCTGAACGTCTGAAACTGATCAATCTTCAGTCTTTCGAAAACCGCCGCGATAATGCCGACCTTCTCTTCCTACACCATTTAATAACTGATCACATTTTGCATCGGTCTCGTTTAATACCAATCCCCGTAGCCTTAGGGCTATTCCCCTTTTCCGTCTCAGTACGCACCGCACCAATTATGGTTATAACGCACCTCTGTCTAGAATGCTTCGTTTGACTAAAAATATGCAAAACTCGTTTGACTTTCACTGAAGCAGAGCCACCCTTCGGAACAACCTTCATCATTGCTCCAATTCCGCCTAACCACTGTCCCACACCTCCCCTCTTCTAACCCTACACTCTTCCTCCTCTCGATAATGTGTAAGTT
This sequence comes from Xylota sylvarum, assembly GCA_905220385.1. Classification (NCBI taxonomy): domain Eukaryota; kingdom Metazoa; phylum Arthropoda; class Insecta; order Diptera; family Syrphidae; genus Xylota; species Xylota sylvarum. The sequence continues at coordinate 72,705,366 of LR999958.1, read as the reverse complement.
TTTCTTTAGTTTTTAAGTTTATATTGTTTAAGTGAGGCTTGTATTAAGCTTAATAAAGTGCCGGTAGTGCCGGCGTCAAATCAAAAAAAAAATCATTTGATGCTGCTTTCGCTGCGGTCTGCATGCTCGTTGCCCTTGCTACCAATGTGTCCTGGAACCCACAGTATTTATACAATATCCTAAGGGTATATTAAGTTTGACACATAGTTTGTGACATAGAGAAATAATCGAGATAGACCCTATAAAGTATATATATTCGTGATCAGCATCAAGCGAAATTGATTGAGCGATGACCGTCCGTCCGTCCGTCCGTATGTCACCGCTTTTTGGGCCTTAAATTTTGAGCTAGGATGATGAAATTTCATATCTGGGCTTCTGAGAAAAAGATACAGTTCAAGTGTAAACATTTTTTAAATCCGCCCACTGCCACGCCTACTTTTTTATAACTTCACTAAATTATATGAAACCGAAAAATATTGTTAAAACCAAATATTTAGGTATTCAGAATCCCTACAATTCACTCATACAAAAGTTTTGGCCACGCCCACTTTTTGGTGCGTTTGCATCATAAAACCGATTTTTGGGCCTTAAATTTTTAACTAGGACGCTGAAATTTCATATCTGGGCTTCTGACGAAAAGATACAGTAGAAGTGTAAAATTTGTTTACATCCGCCCACTGCCACGCCTACTTTTTTATAACTTCACTAAATTATATGAAACCGAAAAATTTTGTTAAGTCCAAATATTTAGGTATACAGATTCCCTACAATTCACCCATAGAACAGTTTTGGTCACGCCCACTTTTTGGGGACGTTTTCATCAAAAAACAGATTTTGATAAAATTTTACATGTAAATCGTTCGAGGTTATAGCCATATTTGAGTACGAAATGCAATTTGGCCACGCCCACTTTATAGAGAGGAGGATAGGGTATTAGACGATCCGTTCCAGACGGATTGTAGCTTTTCTGTATGTTTGGCTTTTGGTTCGGATATCGAAACTTCGAAAAGTACGCTGAACCGATTTCCGGGTTTTGTTTTAGGCCCTGAGGCCATATTTAATGGAAAAAACCCATTATCACAACGGGATAAACAAAAGTAAATTTATTAGCGGTAATGGAAAGAGGCCGATTAAGACGATGCGTACAGCACGAGAGCTAGTCGATGACTCGAAAATCATCTGGTAACACTGGCCTTCAGTTCCTTGATACACTCAATACACCATGTTCATTTTTCGGCGTCGCCATCTGAATTAAACATACAGAAAAGCTACAATCCGTCTGGAACGGATATGATACCCTATCCTCCTCTCTATAAAATGGGCTTGGCCAAATTGCATTTTGTACTCAAATATAGCTATAATGTCGAACGTTTGAGGATGTTACATGTAAAATTTTATCAAAATAGGTTTTTTGATGATAACGCCCCCAAAAAGTGGGCGTGGCCAAAACTGTTCTATGGGTGAATTGTAGGGAATCTAAATACCCAAATATTTGGTCTTAACAAAATTTTTCGGTTTCATATAATTTAGTGAAGTTATAAAAAAGTAGGCGTGGCAGTGGGCGGATGTAAAAAAATTTTACACTAGTATTGTATCTTTTTCTCGGAAGCCCAAATATGAAATTTCAGCGTCCTAGTTAAAAATTTAAGGTCCAAAAAATCGGTTTTGTGATGAAAACGCCCCCAAAAAGTGGGCGTGGCCAAAACTTTTGTATGGGTGGATTGTAGGGAATCTGAATGCCTAAATATTTGGTCTTAACAAAATTTTTCGGTTTCATATAATTTAGTGAAGTTATGAAAAAGTGGGCGTGGCAGTGGGCGGATTTAAAAAATTTTTACACTTGTACTGCATCTTTTTCTCAGAAGCCCAGATATGAAATTTCATCGTCCTAGCTCAAAATTTAAGGCCCAAAAAGCGGTGACATACGGACGGACGGACGGACGGTCATCGCTCAATCGATTTCGCTATTGATGCTGATCACGAATATATATACTTTATATGATCTATCTCGATTATTTCTCTATGTTACAAACTATGTGTCAAACTTAATATACCCTTAGGATAGGGTATAAAAAAGCATGCATGAAATGCCCACCACAGAAAATTTGACAGTTGCTCTGCTGTCTGCTTTCGCTATTGCTATCTGCTATGGATTTATAGCTAGTGGAGACTAGGGGTAAAGAGAATTTTTTTTGATCATCTTACGTAGAGCAAGGAGTAGTTGATAATCAAAAACCTCTATCAACTTAGCCGATTCCACCCCTTTATGAATTTGGAAGACGAGAGTGACGAAGATAGCTCTCAATCAGTAGTTAGGGCCACCAGTTGACAACCACCACCACCTCTTCTTCATTCGCCGAAGCTGAAATACAAGCTTCATCAACATCCTCTTCATCACAGAGATTCCAGGTGGTGAAAGTAAAGAAACGGAAGAAGTTTGCTTCACCCACTCCTTATCGCAATCAGCATTAACATCAACAACACCAGCGTCAGCATCAATGCCAAGAGCCTCAATAACAACACTAGGTCAAACGTCAGCACTAGGTACTACATCTCCTCGAACTGCACCAACGGCAGCAAAGAAGTCGTTGATGCCACCGATAGTATGCTACATGCTTAATGTAGCAGAGCTAACCAAGTTCGGCAAGCACAAGAAAGTCCACAATGTTAACACTACGAAGTCGATGATCCTGACTGAGAATAAGAACGATCACCAAAATATCAAACAATTTGTGCAAGAAAGAAAAACTGGTTTCAACACCTACACGCTGGAAGAAGGCAGGAAGGCCCTGCTCGTCTTTAAGAGAATTCACCACAGCTTTATCGCTGCCGAGGTGAAAAGTGAGTTGCTAACCGCCGCGCCGCACTGTAGGGTATTTGAGCATCAAACATGGCATAAATGCCAAACTTTTTTGCTGTGATTAAAAAAAACACATACAGAAAAGCTACAATCCATCTGTAACGGATCGTATGATACACCATCCTCCTCCTTTCCTCCTTTCCTATTCCCAAGGAATACTAGCGTGCACCTTTTCCGTATAATAACAATGGAACCCACGGAAACAATACCACCCGTCACAACTGCAGAACTCCTGGAAGCAGCGGGCTCAATGAAGAGCAATAAAGCCCCCGGAATGGACGGGATCCCAAATTTCGTCCTGAATGAAGACCGAAAACGAAGGGCCGAAAAAACAAAAAATTATAGGAGGAGTCTCACAGGGATCAATTCTAGGTCCTGCCCTGTGGAACATTATATATGATGCAGTACTACGTATGCGGAGACCAAGAGGAGTGGACATAATCGGATACGCCAATGATATCGCAGTGGTGGTAGTGGCTAAAACCCTAGAAGAGGTGACACAAAACTGCAACAGCACCATCAATGACGTGAAGATATGGCTTCGTTCGCCAGGTCTGGAATTAGCAGACCAAAAAACGGAGGCTGTCCTCATTAGCAGCCGCAAGAAAGTCGAGCGCCTGACCATACAGGTAGGAGAATACAGCATCGATTCGAAGCCTTTCATAAAGTACCTAGGGGTACTGCTTGATCATAGGCTCAACTTTAGAGAGCACCTGATCCACACAAGCGCGAAGGCCAACAGGGCGGTTGCCGCAATATCCCGGCTAATGCCAAATATTGGAGGGCCCAGGCAGCCAACAAGAAACTTGCTTGCGACAGTGAGTAAGTCAATACTCATGTACGCAGCCCCTATATGGGCACCGGCAACAACAATAAATTCGTATATGAGAAAGGAAAACGCTGTGCACAGAAGAACATCGCTCAGAGTATGCTGTGCATACAGAACGGTATCGGGGGATGCTATAAGTGTTATAGCGGCGCGAATGCCTATTGACCTGGAGGTCAAAGTAGCAGCAACAATATATATTGGCGAAAATCCGGAGAGAGAGGTCATCAGAGCAAATGCTAACATGGAATGGCAACGGCGATGGAACTCCTCGGAAAATGGTCGGTGGACACACAAATTTCTACCGAACATAGAAGAGTGGACCAGAAGGAAACACGGTGAGGTAAACTTTTATCTTACCCAATTCCTAACGGGACATGGAAGTTTCCGTGAATACCTTCACAAATACAACATCGCAGATGACCCATTCTGCCGCCACTGTGAAGGCAAAGTCCAGAACGCTGAGCATATACTGCTAGAATGCAAAAAATTTGAAGCAGCCAGAAATGCCCTTGAACGAGAGGTAGGCAATGCGTTAACCGAAAGAAGATTGATATCGGAAGGAAGCATGGGAGACCGCCAGCGGAATCCTTGTACAGCTACGGCTCTACCGTAGGGGGAAACAGGACATAAAGGATTTCACACCTCCAGCGCATCAAAAAAAAAAAAAACAAAAAAACTATCCTAATTTCTATGTAGTAGCCCCTATAAAGTGGGAGTGACCATATTGCATTTTGTATTGAAATACGACCATAACGTCGAACGTTTGAGGATATTACATATAAAATTTCATCAAAATTGGTTTCTTGATGAAAACGCCCCCAAAAAGTGGGCATGGCCAAAACTTTTGTATAAATGAATTGTAGGGAATCTGAACGCCTAAATATTTCGTCCTAACAAAATTTTTCGGTTTCATATAATTTAGTGAAGTTATGAAAAAGTGGGCGTGGTAGTGGGCGGATTTCAAAATTTTTTACACTTGTACTGTATCTTTTTCTCAGAAGCCCATATATGAAATTTCATCCTCCTAGCTCAAAATTTAAGGCCCAAAAAGTGGTGACATACGGACGGACAGATGGACATGGCTAAATCGTCTTCGCTATTGATACTGATCACGAATATATGTATATACTTTATAGGGTCTATCTCGATTATTTCTCTATGTTACAAACTATGTGTGAAACTTAATACACCCTTAGGATAGGGTATAAATATGCAGATTTCAAAAGGAATACCGTAGCTGTTAGAAAACCATAACAAGATGTCAATCCGCTAAACTAATAGGCAACATCGACATTGCAAAGTTGAGTGATATTGGGCTCGTTCAGTATCCTAGGCATTAACATATTAGGCCGAAGATGTTAGGCACAGATTTCTGAACGCAGAATTGAATTACATGTTAGGTGACAGTCCCAAAATTGATTGTGATTGTGATAATTACTAGAATTTGGAAAAAAATAACTTATATTGACAAAACTATGGGTAGCATAGTGAACTTTTAGACTCAGTCACAATGAGTTTAGAACATTTGTAGATGTGACTTGCAAAATGCTATAAAAAATATAACTCATATAAAGCTTTATACTCTAGATGTTTGATTTCGGGTTATATTGTCATTATTTCTTATATTACCCACTATGTATGTACATACTGTACTGCTCTTGCTAGGATTCGGAAGATAAAGCCGTTCTGTAAATGATTAACCTTTATCGTCCTTCTCCACTACTCCAATAATCAGACAAGCTCTCTTTTAATCACACTTTCAAATTATCAAGTTTTTTATCGCTGTGTAATTCGTTTACTAATTCACTTTATTATTCAATAACATTTATTTAACACATCAATTCAACTTTAATCGCAATCCAATAACATTTATTTAACACATCAATTCAACTTTAATCACAATCCAATTATATTTCACCTTTTACAAATTCAACTCACTTCTTCTATCGCTTAAAACTGTTACGTGGCCCTTTTGCGATTTTTTTTTTTAGTAAACAAAGTAAACAAAGGGAATTTCATTGAATATTTTACAATATGGCTGGATGCTGTAGGAATAGGGTAGGCAATGACTGGCGTCAACCTGGCGACGTCCAGTGTTGTAACTGTTACTGCGCATCAATTGTGCTTATTTTACCTCCTAGTGGTAGCCATCGGGTACTGGTTGGTGTCCATCCGGACCCGACTTGCTAAACTTATAAGCGCGAGTGTTGACCAAGAGAAAATTGCAGCACTATAAATACGACAGCGGACGAACTCTCTCGATGGAGTCAACGGTTTCGTTAAAGCTTCAAACGGAAGCACAACACTTTATCTGGGCTACTTCGACATATTCGGAGCTCCGGCCGATAAAGATTTCCAAGAATAAGTCAGGTTGAAAAGAGATGGTGGCGGATGACCCTTATTGGGCCAACGGCAGCGCTCATATCCCCGAAGCGGGATACTGACTTCGGTTTAAAACCGGCCCCTCGTCCTAGGGGTTTCAAAAAAATGGAACTGGCCCTCCAGGTTGGGGGTTGTGCCGTCGGGGTAACTTCCTTACCACAAATCGGGAAATCGGGAAATCGGCTACGCTCAATGATAATTGACTTTAAGCCGATCAGCGATCGCCTGGCTGTGATCCGCATCAAGGCTACATTTCAAAACATCAGCATAATATGTGCATACGCCCCTACCGACGAAGCTGAAGACTCTATCAAGGAGGAGTTTTATGACCTCCTGGACGGAGCCTGTCCGGAGTATGATGTCAAAATCATACTCGGGGACTTCAATGCCAAAATCGGTAAGGAAAACATCTTCGGCGGATTAGTTGGAAAGCACAGCCTCCACGACACGACAACAGACAACGGCTTCCGGCTAATCGATTTTGCAGCAGCTCGTAATACGGTGATAAGTAGCACTAGGTTTCCAAGACTACGAATCCACACAGCAACCTGGCGCTCTCCAGATGGTCGAACCGCCAACCAAATCGACCACGTGCTAATAGATGCGAGGCACGCATCCAACATTCTGAATGTGCAAACGTTCAGAGGGGCAAACGTCGACTCTGACCATTTTCTTGTTGCAGCTAAGTTCAGAGCTCGACTATCCAATGAGAAGAAGCTACAGACCGCCCAGAAAAAGAAATTCAACGTTGGAAGCCTTAGCACGTCTGGAGTAGCCAGAGCCTACAGGGAGCGCCTGAGTGAGAGACTCTCCGCTGTGCATTCACCATCCACAAACGCCAACAATCTGTGGAACCAGTATCGCGACATCATCAAAGGGGTAGCAGAGACCACCATAGGCTACCAGCCACCACCCAAAAAGAGCCCTTGGTATGATGATGAATGCGTACGCCGGAAAAAGGTGACAGAAAATGCACACTTGCAAGCGCTGCAACGCAAAACAAGGGCAGCGAGAGAAGAGTATCGAACCAGAAGAAGGGAGGAGAAGAAGATACTGCGTAAGAAGAAAAGGGCCCACGCAGCCTCCCAGCTCAAGGATATCGAAGAGTCCCGCGATAGGAACAACATCCGGATGTTTTTCAGGAAAGCCAAGCAACTGGCAGCTGGCTTCAAGCCCGGAACGCAGGCTCTTCGAAACAGTGAAGGAAACCTAGTCACCGAAGCACAGGGAATAGTAGATGTATTTAAGCAGCATTTCCAGCAGCTACTTAATGGGCAGGTAGAGAGAGTGATATGGCAAGAAGAGAACCCGCATCCAGTCAATGAAGAATCCATTCCCCCTCCTAGTTTTGAAGAGGTCGGCTCAGCTATCAAAAAGCTGAAGAACAACAAGGCCGCCGGCTCTGATGGTCTACCAGCAGAGCTTTTCAAACATGGTGGTGATGCTTTGGTGGGGTGCATGCACCAAGTCATCAACCAAGTGTGGGTGGATGAAGTCATGCCCGATGACTGGACTATCAGCTCTATATGCCCCATCTTCAAGAAAGGCGATCCTATGTCTTGTAAGAACTACCGAGGCATATCCCTGCTTAATGTCGCATATAAGATCCTATCCAACGTACTGTGTGAACGTCTGAAGCCTTTCTGCAGCACACTAATCGGCACGTACCAGTGTGGCTTCCGGCCCGGCAGATCGACGATCGACCAAATTTTCACACTAAGGCAAATCCTGGAAAAGACCAACGAATTTCAAGTCGAGACTCACCATCTCTTCATCGACTTTAAAGCCGCATATGATAGCATTCATCGTCTTGAGCTCTACAAGGCGATGGCCGAATTCGGGATCCCGGCTAAACTGATCCAGCTGTGCCGCGTGACGCTGGATAACACGCGGTGCAACGTGCAATTCGGCAACAGTTCCTCTGAACTATTCCAAACATGCACCGGATTTCGGCAAGGGGATGCGCTATCATGTGACTTCTTCAATCTTGTGCTGGAACAGATAGTGCGCAGGGCAGGTGTAAACACGGAAGGCACTATCTTCAACAAATCTGTCCAGTTGCTGGGATACGCAGACGACATCGACATCATCGGTCGCTCCCAGCGCGCCGTGTTAGAGGCTTTTACGGCAATTGAAGAAGAGGCGAAACGTGTTGGCCTTGAAGTGAATGAGGACAAAACCAAATACATGTTGTCAACAAACAAAGAAGCATCTGTCCACCGCCTAGGACAAAACGTCACTGTTGGCAACAGTAACTTCGAAGTGGTTAAGGAGTTTACCTACCTCGGAGTAAATATCAACTCCACGAATGACAACTTAGTGGAGATTCGACGAAGACTTACCCTAGGAAACCGCTGCTACTTCGGTTTGGCGAAACAAATGGGGTCAAAACTCCTAACTCGGAAGACGAAATGTTTGCTCTACAAAACTTTGATCCTGCCAGTTCTGCTGTATGGAGCCGAGTGCTGGACGATAAGCAGGAAAGCAGAGCAAAGACTGAACACTTTCGAAAGAAAAATTCTTCGTCGGATATTCGGTCCCGTATGCGAGAAGGGCGAATGGAGGAGAAGATATAACCGCGAACTCTATGAGCTGTACCAGGATGTGGATGTAGTCCAAAAAGCCAAAACACGTCGACTACACTGGCTCGGCCACATCGAGCGAATGGACAATAATGCTCCAGCAAAGAGGATCTTCGAATCACAGCCCCCAGGTTCGAGAAGACAAGGAAGACCGAACCCCCGTTTTAAGGACCAAGCTATCGCGGATGCCAGAGCGCTTGGTCTAGATAACTGGAAGCAGCGTGCCCGGGATCGAAGAGAGTGGAAGGCTGCTGTGTCTCAGGCAGAGACTCTTCACGGGTCGGGAGCCCGTTAAGTAAGTAAGTAGTATTTTACAATATCCAAGTAATCACCTCCATATAATTTTCCCATATACTTACCTTTGTTTACAAGTCTTTACCTCCACGTAAACATGAAAATAAACAAATTAATTATTAAAATTAAATATTTTTGCGATAAAATACTTACCAGCAATCTTTCGTCGACCATGTCCACATGAGTATTCGACGTTTGTGTTTTTTTTTGTGCTACGTAAGTGTAGCTGTCTCTCGAAGGTGGATTTTTTTGTTGGATGTAGGTTTAGTTTTTATTATACCCTATCCTAAGGGTATATTAAGTTTGACACCTAGTTTGTAACATAGAGAAATAATCTAGATAGACCCTATAAAGTATATATATTCGTGATCAGCATCAATAGCGAAATCGATTGAGCGATGACCGTCCCTCCGTCCGTCCGTATGTCACCGCTTTTTGGGCCTTAAATTTTGAGCTAAGACGATGAAATTTCATATCTGGGCTTCTGAGAACAAGATACAGTACAAATGTAAACATTTTTTAAATCCGCCCACTGCCACGCCCACTTTTTCATAACTTCATTAAATTATATGAAACCGAAAAATTTTGTTAAGACCAAATATTTAGGTATTCAGATTCCCTACAATTCACAGTTTTAGCCACGCCCACTTTTTGGGGGCGTTTTCATCGAAAAGCCGATTTTGATAAAATTTTACGTGTAACATCCTCAAACGTCCGAGGTTATAGCCATATTTGAGTACGAAATGCAATTTGGCCACGCCCACTTTATAGAGAGGAGGATAGAGTATCAGCCGATCCGTTCCAGACGGATTGTAGCTTTTCTGTATGTTTTTTTCCGGTTTGCTTGTGCAATAATTTTTTTTGTCAATAACATGTGCACTTGTACTTGTAAATAATTGGTGAGGATTCTCAGGGGTAAGTTTAGAAAGCCAGATTTTGTTTTCGTTGGACCCTGAATAAACACAGAAGTTCTTATAGATTTCATGCCAAGTGGAATTATACCCAGGCTAGGTGACAAGTGTCGGGCAGAAGACTTTAAAGCAAGCAGAGCTATGTAGGAAGATGGGTTTTGGTTCTCCTCCAAATTTAGCCGCCCTCATTTGTTTAGATTTTGGTTAGAGGTTTCCGCAAGCCTCTGCCTAGTTTTTTTCTCTTTACGGGTCTGGTGGGTGAAAGCCTGGAGCAGCAGAGCTACTCTTTGCGACCAACATATATATATACACAAAGACACAACGAAGGACCCCACAAAAACGTCATGTATACATATTACATATATGCACCTATATGAAACATCACGGATAAACGAAACATTACAACGAACATCCACGATCGTACATACACCGAACAGAAAAACACAAAGACTGTACAACAACAACAACAATACGACAGCATAAGTGCTCCACTCCGATCAACAGGGTACCCCATCTTGGGATCTGTTTAGTGTTTTTTATACCCTATCCTAAGGGTATATTAAGTTTGACACATAGTTTGTAACATAGAGAAATAATCGAGATATACCCTATAAAGTATATATATTCGTGATCAGATCAGATTCCAAATTCTAGTAATTATCACAATCACAATCAATTTTGGGACTGTCACCTAACATGTAATTCAATTCTGCGTTCAAAAATCTGTGCCTAACATCTTCGGCGTAATATGTTAATGCCTAGGATACTGAACGAGCCCAATATCACTCAACTTTGCAATGTCGATGTTGCCTATTAGTTTAGCGGATTGACATCTTGTTATGGTTTTCTAACAGCTACGGTATTCCTTTTGAAATCTGCATATTTATACCCTATCCTAAGGGTGTATTAAGTTTCACACATAGTTTGTAACATAGAGAAATAATCGAGATAGACCCTATAAAGTATATACATATATTCGTGATCAGTATCAATAGCGAAGACGATTTAGCCATGTCCATCTGTCCGTCCGTATGTCACCACTTTTTGGGCCTAAATTTTGAGCTAGGAGGATAACTACATATCTGGGCTTTTGAGAAGGAGAAGTTAAAATTGTTTAAATCCGCCCACTGCCACGCCCACTTTTCCATAACTTCACTAAATTATATGAAACCGAAAAATTTTGTTAAGACCAAATATTTAGGCTTTTAAATTTCCTACAATTCACCGGTACAAAAGTTTTGGCCACGCCCACATTTTGGAGGCGTTTTCGTCAAAAAACGGATTTTGATGAAATTTTACATGTAACATCCTCAAACGTTCGACGTTATAGCCTTATTTGAGTACAAAATGCAATTCGGCCAGGCCCACTTTATTGGAAGGAGAATAGGGTATCATACTATCCGACGGTTTGTAGCTTTTCTGTATGTTTTCACTGCAAATCGTTATTCTCTACTAAGCAACACGGTTTCCTCAAAGGTAAATCCACAGACACCAACCTAACAGAATTTGTTTCTCAGGCACTGTGTGCGTTTGAAGATGGTTGTGAAATTAATGTAATAGCCACAGACTTTAGTAAAGCATTTGATAAAATCTCACCTAATTATTACTCTCAAGCTGAAAACTCTCGGTTTTCAACACGGTTTTATCAGATAGATCTAATCTTACCTTGAAAATCGGAAGTACGAAGTTATATTTAGATCTTCTGTTTCTAACTCCTTCATGCCCACATCAGGCGTCCCTCAAGGCAGCCATCTGGGTCCCTTATTTTTCGTCCTTACCACCAACGATGTCGACCGCATTATCAAAGACTCCTATCTCTCTATCTATGCCGATGACATACAAATCTTTAAATTCATATCTTCCACCACCGACTCTCGCTTTCTCCAAGACAGATTTTTTATCTGGTGTTAGAAAAATCATCTCGAACTTAATACTAGTAAATGTCAATACATTACATACTCCCGTAAACGCCTTCCACCACCCCATAGGAATTACTTTCTTTGTAACGAACCTGTCCCTTCAGTCTCATCGTTGCGCGATTTAGGTGTCATATGCGACAGGGAGCTTAACTTCCGTTCGCATATTGACAACATTATAAGTAGAGCCAACTCTACGCTTGGTTTTGTGAAACATTGGTCTAAGAAATTTTCAGACCCCTACGTTACCAAATCACTCTATATCACCTTCATCAGACCCATCCTCGAATATGGTAGCCAAGCTTGGTCCCCTCATTATGCTGTCCGTGTCCGACGTATCGAAGCGGTCTAACGCAGGTTTATACGTTTCGCCCTCCGCGGTCTTCCTTGGGTTGATAGTTTCCATTTGCCTCCATATTCTGAACGTCTGAAACTGATCAATCTTCAGTCTTTCGAAAACCGCCGCGATAATGCCGACCTTCTCTTCCTACACCATTTAATAACTGATCACATTTTGCATCGGTCTCGTTTAATACCAATCCCCGTAGCCTTAGGGCTATTCCCCTTTTCCGTCTCAGTACGCACCGCACCAATTATGGTTATAACGCACCTCTGTCTAGAATGCTTCGTTTGACTAAAAATATGCAAAACTCGTTTGACTTTCACTGAAGCAGAGCCACCCTTCGGAACAACCTTCATCATTGCTCCAATTCCGCCTAACCACTGTCCCACACCTCCCCTCTTCTAACCCTACACTCTTCCTCCTCTCGATAGTGTGTAAGTTTTTCTTTAGTTTTTAAGTTTATATTGTTTAAGTAAGGCTTGTATTAAGCTTAATAAAGTGCCGGTAGTGCCGGCGTCAAATCAAAAAAAAAACATACAGAAAAGCTACAATCCGTCTGGAACGGATCGTCTGATACTCTATCCTCCTCCCTATAAAGTGGGCGTGGCCAAATTGCATTTTGTACTCAAATATACCTATAATGCCGAACGTTTGAGGATGTTACATGTAAAATTTTATCAAAATAGGTTTTTTGATGATAACGCCCCCAAAAAGTGGGCGTGGCCAAAACTGTTCTATGGGTGAATTGTAGGGAATCTGTATACCTAAATATTTGGTCTTAACAAAATTTTTCGGTTTCATATAATTTAGTGAAGTTATAAAAAAGTAGGCGTGGCAGTGGGCGGATGTAAAAAAATTTTACACTTGTACTGTATCTTTTTCTTGGAAGCCCAGATATGAAATTTCAGCGTCCTAGTTAAAAATTTAAGGCCCAAAAATCGGTTTTGTGATGAAAATGCCCCCAAAAAGTGGGCGTGGCCAAAACTTTTGTATGGGTGGATTGTAGGGAATCTGAATGCCTAAATATTTGGTCTTAACAAAATTTTTCGGTTTCATATAATTTAGTGAAGTTATGAAAAAGTGGGCGGATTTCAAAAATTTTTACACTTGTACTGTATCTTTTTCTCAGAAGCCCAGATATGAAATTTCATCGTCCTAGCTCAAAATTTAAGGCCCAAAAAGCGGTGACATACGGACGGACGGACGGACGGACGGTCATCGCTCAATCGATTTCGCTATTGATGCTGATCACGAATATATATACTTTATAGGGTCTATCTCGATTATTTCTCTATGTTACAAACTATGTGTCAAACTTAATATACCCTTAGGATAGGTTATAAAAATCAGTTGATGCTGCTTTCGCTGCGGTCTGCATGCTCGTTGCCCTTGCTACCAATGTGTCCTGGAACCCATAGTATTTTATAATAGTTATCATCGTAATTAAAAGTTTGAACTTAAGTTTAGTTTGTTTTGTAATTTTAACGATAAGCAGTGTGAGGGCTGCATGCATAGCCTAGTCTTTGTCCGCGTTGTGCCCGTCTTGGGACTTTTCAAAGTTACAGATCTCTTCTTGTGCTGCCGGCATGTCAACGAGGGATCGTACAAGACGTGAGTAAACACCTTTTTATTATTTTGTTGAATATTTTTAAGTTTTTTAGTTTAGTAACATAAGACTAAGTGCAGGAACTAGTTTTTAGTTTTCGTTTAACTTTCCTCTTAATGAATTTTACCTTAATTTTTTTTGTATAATATAACTTTGTGTATATTATTAAAAATGTGTGGTTAAGCCTTTTTTAATGCTGTGGGCGTGTGGGTGTTTGCGAAGGCTGGCCTTCCGTGACAATGACGTAACAGGACACTACGAACTATGACGACAAAACGTGACGACAGACAGACAAGGACGTTAACATAAATTGTGACTGAGGGATTTCTTCGTGGGGCTATCTCTCAAGACATACGGCTAGAGAGATAGCATTTAGTTTGTGTCTAAAGATACGAAGGGTCTGGCCAACCTTTGCCGATAACATAAGGCATACCTCTAGTTCTTCACGAACCTTTATCTTGGAATGTACCTAAGGAAAAATGCGTTTAGGGTAAAGAAGGTTAGTTTTAAGTTAGCTTAGGACTAGTTTAGGGTTTATTTTTAAGTTCTTAGGTGTAGCTTAGGTTAGTTAGGACTAGTTAGGTTAGATTCGCGTTTCTTTTCCCAACTTTCTCCAGGGTATTGGCACAAGTCACTGGCCAATACTCTGCCTTCCTATCTTTTTTGTCCGTCCGTAGTCCAATTAGGGCGCTCATGACAATGATGTGGTGAGCAAGAGACCTTGATACTTTGTCCGTGGAGGAGTTTATCCTTGAAATCCTGGCCAGCCAAGCACTGGGTTTAGCTGATAGCTTGCTGTGGTAGGGATGGTAGGGATAAACTTCAACACTCGTTTAGAATCCAGGGTACCGGTCACAATTGTAACAAGACAGGTACATCATTAACAAACCAACACGTACTGACTAACTTAAGTCATGGAATGGTTCCTGGAGAACCTGACCATGAAGCCACACACCACAGCAATTCCAATGATATTTATACACTTAAATACATAGATACATATACATATACTTCTGATTTTGTTTTATTTTTTTTTTCTTTAATATTTCGCACATATACATAGATCTGAGGTTTGTTTTACACATAAACTACTGCACTTCATTTTCTTTAATATCTATGGTTTTTTTAATTTTTGAAGTTTTAGTTTTGCACTTAATCTTTTCAATTTTCAAAACTTCCTTTCTAGGGTTGGTTTGAGTTGTGTGGTTTTCCTCGCTTAGCAGGGACGCACTTAGACCAAAAGGAAGGTCCAAACCAGAGCCTTCGGAGCACCGGAGACCTTCATTAAGACTTCACGGATGGGACAGAAGGCAGGGCAACCATTTTCGGTATAGACCCATGCCGAACATGAGTGGTTTGTTGTTTAATCATTAAACCAGTTTGACCTGGAGACAAAGGTCCTAATCTTGCCTAAGTCTAGTCTGGCTAGATGGTTTAGATCTTCGAAGAAGTATTCCCCTAAGGTTTTCCTTCTCAAGACCGATAGAGCAGGACAAGTGCACAGAAGATGTATTATGGTTTCCTCCTCTTCCTCGTCTCTACAGTTTCTACAGAAATCGTTGAAGGGGGCACCAAGCCTTCTAGCATGATTGCCTACCAGACAGTGTCATGTGAGGACGCCAACTATCTTTCTAAGATTGATCCTATTGCTGGAAATAAGTCTACTAGTTTTCCTACAATCCATCTCTAGCCAGATTTGCCTAGGGGTGAGACATGTGCTGATATTGTTCCACCTACTGTTTGCCATACTTATGGCTGCGGTATCTAATTGGAATTTTATAGATTTAATAGGTGCTGACGGTACATCCCTATTATCAGGGAGGTCCCGGCCTGCACCTTCCTTAGCTAGCTCGTCCGCTCTGCAATTGCCTGGAATATCCCTATGGCCTGGAACCCAGCACAGGAATACGTCACACCTGGCAGCGATCTCGTTTAGAGAACTTGGATCGAATTATTGGCGATTCCAAGGCTTTTATCGCAGCTTGACTATCTATATAGAAAACAATAGAGTTAACCAAAAGCCAGGTTAAGGCTTCACGGACTGCTGAGACTTCTGCTTGAAAAACACTGCAGTGTTCCGGTAGTCGAGTGGCAATGCGAATGTCCAAAACACTGGAGTAAATTCCCGCATCTGTGCCAGACGCTGTCTTGGATCCGACTGTGTAGATTTCTGCCACAGATTCGTTTAAAATTTCTCCCGAATCCCAAGCACTTCTGCTAGGAATCCTAGGGCTTTGGGCCCAGGGCTTTCCTACATAAATAGAGGGCAATCGAGGCCTTCCTGGCACGGTCCTGTAAATTCAGTTTCCAACCGAGTTTTCTATCTAGAATAACCCCCAATTATCTGGCGTGATCTGCGAATTTCAATTCAATACCCTTGAGTTTTGAAGGAGTTATATGTGGTATTTTATACTTTTTTGTGAACAATACGAGTCCAGTCTTCGACGGATTGACTCCAAGACCGAGACTATCCGTCCACTTTGCTAATTTATTTAGAGCAGACTCCATTAGGTCTCTAACTGTAAGAAGGAACTTCCCCGATATTGCTATGGCAATGTCGTCCGCATAAGCTATAGCACTGAACCCCTCTTTACCCAAGGTTAAAAGTAACTCATTCATTACCATGAGCCACAATAGTGGTGATAGTACTCCGCCTTGGGGGGTGCCCCTGAACACCGACCTTCTGGTTAGACAGCACCCTAGCTCAGCATGGATAAGCCTACTTTTAAGCATATGCTCGGTTCAACAACAATGGAAATTGTCAACCTTCACGTCATGAAGTGCAGCAGATATAGCTTCTGTTTTGACATTTTTGAAAGCTCCTTCAATATCAAAGAAGGACACCATAGTGAACTCTTTATTTTCAAAGGATTTCTCGATGATTCCTACCAACGAATGTAAAAAGGAGGATAGGCTGATCGGACGGAAGTCTTTAGGGGATGCAAGGGAGGCCTTACCTGCTTTCGGTATAAAGATAACTTTGGCCCTCCTCCAGGATCTAGGGGTGTAACCGAAGTTTGAACAGCTCCTAAAGATAGTGTGGAGCCACGGGCTTAAAATATCAAAACCTTGCTGTAGTTCCACTGGAAAAATACCATCGAGACCAGCGGATTTGTACGGGAGGAAGCTGTGGACTGCATACTGTTTTTTCTTGGGGGTGACAACGCCCTCTGGCACTGCAAATTACATCTTAACATGTTTCAGTTGTGGGCAGGGCAACCTAGGCTACAACTGTCCAAAGTGTCAGGAAAACGTGAAAGTCAGCGTTACGTCCAGGAATCAATCGTTGATGGAATCAGAACTTCCGGAAAAGTCAGTGATCAGGATGAATTCGGATTTTAAAAAGAGATCCGGAAGGGGATGTTACTATTCCCAAGAAAGAGTTTCTTCCAAGACGGAGTTTACATAGACGACTGCGAGAGTACGAAGAGACTAGATGATGGATTTTCGGAGAAGAGTTAACACAACCTTCCCGAAACCGGAATTTCTTAAAAATTCTTAGGCTTAAGGAAAAACGTGCAATCTTTAGACGACGAAAGAGGATGATAGAAGCATCTGTGATAACTAACTCAGACGATAGTAGGCCTTACGCGAAAGTTAAGATAGGTGATGAAGAGATCATGGGCTTACTAGATTGTGGAGCCTCAATCAGCTGTTCGTAGACAGGGCAAAGATAAAACTGACGAAAATGGCTTCAGACATTAGGACGGCGAACGGAAACCACCAACGAATACAAGGACGTTTCAAGACGCTGGTTTCATGGGGTGGTAAATCCGAAGAGATGGAGCTGTATGTCGTTCCAAATTTGCAGCAGCAACTATATCTGGGGGTAGATTTTTGGAGTGCGTTTAAGGTTGCTCCCTGCAACTGGATACTCCATCGCCGACTGTAGAAAGCTCTCCTGTCCACGCATTCTCTCCTTCTCAGACAACCCAACTGGAAAAAATCAAGCAGCGCTTTCCTTCTTTTGCTATGCAGGGGCTTGGTAAGACCTCAATCGAACATCATGTGATCGAGGTGGATGCCGAACAGATCCCCATAAAGCAGAGGCATTACCCAGTCCCGCCTGCAATCCAGAAGCTACTCTTTGAGGAACTCGATCAAAAGCTTTTGCTCGCGGTCCTCGAGGAGATTGACAGTGCTTGGAGTTCTCCTGTAGTGTTGGTAAGAAAGCCCGGCAAAAACAGATTGTGCCTGAAGTCATGAAAAGTCAACGCAGTTACGAAGAAAGACGCATATGTGCTTCCCCATATCGAGAGTCTTTTAAGTAGGCTACAGGACACAAGGTTCATCTCAGGTATTGACCTGAAAGACGCATTTTGGCAGATTCCTCTGGAGAGCAAGTCAAGGGAGAAGAAGGTTTTCACAGTCCCTGGGCGGCCATTATATCAATTCACTGTGATACCGTTCGGATAGTGCAACGCCGCTCAGAGAATGTGTAGGCTTATGGGTAAAGTCATTCCCGCTCGATTGAAAACTACTTAACTCATCATCAAGTGAACCTAAAATTATCGCTAACCTGTTTGCTTATTACTTCAGACAATCCTTCACCAACCATATCCTTGAATCAAATCAAATGCGATTATTCAGCCGTACACAGGGCGTCTTTCCATGGCTCTGGAAGAGCTCTTATATAATCCCTCTTCATAAAAAAGGCCTCAAGAATGAAATCTCAAACTACCTACCGATTGCTTAACTCTCCTGCATACCCAAACTCTTCGAAAGTATAATTTACGATACTATGTTTTTCCACTGTAAGTCCATCTTTTCTCCTTATCAGCACGGCTTTCTTAAGGTAGGTCAGCAACCACAAATCTAACTGAATTCGTTTCGACTACTCTGTCCATAAATGAACCATACTAGATGGTCAACTTCGAGGGGGTCTCTCTTTCGAACCCACAAGCTGTTCCCGTTGGTGAGCAGGAATGTATGCGTAATTTACATGCAAACTCACTAATACATTCTTGCTCACCAACGGGAGCCACAACTGTCATATGTACGAAGCCATCTTGGACAATTAGTGTCAAAAATTGATAAATTGTGGAGGGGATGCTGTGTCCAATAAACAACTACCAAAAATATTCTTCGTTTCGTGGTGAATCTGTTAAAAGTACGTTACATTTAAAATAGTTAAATTCAAAATGTAACGTATGTTTCAAATCATTTATACTAAATAAAAAACCTAATAAAAACATACATACATATGTATCACAGTATAAACATACATATTTTAATTTGTTCCACTTTGTTTTTTTCTGAACAAATAAAAAGTAGATACGTTTAGTATATATTTTAGGTCAAATATGAAAAGAATATGTTTGATTAAAGGACATATGTATGTGTTGAGATGGTGAACGCAAATTCTTGTGTTATCCTTAAACTGCATATCTTGTTGTCTTTCTATTTCTTTTATTTTCTTCCTTTTAATTTTGTATTCTGACTTAACCATCTACAGTTATTTTTTCATTAAAGATTAACAGAACGGAAGGTTTCGACCAGCCTTTTCATCAACACATAAAATTTGAGAACTAACAATTTATTCTCCTGTGAATAATTTATACACATATGTATATTGTACATATTAGTACTTTAAATCAAACATTTCTACAAATCAGTAAGCACGTAAGCAAAGAACAACCCAATCCAGTACGAAATTTCATACAAATGTAGAATAATAACACAACAGAATAATAATTACTTAAATAAAATAATTAAAAATCTAAATATCCATTTCCAACAATTTAGTAGTTACATTATACCAATTTGTTTATTTGTGTAAGACATATTTCATTTATTTATAAAAAAGATATTGTTTTAACATCCCAAACTCCCCACTGCACTTCCAAACACACCCGCAGCGACCCACTGCCTTTGTTTACATTATTTCAGCACAATTTCAGACTGCTATATTTCTTAAACAGAAAAAGTGCGACAACATCTGAGTACAGATTTGAATTCAGTGCAATGAGTCGAATCGAGTGGCATAAAAAAAAATATAAAAAGTTGTCTAAAATCAAAAATATATTTACTCTTTTTTGAACTAAAAAGTAAACAAATAGGGAAAAAGGAAAATCACCTCCATTTATGACAGCCACGTGTTTAGCCGATACAAAAAAAAGTATCGATTTACTGAAATTTGGTGAAAGCTGTCAGCATAGATTCACTGCACTCTAATGCAAAATTACATGAGCTATTGTTTTGGACCTGTAGATGAGCTGATTAAACTTCAAATCTCTTATTACACGTATTCACCGATGGGAACGAAAGAGAGGATTAGGCTCCGCCCATTTGCGGGTTTTAGCGGGTTGGGGATGGAAAGTTGACTA
Source organism: Xylota sylvarum (assembly GCA_905220385.1). Taxonomy (NCBI): domain Eukaryota; kingdom Metazoa; phylum Arthropoda; class Insecta; order Diptera; family Syrphidae; genus Xylota; species Xylota sylvarum. Next base: position 72,685,317 of record LR999958.1, on the reverse strand, counting down.
TCTAATATTGTTAATTTATGACTCTGTCCGTATTGGAAGATGGCAAAGAAGTTGACGTAATTGCCACCGGTTTTAGTAAAGCCTTTGATAAAATTTCCCACTATATTGTTCTTTTCAAGCTTAAAGCTCTTGGCTTTCAATCAGGGTTTATTATGTGGATTAAATCGTTCCTTGAAGCACGACAATACAAGGTGCTATTTACATCCTCTGTATCTGACTCGATTACTGCTACCTCCGGAGTTCCTCAAGGTAGCTACCTAGGTGCGCTGATTTTCATATTGGCAATTAATGATGTTGAGTGCATCATTAATAACTCAAACATATGCATCTACGCTGATGACATGAAAATCTTCAGACTAATATCAGATAATATCAAACGGACTCTCAACCTCTCCAATCTGACCTGAATAATTTTTCAACATGGTGCCAAAAAAATTTCCTCGAACTCAATGTTAATAAATGCCAGGCTATCACATATCAGCCCCTCGGTCATATTTTATCGGTAACGAGACTGTTCCCCCCGTCTCCCTTCTACACGATTTGGGCGTCATCTGTGACAAAGAACTCAATTTTCGCTGCCATATCGACCAAATTATTAGCAGGGCCAACTCAATGCTCGGTTTCATTAAAAGTTGGTCTAAAGAATTTTCTAACCCCTATGTTACGAAATCCCTCTACATCACTTTTGTCAGACCTATTCTTGAATATGCTAGTCAAGTGTGGTCTCCCTACCATGACATTCACTCTCTCCGGATTGAAGCTGTTCAACGCAGATTCAACCGGTTTGCTCTACTCTACTCCAATGGAACGACATGCATAATTCACACCCATACGAGGATCGTTTAAAACTGATCCTGATACAATCACTCGAAAAACGTCGAGAAGTAGCTGACATACTGTTCATCCATCAGCTACTAATAGGAAACATCGACTGCTCCGCGCTGCTTCAAATGATTTCCCTTTACACGAACTCACGCAATCGTAGATCTGTACCACTCTTTCGTCTTAACTTTCACCGCACCAATTATGGTTGTAATGAGCCTATGTCAAGAATGCTACGCATGGCAAACAGACTACAATTCTTTGATTGGCATTGAGAAATTCCCTGAATTTATCCTTTCCCTCCCCATAGTTTAGTAATCTTAGTTTAGGTTTTAGATTTAAAATTAGAAAACAAAAAAAAAAACATACAGAAAAGCTACAATCCGTCTGGAACGGATCGTCTGATACCCTATCCTCCTCTGTATAAATTGGGCGTGGCCAAATTGCATTTTGTACTCAAATATGGCTATAACCCCGAACGTTTGAGGATGTTACATGTAAAATTTTATCAAAATCGGTTTTTTTTTTAAAACGCCCCCAAAAAGTGGGCGCGGCCAAAACTGTTCTATGGGCGAATTGTAGGGAATTTGAATACCTAAATATTTGGACTTAACAAAATTTTTCGGTTTCATATAATTTAGTGAAGTTATACAAAAGTAGGCGTGGCAGTGGGCGGATGTAAAAAAAATTTACACTTCTACTGTATCTTTTCGTCAGAAGCCCAGATATGAAATTTCAGCGTCCTAGTTAAAAATTTAAGGCCCAAAAATCGGGTTTATGATGAATCCTAGGGCTTTGGGCCCAGGGCTTTCCTACATAAATAGAGGGCAATCGAGGCCTTCCTGGCACGGTCCTGTAAATTCAGTTTCCAACCGAGTTTTCTATCTAGAATAACCCCCAATTATCTGGCGTGATCTGCGAATTTCAATTCAATACCCTTGAGTTTTGAAGGAGTTATATGTGGTATTTTATACTTTTTTGTGAACAATACGAGTCCAGTCTTCGACGGATTGACTCCAAGACCGAGACTATCCGTCCACTTTGCTAATTTATTTAGAGCAGACTCCATTAGGTCTCTAACTGTAAGAAGGAACTTCCCCGATATTGCTATGGCAATGTCGTCCGCATAAGCTATAGCACTGAACCCCTCTTTACCCAAGGTTAAAAGTAACTCATTCATTACCATGAGCCACAATAGTGGTGATAGTACTCCGCCTTGGGGGGTGCCCCTGAACACCGACCTTCTGGTTAGACAGCACCCTAGCTCAGCATGGATAAGCCTGCTTTTAAGCATATGCTCGGTTCAACAACAATGGAAATTGTCAACCTTCACGTCATGAAGTGCAGCAGATATAGCTTCTGTTTTGACATTTTTGAAAGCTCCTTCAATATCAAAGAAGGACACCATAGTGAACTCTTTATTTTCAAAGGATTTCTCGATGATTCCTACCAACGAATGTAAAAAGGAGGATAGGCTGATCGGACGGAAGTCTTTAGGGGATGCAAGGGAGGCCTTACCTGCTTTCGGTATAAAGATAACTTTGGCCCTCCTCCAGGATCTAGGGGTGTAACCGAAGTTTGAACAGCTCCTAAAGATAGTGTGGAGCCACGGGCTTAAAATATCAAAACCTTGCTGTAGTTCCACTGGAAAAATACCATCGAGACCAGCGGATTTGTACGGGAGGAAGCTGTGGACTGCATACTGTTTTTTCTTGGGGGTGACAACGCCCTCTGGCACTGCAAATTACATCTTAACATGTTTCAGTTGTGGGCAGGGCAACCTAGGCTACAACTGTCCAAATTGTCAGGAAAACGTGAAAGTCAGCGTTACGTCCAGGAATCAATCGTTGATGGAATCAGAACTTCCGGAAAAGTCAGTGATCAGGAAGAATTCGGATTTTAAAAAGAGATCCGGAAGGGGATGTTACTATTCCCAAGAAAGAGTTTCTTCCAAGACGGAGTTTACATAGACGACTGCGAGAGTACGAAGAGACTAGATGATGGATTTTCGGAGAAGAGTTAACACAACCTTCCCGAAACCGGAATTTCTTAAAAATTCTTAGGCTTAAGGAAAAACGTGCAATCTTTAGACGACGAAAGAGGATGATAGAAGCATCTGTGATAACTAACTCAGACGATAGTAGGCCTTACGCGAAAGTTAAGATAGGTGATGAAGAGATCATGGGCTTACTAGATTGTGGAGCCTCAATCAGCTGTTCGTAGACAGGGCAAAGATAAAACTGACGAAAATGGCTTCAGACATTAGGACATACAAGATGATTAGAACATACAGATTTGAATTCAGTGCAATGAGTCGAATCGAGTGGCATAAAAAAAAATATAAAAAGTTGTCTAAAATCAAAAATATATTTACTCTTTTTTGAACTAAAAAGTAAACAAATAGGGAAAAAGGAAAATCACCTCCATTTATGACAGCCACGTGTTTAGCCGATACAAAAAAAAGTATCGATTTACTGAAATTTGGTGAAAGCTGTCAGCATAGATTCACTGCACTCTAATGCAAAATTACATGAGCTATTGTTTTGGACCTGTAGATGAGCTGATTAAACTTCAAATCTCTTATTACACGTATTCACCGATGGGAACGAAAGAGAGGATTAGGCTCCGCCCATTTGCGGGTTTTAGCGGGTTGGGGATGGAAAGTTGACTATCTAATATTGTTAATTTATGACTCTGTCCGTATTGGAAGATGGCAAAGAAGTTGACGTAATTGCCACCGGTTTTAGTAAAGCCTTTGATAAAATTTCCCACTATATTGTTCTTTTCAAGCTTAAAGCTCTTGGCTTTCAATCAGGGTTTATTATGTGGATTAAATCGTTCCTTGAAGCACGACAATACAAGGTGCTATTTACATCCTCTGTATCTGACTCGATTACTGCTACCTCCGGAGTTCCTCAAGGTAGCTACCTAGGTGCGCTGATTTTCATATTGGCAATTAATGATGTTGAGTGCATCATTAATAACTCAAACATATGCATCTACGCTGATGACATGAAAATCTTCAGACTAATATCAGATAATATCAAACGGACTCTCAACCTCTCCAATCTGACCTGAATAATTTTTCAACATGGTGCCAAAAAAATTTCCTCGAACTCAATGTTAATAAATGCCAGGCTATCACATATCAGCCCCTCGGTCATATTTTATCGGTAACGAGACTGTTCCCCCCGTCTCCCTTCTACACGATTTGGGCGTCATCTGTGACAAAGAACTCAATTTTCGCTGCCATATCGACCAAATTATTAGCAGGGCCAACTCAATGCTCGGTTTCATTAAAAGTTGGTCTAAAGAATTTTCTAACCCCTATGTTACGAAATCCCTCTACATCACTTTTGTCAGACCTATTCTTGAATATGCTAGTCAAGTGTGGTCTCCCTACCATGACATTCACTCTCTCCGGATTGAAGCTGTTCAACGCAGATTCAACCGGTTTGCTCTACGGGGGCTCCAATGGAACGACATGCATAATTCACACCCATACGAGGATCGTTTAAAACTGATCCTGATACAATCACTCGAAAAACGTCGAGAAGTAGCTGACATACTGTTCATCCATCAGCTACTAATAGGAAACATCGACTGCTCCGCGCTGCTTCAAATGATTTCCCTTTACACGAACTCACGCAATCGTAGATCTGTACCACTCTTTCGTCTTAACTTTCACCGCACCAATTATGGTTGTAATGAGCCTATGTCAAGAATGCTACGCATGGCAAACAGACTACAATTCTTTGATTGGCATTGAGAAATTCCCTGAATTTATCCTTTCCCTCCCCATAGTTTAGTAATCTTAGTTTAGGTTTTAGATTTAAAATTAGAAAACAAAAAAAAAAACATACAGAAAAGCTACAATCCGTCTGGAACGGATCGTCTGATACCCTATCCTCCTCTTTATAAATTGGGCGTGGCCAAATTGCATTTTGTACTCAAATATGGCTATAACCCCGAACGTTTGAGGATGTTACATGTAAAATTTTATCAAAATCGGTTTTTTTTTAAAACGCCCCCAAAAAGTGGGCGCGGCCAAAACTGTTCTATGGGCGAATTGTAGGGAATTTGAATACCTAAATATTTGGACTTAACAAAATTTTTCGGTTTCATATAATTCAGTGAAGTTATACAAAAGTAGGCGTGGCAGTGGGCGGATGTAAAAAAAATTTACACTTCTACTGTATCTTTTCGTCAGAAGCCCAGATATGAAATTTCAGCGTCCTAGTTAAAAATTTAAGGCCCAAAAATCGGGTTTATGATGAATCCTAGGGCTTTGGGCCCAGGGCTTTCCTACATAAATAGAGGGCAATCGAGGCCTTCCTGGCACGGTCCTGTAAATTCAGTTTCCAACCGAGTTTTCTATCTAGAATAACCCCCAATTATCTGGCGTGATCTGCGAATTTCAATTCAATACCCTTGAGTTTTGAAGGAGTTATATGTGGTATTTTATACTTTTTTGTGAACAATACGAGTCCAGTCTTCGACGGATTGACTCCAAGACCGAGACTATCCGTCCACTTTGCTAATTTATTTAGAGCAGACTCCATTAGGTCTCTAACTGTAAGAAGGAACTTCCCCGATATTGCTATGGCAATGTCGTCCGCATAAGCTATAGCACTGAACCCCTCTTTACCCAAGGTTAAAAGTAACTCATTCATTACCATGAGCCACAATAGTGGTGATAGTACTCCGCCTTGGGGGGTGCCCCTGAACACCGACCTTCTGGTTAGACAGCACCCTAGCTCAGCATGGATAAGCCTGCTTTTAAGCATATGCTCGGTTCAACAACAATGGAAATTGTCAACCTTCACGTCATGAAGTGCAGCAGATATAGCTTCTGTTTTGACATTTTTGAAAGCTCCTTCAATATCAAAGAAGGACACCATAGTGAACTCTTTATTTTCAAAGGATTTCTCGATGATTCCTACCAACGAATATAAAAAGGAGGATAGGCTGATCGGACGGAAGTCTTTAGGGGATGCAAGGGAGGCCTTACCTGCTTTCGGTATATAGATAACTTTGGCCCTCCTCCAGGATCTAGGGGTGTAGCCGAAGTTTGAACAGCTCCTAAAGATAGTGTGGAGCCACGGGCTTAAAATATCAAAACCTTGCTGTAGTTCCACTGGAAAAATACCATCGAGACCAGCGGATTTGTACGGGAGGAAGCTGTGGACTGCATACTGTTTTTTCTTGGGGGTGACAACGCCCTCTGGCACTGCAAATTACATCTTAACATGTTTCAGTTGTGGGCAGGGCAACCTAGGCTACAACTGTCCAAAGTGTCAGGAAAACGTGAAAGTCAGCGTTACGTCCAGGAATCAATCGTTGATGGAATCAGAACTTCCGGAAAAGTCAGTGATCAGGAAGAATTCGGATTTTAAAAAGAGATCCGGAAGGGGATGTTACTATTCCCAAGAAAGAGTTTCTTCCAAGACGGAGTTTACATAGACGACTGCGAGAGTACGAAGAGACTAGATGATGGATTTTCGGAGAAGAGTTAACACAACCTTCCCGAAACCGGAATTTCTTAAAAATTCTTAGGCTTAAGGAAAAACGTGCAATCTTTAGACGACGAAAGAGGATGATAGAAGCATCTGTGATAACTAACTCAGACGATAGTAGGCCTTACGCGAAAGTTAAGATAGGTGATGAAGAGATCATGGGCTTACTAGATTGTGGAGCCTCAATCAGCTGTTCGTAGACAGGGCAAAGATAAAACTGACGAAAATGGCTTCAGACATTAGGACGGCGAACGGAAACCACCAACGAATACAAGGACGTTTCAAGACGCTGGTTTCATGGGGTGGTAAATCCGAAGAGATGGAGCTGTATGTCGTTCCAAATTTGCAGCAGCAACTATATCTGGGGGTAGATTTTTGGAGTGCGTTTAAGGTTGCTCCCTGCAACTGGATACTCCATCGCCGACTGTAGAAAGCTCTCCTGTCCACGCATTCTCTCCTTCTCAGACAACCCAACTGGAAAAAATCAAGCAGCGCTTTCCTTCTTTTGCTATGCAGGGGCTGGGTAAGACCTCAATCGAACATCATGTGATCGAGGTGGATGCCGAACAGATCCCCATAAAGCAGAGGCATTACCCAGTCCCGCCTGCAATCCAGAAGCTACTCTTTGAGGAACTCGATCAAAAGCTTTTGCTCGCGGTCCTCGAGGAGATTGACAGTGCTTGGAGTTCTCCTGTAGTGTTGGTAAGAAAGCCCGGCAAAAGCAGATTGTGCCTGAAGTCATGAAAAGTCAACGCAGTTACGAAGAAAGACGCATATGTGCTTCCCCATATCGAGAGTCTTTTAAGTAGGCTACAGGACACAAGGTTCATCTCAGGTATTGACCTGAAAGACGCATTTTGGCAGATTCCTCTGGAGAGCAAGTCAAGGGAGAAGAAGGTTTTCACAGTCCCTGGGCGGCCGTTATATCAATTCACTGTGATGCCGTTCGGATAGTGCAACGCCGCTCAGAGAATGTGTAGGCTTATGGGTAAAGTCATTCCCGCTCTATTGAAAACTACTTAACTCATCATCAAGTGAACCTAAAATTATCGCTAACCTGTTTGCTTATTACTTCAGACAATCCTTCACCAACCATATCCTTGAATCAAATCAAATGCGATTATTCAGCCGTACACAGGGCGTTTTTCCATGGCTCTGGAAGAGCTCTTATATAATAACTCTTCATAAAAAAGGCCCCAAGAATGAAATCTCAAACTACCTACCGATTGCTTAACTCTCCTGCATACCCAAACTCTTCGAAAGTATAATTTACGATACTATGTTTTTCCACTGTAAGTCCATCTTTTCTCCTTATCAGCACGGCTTTCTTAAGGTAGGTCAGCAACCACAAATCTAACTGAATTCGTTTCGACTACTCTGTCCATAAATGAACCATACTAGATGGTCAACTTCGAGGGGGTCTCTCTTTCGAACCCACAAGCTGTTCCCGTTGGTGAGCAGGAATGTATGCGTAATTTACATGCAAACTCACTAATACATTCTTGCTCACCAACGGGAGCCACAACTGTCATATGTACGAAGCCATCTTGGACAATTAGTGTCAAAAATTGATAAATTGTGGAGGGGATGCTGTGTCCAATAAACAACTACCAAAAATATTCTTCGTTTCGTGGTGAATCTGTTAAAAGTACGTTACATTTAAAATAGTTAAATTCAAAATGTAACGTATGTTTCAAATCATTTATACTAAATAAAAAACCTAATAAAAACATACATACATATGTATCACAGTATAAACATACATATTTTAATTTGTTCCACTTTGTTTTTTTCTGAACAAATAAAAAGTAGATACGTTTAGTATATATTTTAGGTCAAATATGAAAAGAATATGTTTGATTAAAGGACATATGTATGTGTTGAGATGGTGAACGCAAATTCTTGTGTTATCCTTAAACTGCATATCTTGTTGTCTTTCTATTTCTTTTATTTTCTTCCTTTTAATTTTGTATTCTGACTTAACCATCTACAGTTATTTTTTCATTAAAGATTAACAGAACGGAAGGTTTCGACCAGCCTTTTCATCGACACATAAAATTTGAGAACTAACAATTTATTCTCCTGTGAATAATTTATACACATATGTATATTGTACATATTAGTACTTTAAATCAAACATTTCTACAAATCAGTAAGCACGTAAGCAAAGAACAACCCAATCCAGTACGAAATTTCATACAAATGTAGAATAATAACACAACAGAATAATAATTACTTAAATAAAATAATTAAAAATCTAAATATCCATTTCCAACAATTTAGTAGTTACATTATACCAATTTGTTTATTTGTGTAAGACATATTTCATTTATTTATAAAAAAGATATTGTTTTAACATCCCAAACTCCCCACTGCACTTCCAAACACACCCGCAGCGACCCACTGCCTTTGTTTACATTATTTCAGCACAATTTCAGACTGCTATATTTCTTAAACAGAAAAAGTGCGACAACATCTGAGTACAGATTTGAATTCAGTGCAATGAGTCGAATCGAGTGGCATAAAAAAAAATATAAAAAGTTGTCTAAAATCAAAAATATATTTACTCTTTTTTGAACTAAAAAGTAAACAAATAGGGAAAAAGGAAAATCACCTCCATTTATGACAGCCACGTGTTTAGCCGATACAAAAAAAAGTATCGATTTACTGAAATTTGGTGAAAGCTGTCAGCATAGATTCACTGCACTCTAATGCAAAATTACATGAGCTATTGTTTTGGACCTGTAGATGAGCTGATTAAACTTCAAATCTCTTATTACACGTATTCACCGATGGGAACGAAAGAGAGGATTAGGCTCCGCCCATTTGCGGGTTTTAGCGGGTTGGGGATGGAAAGTTGACTATCTAATATTGTTAATTTATGACTCTGTCCGTATTGGAAGATGGCAAAGAAGTTGACGTAATTGCCACCGGTTTTAGTAAAGCCTTTGATAAAATTTCCCACTATATTGTTCTTTTCAAGCTTAAAGCTCTTGGCTTTCAATCAGGGTTTATTATGTGGATTAAATCGTTCCTTGAAGCACGACAATACAAGGTGCTATTTACATCCTCTGTATCTGACTCGATTACTGCTACCTCCGGAGTTCCTCAAGGTAGCTACCTAGGTGCGCTGATTTTCATATTGGCAATTAATGATGTTGAGTGCATCATTAATAACTCAAACATATGCATCTACGCTGATGACATGAAAATCTTCAGACTAATATCAGATAATATCAAACGGACTCTCAACCTCTCCAATCTGACCTGAATAATTTTTCAACATGGTGCCAAAAAAATTTCCTCGAACTCAATGTTAATAAATGCCAGGCTATCACATATCAGCCCCTCGGTCATATTTTATCGGTAACGAGACTGTTCCCCCCGTCTCCCTTCTACACGATTTGGGCGTCATCTGTGACAAAGAACTCAATTTTCGCTGCCATATCGACCAAATTATTAGCAGGGCCAACTCAATGCTCGGTTTCATTAAAAGTTGGTCTAAAGAATTTTCTAACCCCTATGTTACGAAATCCCTCTACATCACTTTTGTCAGACCTATTCTTGAATATGCTAGTCAAGTGTGGTCTCCCTACCATGACATTCACTCTCTCCGGATTGAAGCTGTTCAACGCAGATTCAACCGGTTTGCTCTACGGGGGCTCCAATGGAACGACATGCATAATTCACACCCATACGAGGATCGTTTAAAACTGATCCTGATACAATCACTCGAAAAACGTCGAGAAGTAGCTGACATACTGTTCATCCATCAGCTACTAATAGGAAACATCGACTGCTCCGCGCTGCTTCAAATGATTTCCCTTTACACGAACTCACGCAATCGTAGATCTGTACCACTCTTTCGTCTTAACTTTCACCGCACCAATTATGGTTGTAATGAGCCTATGTCAAGAATGCTACGCATGGCAAACAGACTACAATTCTTTGATTGGCATTGAGAAATTCCCTGAATTTATCCTTTCCCTCCCCATAGTTTAGTAATCTTAGTTTAGGTTTTAGATTTAAAATTAGAAAACAAAAAAAAAAACATACAGAAAAGCTACAATCCGTCTGGAACGGATCGTCTGATACCCTATCCTCCTCTTTATAAATTGGGCGTGGCCAAATTGCATTTTGTACTCAAATATGGCTATAACCCCGAACGTTTGAGGATGTTACATGTAAAATTTTATCAAAATCGGTTTTTTTTTAAAACGCCCCCAAAAAGTGGGCGCGGCCAAAACTGTTCTATGGGCGAATTGTAGGGAATTTGAATACCTAAATATTTGGACTTAACAAAATTTTTCGGTTTCATATAATTTAGTGAAGTTATACAAAAGTAGGCGTGGCAGTGGGCGGATGTAAAAAAAATTTACATTTCTACTGTATCTTTTCGTCAGAAGCCCAGATATGAAATTTCAGCGTCCTAGTTAAAAATTTAAGGCCCAAAAATCGGTTTTATGATGAAAATGCCCCCAACAAGTGGGCGTGAACAAAACTTTTGTATGAGTGGATTGTAGGGAGTCTGAATGCCTAAATATTTGTTCTTAACAAAATTTTTCGGTTTCATATAATTTAATGAAGTTATGAAAAAGTGGGCGTGGCAGTGGGCGGATTTAAAAAATTTTACACTTGTACTGTATCTTTTTCTCAGAAGCCCAGATATGAAATTTCATCGTCCTAGCTCAAAATTTAAGGCCCAAAAAGCGGTGACATACGGACGGATATTAATTTTTTATGTAACAAAATTTTACATGTAACATCCTCAAACCTTCAACATTTTAGCCATATTTGAGTTACTTACCTAACGGGCTCCCGACCCGTGAAGAGTCTCTGCCTGAGACACAGCAGCCTTCCACTCTCTTAGATCCCGAACACGCTGCTTCCAGTTATCTAGACCAAGCGCTCTGGCATCCGCGATAGCTTGATCCTTAAAACGGAGGCTCGGTCTTCCTTGTCTTCTCGAACCTGGGGGCTGTGATTCGAAGATCCTCTTTGCTGGAGCATTATTGTCCATTCGCTCGATGTGGCCGAGCCAGTGTAGTCGACGTGTTTAGGCTTTTTGGACTACATCCACATCCTGGTACAGCTCATAGAGTTCGCGGTGATATCTTCTCCTCCATTCGCCCTCCTCGCATACGGGACTGAATATCCAACGAAGAATTTTTCTTTCGAAAGTGTTCAATATCTGCTCTGCTTTCCTGCTTATCGTCCAACACTCGGCTCCATACATCAGAACTGGCAGGATCAAAGTTTTGTAGAGCAAACATTTCGTCTTCCGAGTTAAGAGTTTTGACCCCATTTGTTTCGCCAAACCGAAGTAGCAGCGGTTTCCTAGGGTAAGTCATCGCCGAATCTCCACTAAGTTGTCATTCGTGGAGTTGATATTTACTCCCAGGTAGGTAAACTCCTTAACCACTTCGAAGTTACTGTTGCCAACAGTGACGTTTTGTCCTAGGCGGTGGACAGATGCTTCTTTGTTTGTTGACAACATGTACTTGGTTTTTCCTCATTCACTTCAAGGTCAACTCATTTCGCCTCTTCTTCCCGGAAGCCACACTGGTACGTGCCGATTAGTGTGCTGCAGAATGGCTTCAGATGTTCACACAGTACGTTGGATAGGATCTTATATGCGACATTAAGCAGGGATATGCCTCGGTATTTGTTGCAAGACATAGGATCGCCTTTCTTGAAGATGGGGCATATAGAGCTGATAGTCCAGTCATCGGGCATGACTTCATCCACCCATACTTGGTTGATGACTTGGTGCATGCACCCTACCAAAGCATTACCACCATGTTTGAAAAGCTCTGCTGGTAGACCATCAGAGCCGGCGGCCTTGTTGTTCTTCAGCTTTTTGATAGCTGAGCCGACCTCTTCAAAACTAGGAGGGGGGATGGATTCTTCATTGACTGGATGCGGGTTCTCTTCTTGCCCTATCACTCTCTCTACCTGCCCGTTAAGTAGCTGCTGGAAATGCTGCTAAATACATCTACTAATTCCTGTGCTTCGGTGACTAGGTTTCCTTCACTGTTTCGAAAAGCCTGCGTTCCGGGCTTGAAGCCAGCTGCCAATTGCTTGGCTTTCCTGAAAAACATCCGGATGTTGTTCCTATCGCGGGACTCTTCGATATCCTTGAGCTGGGAGGCTGCGTGGGCCCTTTTCTTCTTACGCAGGATCTTCTTCTCCTCCCTTCTTCTGGTTCGATACTCTTCTCTCGCTGCCCTTGTTTTGCGTTGCAGCGCTTGCAAGTGTGCATTTTCTGTCACCTTTTTCCGGCGTACGCATTCATCATCATACCAAGGGCTCTTTTTGGGTGGTGGCTGGTAGCCTATGGTGGTCTCTGCTACCCCTTTGATGATGTCGCGATACTGGTTCCACAGATTGTTGGCGTTTGTGGATGGTGAATGCACAGCGGAGAGTCTCTCACTCAGGCGCTCCCTGTAGGCTCTGGCTACTCCAGACGTGCTAAGGCTTCCAACGTTGAATTTCTTTTTCTGGGCGGTCTGCAGTTTCTTCTCATTGGATAGTCGAGCTCTGAACTTAGCTGCAACAAGAAAATGGTCAGAGTCGACGTTTGCCCCTCTGAACGTTTGCACATTCAGAATGTTGGATGCGTGCCTCGCATCTATTGGCACGTTGTCGATTTGGTTGGCGGTTCGACCATCTGGAGAGCGCCAGGTTGCTGTGTGGATTCGTAGTCTTGGAAACCAAGTGCTACTTATCACCGTATTACGAGCTGCTGCAAAATCGATTAGCCGGAAGTCGTTGTCTGTTGTCGTGTCGTGGAGGCTGTGCTTTCCAACTAATCCGCCGAAGATGTTTTCCTTACCGATTTTGGCATTGAAGTCCCCGAGTATGATTTTGACACCATACTCCGGACAGGCTCCGTCCAGAAGGTCATAAAACTCCTCCTTGATAGAGTCTTCAGCTTCGTCGGTAGGGGCGTGTGCACATATTATGCTGATGTTTTGAAATGTGGCCTTGATGCGGATCACAGCCAGGCGATCGCTGATCGGCTTAAAGTCAATTATCATTGAGCGTAGCCGATTTCCCACGACGAATCCGCATCCTAACATGTGCAGTCTTTTGTGGCAGCTGTAATAAATGTCGCAATTTTTCCGTTTTTGCATACCTGATCCTATCCATCGTATCTCCTGGATCGTGGTAATATCTGCCTTGTACCGCGTGAGGACAGATTCAAGTTTTTGAATAGCACCAGGAGTGTACAGTGTACGTACATTCCAGGTGCATACTCTTATATCATAGTCCGTGTACGTTCCGGGCCGTGGTATTAAATGAGGGGGTCCATTATCCGAGGCTTGTGTCTCTCTCATAACTAAATTTTTTTTACTTGGTAAGGAAGTTACCCCGACGGCACAACCCCCAACCTGGAGGGCCAGTTCCATTTTTTGAAACCCCTAGGACGAGGGGCCGGTTTTAAACCGATGTCAGTAACCCGCTTCGGTGATATGAGCGCTGCCGTTGGCCCAATAAGGGCTCATCCGCCACCATCTCTTTTCCAAAAACCTGACTTATTCTTGGAAATCTTTATCGGCCTGAGCTCCGAATATGTCGAAGTAGCCCAGATAAAGTGTTGTGCTTCTGTTTGAAGCTTTAACGCCACCGTTGACTCCATCGAGAGAGTTCTTCCGCTGTCGTATTTATAGTGCTGCAATTTTCTCTTGTTCAACACTCGCGCTTATAAGTTTAGCAAGTCGGGTCCGGATGGACACCAACCAGTACCCGATGGCTACAACTAGGAGGTAAAATAAGCACAATTGATGTGCAGTAACAGTTACAACACTGGACGTCGCCAGGTTGACGCCAATCAGTGCCTACCCTACTTCTACAGCATCCAGCCATCAGCCATATTTGAGTACAAAATGCAATTTTCCACGCCCACTTTATAGAAAGGAGGATAGGGTATTATGCGATGCGTTCCAGACGGATTGCAGCTTTTCTGTTTGTTTTTTAGTTCAGAACAGAGCTGTGAACAGATCCTGAACATGTCGAGCGCGCTCTGTTCGGAGCACGCTCTGAACACTCTGATTTATTTAAGAAACACGATTGAGCAGTACCTGTCATATCACTGCAAAATTAATCGAAGATTCATGCTTTTGGTTTTCTTAAACACTGAATTAATAACTGCTAATAATTAATTAAAACAAAGCCTCGAATTCCATTTCAATTGTTTTCGATTTTGTTTCCTCATTGCTTTACCCCCTGTTAAACGTCAAATTCACCGTGCTCGGGGTTTGCTCAGGATGCTCAATCAATTTATGCTGAGCTGATAGAGCCCGCTCTGAGCACGCTCTAAACTACAAAAGAAACACGAATTGAGTGCTCTGAGCGCTCTGAACTAAAAAGAAACACAAATATTTTTTTTGACAGTTCAGGCTCTGCTCTGAACTAAAAAAGAAAAACGACTATAATAGCGAACAGATCTCAATAACATAAATCAGAGACAGAAGCTTCTATTATCTGGTTCCAATAACTTCCGTCTTCCAATAGTCCCTGCAAAACGGAGTGGAATGTAGGATGAATGTAAGCAGCTACCGCCTTTAAGTTTGAAAAGGCCCTCGAACTTCGTGAAGCAGGAGATGGAGGTAATAGCACTCGACGTTGGTCGGATAAACCATATAAATCCTACCGAGTACATGGTCTTTTTATCCAGAGTGATCGGGTACTTCCGTTCTCTGTTTCATCTTACAAAACGTAATAAAATACCTTCCAGTACAAAGGTACATAAATATGTACACATGTTCACAAAATTATTCGAACAAGACTTCATATAAGGAAAAAAAAACATACAGAAAAGCTACAATCCGTCTGGAACGGATCGTCTGATACCCTATCCTCCTATCTATAAAGTGGGCGTGGCCAAATTGCATTTCGTACTCAAATATGGCTATAACCTCGAATGTTTGAGGATGTTACATGTAAAATTTTATCAAAATCGGTTTTTTGATGAATACGAGCCCAAAAAGTGGGCGTGGCCAAAACTGTTCTATGGGTGAATTGTAGGGAATCTGAATACCTAAATATTTGGTCTTAACAAAATTTTTGGGTTTGATATAATTTAGTGAAGTTATAAAAAAGTAGGCGTGGCAGTGGGCGGATGTAAAAAAAATTTACACTTCTACTGTATCTTTTCGTCAGAAGCCCAAAACTTTTGTATGAGTGGATTGTAGGGAGTCTGAATGCCTAAATATTTGTTCTTAAAAAAATTTTTCGGTTTCATATAATTTAATGAAGTTATGAAAAAGTGGGCGTGGCAGTGGGCGGATTTAAAAAATTTTACACTTGTACTGTATCTTTTTCTCAGAAGCCCAGATATGAAATTTCATCGTCCTAGCTCAAAATTTAAGGCCCAAACAGCGGTGACATACGGACGGACGGACGGACGGTTATCGCTCAATCGATTTCGCTATTGATGCTGATCACGAATATATATACTTCATAGGGTTTATCACAAACTATGTGTCAAACTTAATATACCCTTAGGATAGGGTATAAAAATGAGGTGGGCAGTATATCAATAATTTGTTGCTCCACTTTTAGCCTTAATTACGGCTTGTTAGCTTTTTGGCATACTGTCCATAAGATTTTTTGTGAAATCTGGGCTTATAACTCCCATTCCTGCTTGAGGGCTTCTTTAAGAGAAGTTTTGCTGCTGATCACCCGATTTCTAATATTTATCTCAACCTGGGCCCAAAGGTGTTCGATGGGATTGATGTCAGGTGATTGTGGGGGTGTTTTCAGTTGCGAGGGTGTATTAAAAAACAGTCACATTTGAAAGTTATGGGCTGTATGTTTCGGGTCATTGTCTTGTTGGAAGATGCAATCTGACCCTAGACCCAATTTTGTGGCGCTTTGTTAGAGATTTCTTTTCAGGATATTGAGCTATCCATATTGATCCATTTTATAATCAATGAACTCCATTTGGCCCACCCCGCCTGCAGACATACACCCCTACATCATGACATTACCACCACCTTGTTTCACGGTTGCTTGGAGATTAGCTTCTTTTAGCGCTGTATTTGCTTGTCGCCAAACCGTTTGTTTTCCATCATTGCTAAATAAATTAAACTCACTCTCGTCGCTGAAAATTACGGACTTCCAAAACTCTGAGCCCTTGTTAACATGTTCTTTGACGAAAATAAGTCGTTTTTATACCCTATCCTAAGGGTATATTAAGTTTGACACATAGTTTGTAACATAGAGAAATAATCGAGATAGACCCTATAAAGTATATATATTCGTGATCAGCATCAATAGCGAAATCGATTGAGCGATGACCGTCCGTCCGTCCGTCCGTCCGTCCGTCCGTATGTCACCGCTTTTTGGGCCTTAAATTTTGAGCTAGGACGATGAAATTTCATATCTGGGCTTATGACGAAAAGATACAGTAGAAGTGTCAATTTTTTTTACATCCGCCCACTGCCACGCCTACTTTTTTATAACTTCACTAAATTATATGAAACCGAAAAATTTTGTTAAGACCAAATATTTAGGTATACAGATTCCCTACAATTCACCCAAAGAACAGTTTTGGTCACGCCCACTTTTTGGGGGCGTTTTCATCAAAAAGCCGATTTTCATGAAATTTTACATGTAACATCCTCAAACGTTCGACATTATAGCTATATTTGAGTACAAAATGCAATTTGGCCACGCCCACTTTATAGAGAGGAGGATAGGGTATCATACGATCCGTTCCAGACGGATTGTAGCTTTTCTGTATGTTTTTTTATTGGTTTCAGAAATGAAAGGCTTGCGACGTGCAATTCTTCCGTGAAAATCATGCGATCTTAAAACCCGTCTTACTGTTTCGACAGATAGTATTTATTTATCATTTCAGACATCTTTGCAGTCAGTAATTTTACAGGTGTCTTCGGGTTTTGCCTGATATGCCTCTAATTTGCTGCTGATAATATTATTTTTCGTCCTCTACCTCCCTTATTTTCTAAATTTCCCTCATTCCTAAACTTGTGGACAAGATCCCTAACCACGGTGCAAGATCTTCCCACAAGTTCACCGGTCCCCCGGTATGTCTTTCCTTGGCAAGCTAGCCTAAGGATAAGCTTTCGTTCTTCCAAAGATATTTCCGATTTTTTTCCTGCTATATCGCTTTTCCTCAATTTTTTTCACTTTATATTTTCCGAAATATCCCACACTCAATGCCTGTTACCTTGATCACGTCGTAAAGCAGAATAAGTACAATTTAAAAATCATCACTTGTGCTTGTGCGAATAATTTTGTTAGGACCAAATATTTAGGCATTCAGATTTCCTACAATTCACCCGTACAAAAGTTTTGGCCACGCCCACTTTCTGGGGCGTTTTAATCAAAAAACAGATTTTCGGGCCCTGAATTTTTAACTAGGACGCTGAAATTTTATATCTAGGTTTCTGAGAAAAAGATACAGTACAAGTGTAAATTTTTTTTAAATCCGCCCACTGCCGTGCCTACTTTTTTATAACTTCACTAAATTATATTACTTTCTTACTTTAGGTGGCGCTACAGTCCGGGGTGGACCTGGGCCTCAACCAACAAGCCTCTCCAGCCAGCTCGATCTTTAGCTAGCTGCCTCCAGTTTCGCACACCAAGTTGGTTGAGGTCCCTTTCCACTTGAGCGCGCCACCTAAGGCGAGGTTTTTCTCTAATGCGTCGTCCCTCTGGGGTGGATTCGAAGACTCTCCGGACCGGAGCATTGTAGTCCATCCGCTCTACATGACCCAACCATCTTAGTCGTTGTATTCGAGCTCTTCTGACTAGGTCGAAGTCGCTATATAGCTCGTATAGCTCCTGATTGTATCTTCTTCTCCACTCTCCGTCTATTCAGACTGGACCAAAAATCACCCGAAGTATTTTTCTCTCATAAAAACCGAGAGCGTCCTCATCCATTCTTGACATAGTCCATGCTTCTGCGCCGTAGAGCAGGACTGTGATGATCAAGGTCTTATATAGGGATACTTTAGTTGTTCGAGAGACAGCTTTGCTACACAATTGCCTTCTTAGCCTAAAGAAGCCGCGATTGGCAAGAGTTAAACTTCGTTTGATCTAGGCGCTGTTGTCATTGTCTGAATTTATAGCGGATCCTAGGCAAACAAAGTCCTTAACTACCTTAAAGTTATATCTGTCGAGGGTGACGTTCTGTCCGAGGCGTCGGTGTTGTGTGTCCTTTTTTGTTGACAGCCCTCATCAACAGTTAAACCCATCTTAGCCGCTTCCGTCTCAATGCTCACAAAAGCACTACTGACATCACGGTTTGTTCTTCCGATTATGTCAATATCATCGGCATATGCGAGCAGTTGTACGGACTTTTGAAAAATTGTGCCTCTGATGTTGGCGTGTGAGGTCTGCACAATTCTTTCGAGAACGATGTTGAAGAAATCGCATTACAGCGCGTCGCCCTGTCTGAATCAGTTTTTGACATCAAAGGTCTCGGTGAAGTCTTTCCCGACCTTTATGGAGCAGCGTGCATTTTCCATCGTCATCCTGCACAACCGGACGAGTTTGGCAGGGATGTCAAAAGTAGACATAGCTCTATATAACTCTTCTCTATAGATGCTGTCATAGGCGGCCTTGAAATCGATAAAAAGGTGGTGAGTATCGATTTGAAATTCCTGCGTTAATTTGGTCGATAGTGGACTTTCCTGGCCTAAAACCACACTGATATGGACCAATCAGATTGCTGACAAAAGGTTTTAAGCGTTCACACAGAACAGCAGATAAGATCTTATAGGCGACGTTGAGGAGACTTATTCCTCTATAGTTGGCGCAGTTTAGAGGGTCTCCTTTTTTGAGGATCATATTTTGCAAATGAGTTGGTGCATGCTCCTTACAAAGTCATCCCCCGCTGATTTGAATAGCTCGGCTGTTAGGTCATCAGCTCCAGCAGCTTTGTTGGATTTCAGCTTAGATATCGCTATCTTAACTTCAAGGTTGTGGTCCGGGTCGATGTTCGCTCCTCGGAACCTTCGGACATCCATCATACTGGAAGAGTGCCTTGCGTCGATCGCAATGTGATCAATCTGGTTGACGGTTGACTGATCCGGAGATCTCCATGTTCCCTTATGAATATTGAGATGTGGGAATCGCGTGCTAGCTACTACAACATTTTGCCCCACTCCAAAGTTGATCAGCCGAAACCGTTATCGGAGGTGGTGTCGTGCAGACTATGCTCTCCGACAGTACTACCAAAGATGCTCTCTCTTCCTAGCTTTGCGTTAAAATCATGCTGGACAATTTTAACATCATAGCTAGGGCACTGCTCGTACGTTTTGTCCAAGAGCTCGTAGAACCTGTCTTTGGTATCGTCATCTTTCATCTCAGTGGGGCATGCGCGCATATCAGGCTAATGTTAGCGCATATCAGGCTAATGCCTGAAACTCAAGACTTCTTGCCTAAGTCTGTCTCCAATAACAAACCCGCATCCAAATAGGCGCTGCTCCTGTTCTCGGTAGCAATCGTCGTAGTAGATATCGCAGTTTTTCATCCTTCTTTTGCCCGGCCCTTTCCATCGCACTTCTTGGATGGCGGTAATATCTGCTTTACAGCAGTCCAGGGCCTCCGCTAGTTGTTCGGCCGCACGTGGTCTGTTAAGGGACCTAACATTCCACGTGCAGAACCGAAAGTCGTTGTCCTTATCACGTTTGCTTGGGTCGTCATCGTTATCCGAGGCGGTTGGTAGTTTCGTAACTATTATTTTTTTTCATGGTACAACCCTCAACCTGGAGGACTAGTTATATATACCCCTAGGACGAGGGGCTGGGTTCTCCCGGAATCAGTAACCCACTTCGGGGATATGAGTGCTGCCGTTAGCCCATTAAGGGTTCATCCGGCACCAATTCTTTTCCAACACCCTGATTCAGTATTGGACCTGTGATTCAAGAATGTCGAAGCAGCTCATATAGGGATAAACACTAATAGTTCGGCCTAACTGGAACTAGTAGACGCCAACGTTGATTCCATCTACAGAATTTGTCCGCTGCCGCCTGGACCAAGAGGAGGCGCCTTAGTGAGAAAGCACTCATCCCCCCTCTCTCGTTTGCTGCCACCAACAACCTTCCAAAGGGTTGGTTACCCAATCTCCACTAGGCACCCAGCAGTAACCATCGTGGAGGTGTAGAGTAGGAGTTGATAGTGAGAGGCTAGCGTGAGAGCGCTTTTGCTGACATATAATCGCATCACTACCTTTTGGCTACTAAATTATATGAAACCGAAAAATTTTGTGAAGACCAAATCTTTAGGTATTCAGATTCTCTACAATTCACCCATACAACAGTTTTGGCCACGCCCACTTTTTGGGGGCGTTTTCATCAAAAACCGGTTTTGATAAAATTTTACATGTAACATCCTCAAAAGTTGGATGTTATAGCCATATTTGAGTACTAAATGCAATTTTGCCACGCCCATTTTATAGACAGGAGGATAGGGTATCATACGATCCGTTCCAGATGGATTGTAGCTTTTCTGTATGTTTATACCCTATCCTAAGGGTATATTAAGTTTGACACATAGTTTGTAACATAGAGAAATAATCGAGATAGACCCTATAAAGTATATATATTCGTGATCAGCATCAATAGCGAAATCGATTGAGCGATGACCGTCCGTCCGTCCGTCCGTCCGTATGTCACCGCTTTTTGGGCCTTAAATTTTGAGCTAGGACGATGAAATTTCATATCTGGGCTCCTGAGAAAAAGATACAGTACAGGTGTAAAAATTTTTGAAATCCGCCCACTGCCACGCCCACTTTTTCATAACTTCACTAAATTATATGAAACCGAAAAATTTTGTTAAGACCAAATATTTAGGCATTCAGATTCCCTACAATCCACCCATACAAAAGTTTTGGCCACGCCCACTTTTTGGGGGCGTTTTCATCACAAAACCCAGTTTTGGGCCTTAAATTATTAACTAGGACGCTGAAATTTCATATCTGGGCTTCCAAGAAAAAGATACAGTACAAGTGTAAATTTTTTTTACATCCGCCCACTGCCACGCCTACTTTTTTATAACTTCACTAAATTATATGAAACCGAAAAATTTTGTTAAGACCAAATATTTAGGTATACAGATTCCCTACAATTCACCCAAAGAACAGTTTTGGTCACGCCCACTTTTTGGGGGCGTTTTCATCAAAAAACCGATTTTCATGAAATTTTACATGTAACATCCTCAAACGTTCGTCATTATAGCTATATTTGAGTACAAAATGCAATTTGGCCACGCCCACTTTATAGAGAGGAGGATAGGGTATCATACGATCCGTTCCAGACGGATTGTAGCTTTTCTGTATGTTTGTTTTTCAATTTGACAACCCATTATTTAGTTAGTGCTGTGTAAACATTTTTTAATGACGGAAAATTCGATATAAAACTCTTTTCCCCCACTTAGACCTCGAATTTCGAAAGATCCCTTCTTATCGAACATATAGAGGTTATAAGGAATTATTGTGCGAAATTTCAATTTTCTACGTTTAGGGGTTTTTGAGAAACTATGATTTTAATGACTTTTGTAGCCTTAGCATTTTGGATTTTGTAGTATTTAAGATAAGATAAAGAAAGATATAATTAACCATGCCTTTGTACCAAATTATAGTAAAGCTAACTTTGATGCAATGAATGATTAATTTTTATTTTTCCGTGGAACACAATTTTTTGCAATAATGATTTGGAGTATGCAAATTAATCTTTCTTAGAAATGCTTAAAGAAGCAGTAAGTCGATTCGTTCTTTATAAAAAATTAAAATCAAA
This sequence comes from Xylota sylvarum, assembly GCA_905220385.1. Classification (NCBI taxonomy): domain Eukaryota; kingdom Metazoa; phylum Arthropoda; class Insecta; order Diptera; family Syrphidae; genus Xylota; species Xylota sylvarum. The sequence continues at coordinate 72,663,209 of LR999958.1, read as the reverse complement.
ATCTAATCCTCCATGGTATACTTAATAAGAGACTTTTCAATCTTAAGATAAAAAAAAAATAAATCTTTCAAACTGCACAAAAATAATCGTACAAGTCTTGAGCTTCGTGCCATTTATAATAACAATCAACGTGAGTTTGATGTTCTTAACAAATTTATGTTATAACAAGCTCTTGTTAAATATAAGGTCACATATGTATTTGTATTTCAACATGGATTTGTATCTCGTAAATCTACGACCTTACCTGTCTCTTTTGATTAACTATATTATCAATAATTTGGAAAACAACTTCCAAACAAACATTATATTTACCGATTTTGCAAGGGCATTTGATCGTGTAAACCATAAGGTTCTTTTGCACAAATTGTCTTGTCTTGGGTTTCACTCTAACATCATGAGTTGATTGGAATTCTATCTAATTAACAGGATTCAAATTGTTAAAATTGATGATAGCTTTTCTAAAAACATTTATATCACGTCTGGCGTCCCACAGGGAAGGCATATGGGCCTTTTATTATTTTTATACCCTATCCTAAGGGTATATTAAGTTTGACACATAGTTTGTAACATAGAGAAATATCGAAAAATTTTGTTAAGACAAAATATGTAGACAAAATATTTAGAGATTGTCTACAATTCGCTCATACGTCAATTTTGACCACGCTCACTTTTTGGGGGCGTTTTCATCAAAAAACCGATTTTGATGAAATTTTACATGTAACATGCTCAAACGGTCGAAGTTATCATCGTAATTCAGTAAAGGAAATGCAATACGGCCACGCTCACTTTATAGGGGCTCAATAGAAAGGAGGGTAGGGTATCATATGATCCGTGCCAGACGGATTGTAGCTTTTCTGTATGTTTATACTCTATCCTAAGGGTATATTTAGTTTGACACATAGTTTGTAACATAGGGAAATAATCGAGATAGACCATATAAAGTATATACATATATTCGTGATCAGCATCAATAGCGAAATCGATTGAGCGATGACCGTCCGTCCGTCCGTCCGTCCGTTTGTCACCGCTTTTTGGGCCTTAAAATTTGAGCTAGGACGATGAAATTTCATATCTGGGCTTCTGAGAAAAAGATACAGTACAAATGTAAAAATTTTTGAAATCCGCCCACTGCCACGCCCACTTTTTCATAACTTCACTAAATTATATGAAACCGAAAAATTTTGTTAAGACCAAATATTTAGGCATTCAGATTCCCTTCAATTCACCCATACAAAAGTTTTGGCCACGCCCACTTTTTGGGGGCGTTTTCATCACAAAACCCAGTTTTGGGCCTTAAATTTTTAACTAGGACGCTGAAATTTCATATCTGGGCTTCCAAGAAAAAGATACAGTACAAGTGTAAATTTTTTTTACATCCGCCCACTGCCACGCCTACTTTTTTATAACTTCACTAAATTACATGAAACCGAAAAATTTTGGTAAGACCAAATATTTAGGTATACAGATTCCCTACAATTCACGCATAGAACAGTTTTGGCCACGCCCACTTTTTGGGGGCGTTATCATCAAAAAACCTATTTTGATAAAATTTTACATGTAACATCCTCAAACGTTCGACATTATAGCTATATTTGAGTACAAAATGCAATTTGGCCACGCCCACTTTATAGAGAGGAGAATAGGGTATCATACGATCCGTTCCAGACGGATTGTAGCTTTTCTGTATGTTTTTTATTTATTAACGACATCTCTGCAATTTTTACGCATTCGTTATATCTCCTTTTTGTGGATGATCTCAAGCTGTATTGTATTATCAGATTCATCTGATAATACGATTGTCATCTGATTCACGAAGATTTGTTAAGATTGACCGAGTGGTGTCGCATCAATTTTCTTCATTTGAATGTATCTAAATGTCGAATTATGTCGTGTTTCAGACACACTACTCCCATTTTTTTTTAATTATTAAGTTGAGGCAATTAACTTGCAACGTTTTGATCGGAAAAAGGACCTGGGAATAATTTTTTTTTTTTTTTGTCAGACTCATACTGTGTGGTCGTACAGTACATCTACTGACTAAACTCCCCCCTCCCTTTGGGTCTCGACAGGCATAAATCCACCCCGGAACTGCTTCTGGCATTGCTTCAGGGAATCATATTAGATACAAAACTTTATTTTTTACCACATGTAGATTACATGGTTAACAAAGCCAATCAAATACTTGAGTTTATGAAAAGAAACACTAAAGAATTCTCAGACCCATACTCACTTATATCTCTTTTTAATTGCCTTGTTCGCTTAGTACTACTGCCCAGTTTGGAATCCATTTTATAAAAATTCTGTCGATAGAATAGAAAAAGTACAAAGAAAATTTACAAGATACTTAATCTTCAAACTGAATTGGCGTGAATTATTATCTTATTGTACCAGATGTTTATCATGTGATATAAAAACTCTTGAGAATCGGCGTACTTTCTTCTCAATTATGTTTATCAGAAACATTTTAACGTATCATCTAAAATGTACTCCGCTACTTGCCCTAATAAGTCTTCAAGTTCCCCTTAGGGATTTTCGTGAGTCAAAATTGCTATACGAGCAATTTTAACGCACAAATTACGGTCGCAGTGAACCAATATCGCATTGCATCAGGGAAGCGAACTTGATTTGTAATAGTTTAGATATTTTCGATAATTGTTCAAGAGATACTTTTAAGAAAAATATTCTTGCATTATCAACTCTCAGTTTGTAATATAAACATCTATTTGAATATTCCATATAATTAATTTAAGTTGTGATAAATAATAACATCTATTTCCTTTGTAAGTAGTCTATAAGGGATTGTTCTCTGATTGATGAATAAAACTAAAACTAAAACTAAACATACAGAAAAGCTACAATCCGTCTGGAACGGATCGTATGATACCCTATCCTCCTCTCTATAAAGTGGGCGTGGCCAAATTGCATTTTGTACTCAAATATAGCTATAATGTCGAACGTTTGAAGATGTTACATGTAAAATTTTATCAAAATCGGTTTTTTGATGAAAACGCCCCCAAAAAGTGGGCGTGACCAAAACTGTTCTATGGTTGAATTGTAGGGAATCTGTATACCTAAATATTTGGTCTTAACAAAATTTTTCGGTTTCATATAATTTAGTGAAGTTATAAAAAAGTAGGCGAGGCAGTGGGCGGATGTAAAAAAATTTTACACTTCTACTGTATCTTTTTCTTGGAAGCCCAGATATGAAATTTCAGCGTCCTAGTTAATAATTGAAGGCCCAAAACTCGGTTTTGTGATGAAAACGCCCCCAAAAAGTGGGCGTGGCCAAAACTTTTGTATGGGTGGATTGTAGGGAATCTGAATGCCTAAATATTTGGTCTTAACAAAATTTTTCGGTTTCATATAATTTCGTGAAGTTATGAAAAAGTGGGCGTGGCAGTGGGCGGATTTCAAAAATTTTTACACTTGTACTGTATCTTTTTCTCAGAAGCCCAGATATGAAATTTCATCGTCCTAGCTCAAAATTTAAGGCCCAAAAAGCGGTGACATACGGACGGTCATCGCTCAATCGATTTCGCTATTGATGCTGATCACGAATATATATACTTTATAGGGACTATCTCGATTATTTCTCTATGTTACAAACTATGTGTCAAACTTAATATACCCTTAGGATAGGGTATAAAAAATAAGGCATATCACACAGTGTGGATGCCAGACTCTTCAAGTCTTCTCAGGAGAGAGTCCACAGTTATATTCCACATAGTTGGTGATAAAACTTCTCCTTGTGGGCAACCTCTGCTAACCCTTCCTAAGTCTTAAAGTTCCTGTCTGAATATTTATCGGCCTATTTTTCAGTATATTGTCCACCCATCTCAACATCAGTGGGTTAACCCTGCGTTCTTCTAAGGCTACTGTCAGAATTTTGAAGCTTATCTTATCGAAGCCACTTTTAATGTCCATTATTATGGTCTAGGTATTCATCTCCTCTTCCGTAACGCGTACCACCTGGTGTCGCGCTGTTTCCGTAGACCTGTCAGCTCTTTATGCATGTTGTCTACTACTCAAACACGACACTCTTTCAGCGCCGTGCTCTCCATATGGTCCACCACAATTCTTTCCATTGTTTTCATTGCATTAAAGCTGGGAAAATACCATCCGGTTCCGCGATCTTGTAAGGAGAAAAAGTTTTTATCGCCCCACTGACCGTTTCTGGCGTTATTATCCGTTCCGCTTCAGTCCTATCCATCGTGTTTTCTCCTTGTTTACTCAGAGCCCAGGGCTGATCTGACTTCAGTCTTCCCGGAAAGTGTATTTCCATGAGGACCTCATTTGTACGATCCATCTCAACCATCAACCAATGAGTCCGACTTTGGAAACTGGATCCCTCGAGACAATTTTCTGAAGTCTATTGACCTCAGCTGTGGTTCTCATATTCGAGCAAAATTCCCTCCACGACACCCTTAGCTCTTTCTTCTATGCCTTATACGCATCCCATGATTCAGGATCATCCCTTCTTATGGCATAATTAAAGGCTTTTCTCACCTCCTTCTTTAGATTTTCAAGTTCCCTACACCACCAAGGCATGGGATCCTTTTCATCTACCAAAATGCCTCTTGGTATGCATTTTTAACAGCTGATTGTAAATGCTTCAGTTGTGACTCTACATCTCAAGTAGTTTTCGGCATTTTGGGTACCCTCCCATTCAGTTTATCCTATAACACTTCTTTTTACTTCCACCTATACCTATAGGGCAAGTATTGGTTTCGTGAAAAATTTCGAGCTCGAGATTTTAATCAAACTTGACATTACTATGATGGAGAAGTCCAAAAAAGTGGGTCCGCCAATTCCGTCTGTCTGTCTGTCTGAATGTCTGTTTGTCTGTCTGTCTGTCTGTCTGTATATTCGACTGCAGCCTAAACGGCTGGACGGATTTTCTTCAAACTTCATATCTGAGGTCTGTGGGATGATCCCTAGAGGAGAAATTGGAATTTTCATTCTAACCTAAAAGTGAACGGTACTTTACTTAAGGCCGATTTTACTAAAAATGGATTTTCTCAAAAACGGCTCTAACGATTTTGATAAAATTTCATACGTGAGTTAGGTTGGGCATATCCTATTAGATGGCATACCACGTTTTGCGCGAAAAATGCTTATAACGGTAATTTTAGAAATTGACTGTTTCTCAGCTATTTGTTCAGTGATTGGGCTTAAAATTAATTACTAAGGTTGGTATGATAAATGCAAAGATATGACGTACCAAAATGGTAAAACTGCCACGCCCACTTTTCAAAAATTTAACTTTTCAAAAGATTTTACTAGAAATCGAAAAAATTTGTTAAAACAAAATTAATAGGCCTTGAAGTTCTCTATAATTCACCTGAACGCTATATACGGCCACGCCCACTTTTTGAGAACATTTTTACAAAAGAGTAATTTTGTGAAATATCCAAGATACGTAGCATCAGTTCAATATTATCAATTCCATCGAAAATGTAAAATGCCACGCCCACTTTATTAGGCTTAATGTGTAAGAAAAACAAGACTTGAATTACAGTTCTTATAAGATTGTAAACTTATTGCAATAAGTTCAAGTTCGTACGACCCAGTCGTGCACTTTATTTCGTTTTAGATCCGTATCGAACATCAAATGAGATGACTCTGTGGTCATCATTGTCTGATCCATTAACTTCTAATTTGATATTTTATCAAACATTCTATTACTACACAGAGTCACATCAATAACTTCCCCTCGTCTCGCATCCACAAAGGTCGGTTCTGTTCCTCTATTGACAATAGTTAGCTCTTTGCATACTACAAACTCGAATAAAGCTTCTCTTCTGTAGTTATCGTTAGTGCTTCCCCACATTAGCATCGTAACCAATTAGTAGATCTTCGCTACTATCCCTACAGACATTCACCAGAGACTCGACCTCTTTTGTTGGGGGAGGCTCTAGGGAGTCATATGGCAGGTATGCCGATGCTATGACAAAACTGCCCACACCTGCTCCCGCTCACATAGCGACAAGGTCAGGGGAACATAGTTGCGGCAGCATAAGCGCTTTAACTCTGTGCATCACAAGTATACAAGATCTAGCTCTTTCACCAGATCGAGTGGCAATATTTTCAGGTAGACCTCTAATCCTTCCTTTGAAGACCCAAGGCTCCTTCAACAAGGCGATATAAATCGATTCCTCCACAAAACATCTGGTCAGCATTGGTGATGCAGCTTTGCTATGGGGATGGTTCAATTGAATCACCCTAAGTTTTACCGACTAGTGTTGACCTCATATCTATGAGGTCCATCACTTCGTCGGCCTACCGGGTGGCTTCCCCAGCTAAATCTTTTCTGCTGATCCTTGGAATTTCACAAGAGTGACTTCCAGCCCGCAGTTGAATTTCCCCTTGTGCACCAGATCGTCAATTAGTACAGTACAGCCTGTCGCTGCGTCGCCATACCTTTCTGTTGGACTAACCTTCCAATTTGAAGTATCCGTCACACATTCATTCTGGTGACACAGCCTGGCCAGTGTGATCTCTTTGCTGGTGGTTTCCCCTGAGACAAAGATGATTTAGCCTCTCCACATCCTTAAGGATGTAGAGCGGATCCACTTGCAGGTTGATTCCCTCCCAAAGGATGGTCATCTTCCCTACGGTTTAACAAAACCACGCCTTGGATCTTTGATTTAAGCATTTTACTGCGACAAATCCTTGCTCCAAGGTGACTTCCCTTACTCCTAGAGTCAAGTGCCGCTAAAAGAGCACGTCTAAGGATACTCCTTAGCATCCAGTCCTCCCTCCCTTCGGATGTCGGTAACACCCATTAGAATGTCGCTTGCCGCCGCCTGACTATAGGCTTTACCCTTGTCGATTTTAGCATGCTCGCTTCTAGCGTAAGGTTTCTTTCCCTCTAGTAGCCTTGCTCTCTTACCCGTAGCTTGGTCCTGCTTTCGCATAACCTTTGGTTTGGGTTGTCTGACATTCTGTTTCCTGGTTTGTCCATCAGTCTTTCCACTTTCATGTGGTCTTTGCTGATTAACCTTCCCGGAAACAGGCTGTCCATCACATTTTCCGCTCTCCGTCTCCATCACCCTGGCTTTAGCTGAACCCAAAGTCTCGGTATCAAATCAAAACCGTTTCCTAGGTCTTGCCCCTTCTGGGGTAGTTTCGGCCGATGTTAGACTAGCGATCCTATCAGTCAAATCATTGACCGATGTGTCCTATTGCCCGAGACAGATTTTGCCAATGACAATTTCTGTCTCCTGCCCTTAAGCTTGCTTAAGCTACTTTCGCTCAGTATCAGGGTCTGCAGTGTCATCTTTGGGTTCGGCTTCCATGATGTCGATTAACCTCTTGGCGCATTGCAGCACCGCATTGTCCATCGGCATCGACGATTGTTCAGCTAAGTCCTTTGGTTTCGGTTTGGACTGCACTGCCTTCACGAGCTCTTCCGCTGTCGATCCTGCGTCTTCCGGCACTCTCTCGACCTCTTCGGAACCTCCCTCCTTGTCTTCTGATGACTCGTTATCTATTTGTTTATTGAAAAAATGGATGCATAGTGATCCCATGACTCGGGGAGTAATTACGGACCAGGTAGGCAGAGATCCCCATTACCTACCCTACTCAACTAACATACAACAGAGGATTGAGCTGCCCCTGAGGAGTTACCACTAGCGGCAAGAGTTCGATAACTTTGGCGCCAAAAATTGATAACGGGTTTTTGTAGAGGGGTCAAAAACAAGCATTTTTTCTCTGCGTTTAGGAGGTAGGGGAATTTTAGAAAAAAAAGACTTAAAATGAAAAAAACAATATTAAAAAACAACGGCAACACTTACAATGAAGTACTATACCGGTACTAAAGTACTAAACCTGTTCTTTGATCCTAAATTTAAAATAAATTACTTATGTCAATAGTTTTTGAAATATTGGCATGCAAACTCAAAATTTTGATAAAAAAAATTAAGAAAACAGTTTCGATAAATTTTTTTTCAAAATTATGAAATGAAGTACTAAATTAGCTTTTTGTGGTCAATGCTTATATCAATTCTGAAACGAACACAAGTTTGTTTTTGACGGTGCCGTGAATTTCAAAATTCGGCTTTATTTCATATTATGAAAGCGAAATAAGGCCAACTTTTGAAATACGGCCATACGAATACTTCCATAAATTGAAATAAAGCCCAAAATTGTTTGTGAAATAAGGCCGAAGCAAATATTTCCACTTTGATAAAGAGACATTAGACCAATTTGGGTTTATGTATGTCACTTATATGCATAAATAGTGCAATATGTATGGGGGGCATGCTTCCCCCCTGCAAAGCCCCTGCTTGGAGTCACTGTTGAATTGGGGGTAGGTGCAAGGTTGGTATATGCAAAGTTTCATGAATATAAAGTAACTGTGCATACGGTCAAAGGATAGTGATGCGGAACATATGGGAACACAAGCGTTCTCGCCTTAGCCTCTCACTATCAACTCCTACTCTACACTTCTCTTCTAGTTTTTGAGACAATTGAAAATTACTATTTTTGTTTTGTTTCTTTGACGGTGCCGTGAATTTCAAAATTCGACTTTATTTCATATTATGAAAGCGAAATAAGGCCAACTTTTGAAATACGGCCATACGAATACTTCCATAAATTGAAATAAAGCCCAAAATTGTTTGTGAAATAAGGCCGAAGCAAATATTTCCACTTTGATAAAGAGACATTAGACCAATTTGGGTTTATGTATGTCACTTATATGCATAAATAGTGCAATATGTATGGGGGGCATGCTTCCCCCCTGCAAAGCCCCTGCTTGGAGTCACTGTTGAATTGGGGGTAGGTGCAAGGTTGGTATATGCAAAGTTTCATGAATATAAAGTAACTGTGCATACGGTCAAAGGATAGTGATGCGGAACATATGGGAACACAAGCGTTCTCGCCTTAGCCTCTCACTATCAACTCCTACTCTACACCTCCACGATGGTGGCTGCCGGTAACCAACCAACCAACTTTGGAAGGTTGTTGGTGGCAGCGAACGAGAGAGGGGGGAGGAGTGTCTTCTCACTAGGACACCTTCTCTTGCTTCAGGCGACGGCGGACGAATTCTCTAGATGGAATCAACGGTGGCGTCAACCAGTTCCAGTTAGGCCGAACTATTAGTGTTATCCCTATATGAGCTGCTTCGACATATTCGAATCCCAGGTCTATAGGGATTTTCAATACTGAGTCAGGGTGTTGGAATAGAGTTGGTGGCGGATGAACCCTTAATGGGCCAACGGCAGCGCTCACATCCCCGAAGCGGGGTACTGACTCCGGAATATACGGCCCCTTGTCCTAGGGGTAAAAAAAAGGAACTGGTCCTCCAGGTTGGGGGTTGTGCGTCGGGGTAACTTCCCTACCACGTAAAAAAGCAAATAGTTACGAAGCAACTACGAGCCTCGGATAAGGATGATCCTACTGTTGACGACCCCAGCAAACGTAATAAGGACAACGATCTTCGGATCTGCACGTGGAATGTTCGGACCCTTAACAGGCCGCGTGCAGCCGAACAACTAGCAGAGGCCCTAGACTGCTACAATGCAGATATCACCGCCATCCAGGAAGTGCGATGGGATGGCCCGGGCAAAAAGAGGATGAAACATACAGAAAAGCTACAATCCGTCTGGAACGGATCGTATGATACCCTATCCTCCTCTCTATAAAGTGGGCATGGCCAAATTGCATACTGTACTCAAATATAGCTATAATGTCGAACGTTTGAGGATGTTACATGTAAAATTTTATCAAAATAGGTTTTTTGATGATAACGCCCCCAAAAAGTGGGCGTGGCCAAAACTTTTGTATGGGTGGATTGTAGGGAATCTGAATGCCTAAATATTTGGTCTTAACAAAATTTTTCGGTTTCATATAATTTAGTGAAGTTATAAAAAAGTAGGCGTGGCAGTGGGCGGATGTAAAAAAAGTTTACACTTGTACTGTATCTTTTTCTTGGAAGCCCAGATATGAAATTTCAGCGTCCTAGTTAAAAATTTAAGGCCTATAAATGGGTTTTGTGATGAAAACGCCCCCAAAAAGTGGGCGTGGCCAAAACTTTTGTATGGGTGGATTGTAGGGAATCTAAATGCCTAAATATTTGGTCTTAACAAAATTTTTCGGTTTCATATAATTTAGTGAAGTTATGAAAAAGTGGGCGTGGCAGTGGGCGGATTTCAAAAATTTTTACACTTGTACTGTATCTTTTTCTCAGAAGCCCAGATATGAAATTTCATCGTCCTAGCTCAAAATTTAAGGCCCAAAAAGCGGTGACATACGGACGGACGGACGGACGGTCATCGCTCAATCGATTTCGCTATTGATGCTGATCACGAATATATATACTTTATAGGGTCTATCTCGATTATTTCTCTATGTTACAAACTATGTGTCAAACTTAATATACCCTTAGGATAGGGTATAAAAACTGTGTAGTATACGTCACGGTGATTGCTATAGGGAACAGAAACAGCGCTTATTTGGATGTGGGTTCGTTATACGCGGCAGACTTAGGCAAGAAGTCTTGAGCTTTCGACACGTGAGCGAGCGTCTTATGACAATCCGCATCAAGGTTAAATTCGCCATATGCGCCTTATATGCGCTCACGCTCCCACCGAAGACAAGGACGACGCCACCAAAGAATGTTTCTACGAGCTCCTCGACGAAACCTACGAGCAATGCCCTAAATATGACGTTAAAATCGTTCTAGGCGATTTTAACGCCAAGATAGGAAAGGAGGACATCTTTGGTAGGACGATTGGTAAGCACAGCCTCCACGACACCACGTCCGGAAACGGACTTAGGCTTATTGACTTCGATGCGGGGCGAAACGTCACCATAGCAAGCACACGGTTTCCGCATCTCAATATCCACAAGGGGACATGGCGATCTCCTGATCATCAAACGGTCAATCAAATTGACCACATTGCGATCGACGCAAGGCATGCCTCCAGTATTCTGGATGTCCGAACCTTCCGAGCAGCCAACATGGATTCGGATCACTACCTTGTTGCAGCCAAGGTACGAATGCGGATATCCCAAACGCCACAATTAAGAAGAAGTACTGTGAGAAGATTTGACGTCGAAAAGCTGCTATCGCCAGAGATCGCCAGAACCTTCGCCGAACGCGTATCCCGAAACCTCTCAACTACTCCTATGCCGCCAGCATCAAGCGCCGAAGACCAGTGGCAACGCTGCCAACAAGCCATCAGAAGTGCCGCAACTGATGTGCTGGGTTTCACCCGACCACCACCTAGAAACCCCTGGTTTGACGATGAGTGCCGGCAAGCACATGCAGCTAAACAGCAAGCATACAAAGCGGCGCTGCAAAAAAAGGACGAAAGCTGCTCGTGAGCCCTACGAGCAGAAGAGACGGGAAGAACATCGGCTTCTCCGAAAGAAGAAAAAAGAGCACGAGAAGCGCGCGATCGAAGATATTGAGAGATTATACTCCAGGAATAATGTACGGAAGTTTTACCAACAGGTAAAAAGAACGTGTCTGGCCAACAAGACCCGTACAGAAGCCTGTAGAGATGAAGAAGAAAACATCGTAGTAGAGTCACAGTCGGTGCTGAGAATATGGAAAAACTTCTTCTGCAGACTGTATAACGGCGACGAAGACCAACATCCCGCTGTCAGGCAGAATGTACCATTCAATCTAGACGATGATAGCCAAAACTTCCGTCCACCTGACCAAAACGAAGTAAGGATAGCAATATCCAAACTTAAGTCCAACAAGGCTGCAGGACCTGACGGCTTACAAGCCGAGCTGTTCAAAGCAGCTGGAAATGACTTGGTAGAGAGCATACACCAACTCATTTCTAAAATTTGGTCAGATGAGTGTATGCCTGATGAATGGAATCTCAGCACCGTTTGCCCGATCCACAAGAAAGGAGATCCCCTCAATTGCGCCAATTACAGAGGTATCAGTCTCCTCAACATCGCGTACAAGATCCTATCTGCCATATTGTGTGAACGTCTGAAACCCTTCGTCAACAACCTGATTGGGCCCTATCAGTGTGGTTTCAGGCCAGGAAAGTCCACAATCGATCAAATCTTCACACTTCGGCAGATCCTGGAAAAAACCCAAGAAGTCCAAATCGATACCCACCATCTCTTTATCGATTTCAAGGCCGCATATGACAGCATTTATAGAGACGAGCTATACAGAGCCATGTCTAGTTTTGGCATCCCTGCCAAACTCGTCAGATTGTGCAGAATGACGATGGAGAATTCTCGCTGCTCCATCAAGGTCGGTAACGATCTCACCGAGACCTTTGATGTCAAAAAAGGATTTAGACAAGGTGACGCGCTGTCATGTGATTTTTTTAACATCGTTCTTGAGAGAATTGTGCGAAACTCACAAGCCAACACCGGAGGCACATTCTTTCAAAAGTCTGTGCAACTACTAGCGTATGCTGACGATATCGACATTATTGGAAGAACACAGCGGGCTGTCACCGGTGCGTTCGCTAGTATTGAAACAGAAGCGGCCAAAATGGGTTTAACGGTAAACGAGGGCAAAACCAAGTATGTGCTGTCAACCAGAAGGGACACACAACATCGACGAATTGGACAGAACGTCACAATCGACAGCTATAACTTTGAGGTAGTAAGGGACTTTGTCTACCTCGGCTCTGCTATCAATTCTGACAACAACACCTCGGCAGAAATAAAACGAAGAATAACTCTTGCCAATCACTGTTTCTTTGGGCTGAGAAGGCAATTGAGTAGTAAAGCCCTATCCCGAACAACTAAGGAGACTCTATATAAGATCTTGATCATCCCAGTCCTGCTTTATGGCGCTGAAGCTTGGACTCTATCTAAAGCGGATGAAGATATCCTCGGTCATTTCGAGAGAAAAATTCTTCAAAAAATATTCGGTCCCGTTTGCGTTGATGGGCTTTGGAGGAGAAGATTCAACGACGAACTATACGAGCTGTACAGCGACATAGACCTAGTCAAAAAACTGCGCATTAGTCGTTTGAGATGACTAGGACATGTAGAGCGAATGGACACCAATGCTCCGGCCCGAAGAGTCTTCGAATCACACCCGGAGGGACAACGCAGCAGAGGAAGACCTCGCCTTAGGTGGCGCGCACAAGTTGAAGGGGACCTGAACAAGCTTGGAGTGCGCAACTGGAGGCAGTTAGCTAAGGACCGGGCTAACTGGAGAGGCTTGTTAGTTGAGGCCCAGGTTCACCCCGAACTGTAGCGCCAACTAAGTAAGTAAGTAAGTGCATACAGCCAACCTCGCACCTACCCCCCCATACATACATATTGCACTGTTTATGCATATATGTAAGTCACATAAAACCAAATTGGTCTAATGTCACTTTAAATGGGACGCCCGAAAACTTTTACTATGAAGAGTTTGAGAAAATAATAGTTAGAAATGCGTGTATAAATTCAAAGCGACTTTATTTCACGTTGTCAAAGTGAAATAGGACCGAACGTTGAAATTTGGCTTTATTTCGCTCGGCTCGCTATGCGGGATTAAGGGATTTAAACTCTCTTTTCGCACGGCGCCCACTTGAGCCACGGTGGGCGCCGTGGCTCAAGTGGTTAGTGCGTTGGACTACGAAGCAAGGGGTTCCAGGTTCAATCCCCAGACAACACCTAAAATTTCTTTCACGGCCCCACCTCTCGCGAGCGTCTGACAAACATCCGAGAGTAAAACTGTCATGAAAAAGCTTCTCAAAGTTGCCGTTCGGATCCGGCATTAAACAGTAGGCCCCTTCCATTCGTGTGAAGAATATAACACGCACAGCACGAGTGGTTGTGAGAAGCTAGGCCCTGGGTCCCATGGACCTGTTGTGCCAAAAAAAATTTTTTTTTTTCGCATGCGGCAGGTCCCGCTCACGCAACTTCGTTGCTCCGCTCGGGGTAGATCCTTTCTTCAGACAGGCGCCTATGTCATCAATACTCTTCATCTACAGTACTCATCCCAAAATTACAAAGTTCACATTAATGACAAATTTTTGCTGATTCGCATTATAGAAAATTTACATTTTCGAATGTTGCAGCAAATTATTTACTTTGCGTAATATGTACATATGTTTGTAATATGTAATATGTAATGCACTTGATAATGATGCAAAAATATAACCGAACAAACGTTTGACTTTTGTACCATTATTTTTTTTCATACATGTGTAATAAAGCGTGTAGTTATTAATATTCACAAACTGACTGACTACCCACTCGTGGTACATTCTAGGTAACGCTAAATGATTTGCTGTACTTTACTTACAAACATACAGAAAAGCTACAATCCGTCTGGAACGGATCGTATGATACCCTATCCTCCTCTCTATAAAGTGGGCGTGGCCAAATTGTATTTTGTACTCAAATATAGCTATAATGTCGAACATTTGAGGATGTTACATGTAAAATTTTATCAAAATAGGTTTTTTTATTATAACGCCCCCAAAAAGTGGGCGTGGCCAAAACAGTTCTATGCGTGAATTGTAGGGAATCTAAATACCCAAATATTTGGTCTTAACAAAATTTTTCGGTTTCATATAATTTAGTGACGTTATAAAAAAGTAGGCGTGGCAGTGGGCGGATGTAAAAAAAATTTACACTTGTACTGTATCTTTTTCTTGGAAGCCCAGATATGAAATTTCAGCGTCCTAGTTAAAAATTTAAGGCCCAAAAATCGGTTTTGTGATGAAAACGCCCCCAAAAAGTGGGCGTGGTCAAAACCTTTGTATGGATGGATTGTAGGGAATCTGAATGCCTAAATATTTATTTTTAACAAAATTTTTCGGTTTCATATAATTTAGTGAAGTTATGAAAAAGTGGGCGTGGCAGTGGGCGGATTTCAAAAATGTTTACACTTGTACTGTATCTTTTTCTCAGAAGCCCAGATATGAAATTTCATCGTCCTAGCTCAAAATTTAAGGCCCAAAAAAGCGGTGACATACGGACGGACGGACGGGCGGACGGTCATCGCTCAATCGATTTCGCTATTGATGCGGATCACGAATATATATACTTTATAGGGTCTATCTCGATTATTTCTCTATGTTACAAACTATGTGTCAAACTTAATATACCCTTAGGATAGGGTATAAAAATGAACCTATCATCAACATTAATCCTCAAAGTGATATCACCGTAAATACCAAAAAAAAAAATCTCATAAAAAAGTAGTTTTAGTAATTTTAAATTTTCTCAAAAACTAGAAGGCATAAAACCATTCGGTTTTTATACCCTATCCTAAGGGTATATTAAGTTTGATACATAGTTTGTAACATAGAGAAATAATCGAATTAGACCCTATAAAGTATATATATTCATGATCAGTATTAATAGCGAAAACGAGTGAGCCATGTCTGTCCGTCCGTCCGGCCGCCCATCCGTCACCATTTTTGGGCCTTAAATTTTGAGCTAGGAGGATGAAATTTAATATCTGGGCTTCTGAAAAAAAGATGCAGTACAAGTGTAAAAATTTTTGAAATCCGCCCACTGCCACGCCCACTTTTTCATAACTTTGCTAAATTATATGAAACCGAAACATTTTGTTAGGACCAAATATTTAGGCATTTACATTCCCTAAAATACATTTATACAAATGTTTTGGCCATGCCAATGCAGTACAAGTGTAAACATTTTTGAAATCCGCCCACTGCCACGCCCACTTTTTCATAACTTCACTAAATTATATGAAACCGAAAAATTTTGTTAGGACCAAATATTAAGGCATTCAGATTCCCTAAAATGCATTTATACAAAAGTTTCGGCCATGCTCACTTTTGGGGGCGTTTTCAGCAAAAAACCAATTTTGATAAAATTTTACAGGTAACATCCTCAAATGCTCGAAGTTATCATCGTAATTCAGTAAAGAAAATGCAATACGGCGATGCCCACCTTATACGGGCTCGATAGGATGGAGGATAGTGTATCATACGATCCGTTCCAGACGGATTGTAAGTTTTCTGTAAGTTTTGTGTTCGATTCAGAATTGATATAAGCATTGATCACAAAAAGCTAATTTAACAGTTCAAAATTTTTATCAAAATTTTGAATTTGCATGCGAATTTTTCAAAAACTTTTAACATAAAGATTTTATTTTAAATTTAGGGCATGAGTACGATAACTTTGGCGCCAAAAAATGATAACGGTTTTTTATAGAGGGGTCAAAAACAAGCATTTTTTTACTTTGGGAGGGGGGGTCTACCTCGCTCCGTTTAAGAGGTAGGGGGAATTTTAGAAAAAATTACTTAAAATGAAAAAAAGATTATTAAAAAACAATGGCAACACTTACTATGAAGTATTATACCGGTTTTGAAAGCCAGAAACCTGTTCTTTAATCCTAAATTTAAAGTAAATTATTTCTATCAACAGTTTTTGAAAAATTCGCATGCAAACTCAAAATTTTGATAAAAAAAATGAAAAAAAAGTTTAGACCAATTTTTTTCCAAATTGTGAAATGAAGTGCTAAATTTGCTTTTCGTGGTCAATGCTTATATCAATTCTGAATCGACACAAAAAACCGAATGGTTTTTCATATTTTGGTTTAAGGCCAAATTCGGCCTTATTTCACTTCCATAAAGTGAATGAAAGCTGAACATTGTTTGTGAAAAAAACCAAAGCAAATGTTTCCACTTTGATAAAGCGGCATTAAACCAATTTGGATTTGTGTGTCACTTATATGCATAAACAGTGCAGTATGTATGGGGGGCCATGCTGCCCCCCTGCAAAGCCCCTGCTTGGAGTCACTGTTGAATTGAGGGTAGGTGCAAGGATGGTATATGCAAAGTTACATAGATATAAAGAAACTCTACATACAACCAAACTCGTACCTACTCTAAATCCAACAGTGATCCCAAGCAGAGGGGTTGCAGTTGCATATTGCACTGTTTATGCATAGTATATGTATGTAAGTCACATAAAGCCAAATTGGTATAATGTCGCTTTATATGGGACGCCCGAAAACTTTTACTATGAGGAGTTTGAGAAAATAATAGTTAGAAATGCGTGTATAAATTCAAAGCGTAATAACGCCAATTCGGCTTTATTTCACTTTGTCAAAGTTTTTTTTTTTTGTTGACTTCATTGTAAGTGTTGCCGTTGTTTTTTAATAATTTTTTTTTTCATTTTAAGTAATTTTTTTCTAAAATTCCCCCTACCTCTCAAACGGGGCGAGGTAGACCCCCCCTCCCATAGTAAAAAATGCTTGTTTTTGATCCCTCTACAAAAAACCGTTATCAAATTTTGGCGCCAAAGTTATCGTACTCTCCCCAAATTTAGGATTAAAGAACAGGTTTCTGACTTTCAAAACCGGTATAATAATTCATTGTAAGTGTTGCCGTTTTAACAATTTTTTTTTCATTTTAAGTATTTTTTTTTTAAATTTCCCCTACCTCCTAAACGGGGTGAGATAGACCCCCCCCCCATAGTAAAAATGCTTGTTTGTGACCCCTCTACAAAAAACCGTTATCAATTTTTGGCGCCAAAGTTATCGTACTCTCCCCTAGCTAGCGGTTCAATTACCCCTAAACCGTGTGTTCCATTAGTATCATCACCTAAACACAGCTCTCTCGGCGTGGTGACTACTACCTTGGAGTTAAGGGTTGTTGAATATTAGTTTTAGATTCATATTCAGCTACCTAGCAGTGCTTCCTGTTCCTCCAACTAAGCCACTCCACCACGACGAGGTGCCCAACCTCCGGAGTGGTTTTTCCGAGGGTAGGTGAAAATCTTCAATAGATACTATGAGAAAAGCAAGCGCGTGCTCATAGTAGTGTCAGATTTTTACTGACTAAAAACATCACCCTTCGATATAATATTGTTAGATAATACTAAGATATAACTTATGAAGTAATTATTTTATTACGATGTAAAAACTTATGGCAGGTTACTCTCCAATGAAAGATCCTGAAAGGTTTCGTTCTTTGTAGTCGGCGCAATAAATTGCTCCCATTCAAAATTTGTAGGACTGTATTGTTGACATAGCCGATTAGTCGGATTCTATGCTTTTGCGAAGCTTCTTATTTCACCTTCGATTATAGGAATTGCGAGATCTCTATTGATATCGTCGTTTCTAGTATACCACGTTGCTTGGACAATTTCTCTAAGCACTTTATTTTGAAAAGTTTGAAAAATATGTGCATTTGTTTTCTGGGTACAACTCCAAAGTTGTATACCGTAGGTCGACACCGGTTTTAGAACTTGCTTGTATAGAAACCGTTTGTTCTCGGTAGTCAGCTGGGAAAGTTTTCCGAGTAACCAGTGCATTTTTCTATGTTTGATTTCAAACTCTTTACGTTTCATTTTCACGTGCGAATTCCATTTCAGTTTTGCATCGAGTGTCATTCCTAGGTATTTGGCTACGTGTGCAAAAGGTATTTGGGCCAAGTTTAGATAGATTGGCAAGTTTATTAGTTTTCTTATATGTCAAATTTTAGAGATTGAGTTTTTAAAGATTGAGATTTTAAAGATTTAGTTTCGTTGAGGGCGATCCGCCAGTCCCTCGTCCATTCATTTATTTTATTTAGTGCGTATTGCAGTTTTGCAGTCATTTCTGTGTCATCGCAAACGTAGCAAGGATAGTGCCATCTTCTTTCGGTATATCATGAGTATATAATAGGTAAAGAAGCGGCCCAACAGCGCTTCCTTGCTTTAAGCTTTGAGTATTCGTTTCCATGTCTTACACGGAGGAGTCTATTCCCGAGTTATGATTCTAGAATATCGTATAGGCAAACGGGGAGAACTTGTCTTAATTTGCATTTTAAGCCTTCGTGCCACACCTTATCAAAGGCTTGCAAGACGTCAAGCAATACGCTTGAGCATATCTTTTTTTCTTCGAGTGCTTTCTCGATTACGTTACTAGTTCTATGTACCTGGTAAATTGTCGAATGCTAACTTCTGAGCTCTTCTATAACCGGTTGTAGACGCTGTAGTAATATCCTCTCAAAGATTTTGGATATAACTGGAAGAAGCTAAATTGGTCTGTATGATTTTACCTCATTTGGCGGTTTTCCTGGTTTTAAAACCATTATGACTTGCGCAACTATTCATTGGCTCGGCACGTGTTTTAATCTGAGCTCAGCATTTATAATGTGGAGAAGCTTAATTAATGCTTTTCTTGGTAAAACTTTGAGAACTTCTCCGGTGATCAAATCATAACCAGGAACTTTCTTAGGTTTTAGAATCTCGATTTAGTGTTTTAGTTCTCTTAGCGGTGCACTTGTGAGAGTAAAATCGTTAGAGGGTAAATTCGCCCTATTGCTATTAACGTAAGCCACTTGCCCATCGTACGGGTTAAAGGTTTTTTCCAGATGGGCGGCAAAATCATCCGCTTTTTCATTATCTTCCCCCGCCCAATCATTTTGGTTTATTTTAATTGGCGGCGTGGGGATTTTGAGCCTTTTGGTGCCTTTTATAGCTTTCCAAAGTGAATAATTGGAATCTTTTTCGATGTTAAACTTTCAAGGTAAGAGTTTATCCCACGATTCCTTAATAATATTTAATATTCTTCTTCAACAAATTGCACCCAACATTTAGCTTTATGCTGCAGAGCACGGCTTTGTTGCCATTTTTTACGCGCTTTCCTTTTTCCTTCACCAATTCTTTTATTTTAAAATTGTCTAACTTTTAGACATAACTTTATACTTTTAATAATAATAACTTAACTCTGGATGTTTCTTTACTTTTAAATTTTTTAAATTCAATGTATTTTTTACACTAACTTAAAGAATTGATCAAATAAAATGTTTTTTTACTTATTCGCCCCACGCCCAACCACCTCACCACAACACTCCACCAACTCAGAAACTCATTAAATTTATTTATAGGTGCAAAACAAATGTTTTAGTATCCATATTTAGTTGCCCAGCTTAAACTGGAGATTAATGCCATGTTTCATAGTCAAATAACCCACTGTTCGCCGGTGTCCCCGTCATAGAGGTCAGCAGCTATAAAACTAATAGTACCGATAAGAAGTTCTACAACTTCGTTGTTGAAGTAGAGAAGGGCAGCGATCTCCCTTCAATAAACAAGAAAACTTTTCGAGTGAACCAGAGAGTCCACTGGGAGAAGTTTAAATCCAATGCCATCACACAGTGCAGAAACCGGCAGAAATTCAGACATGTTTAACCAACAGCGGACATGTTACATGCAAGGAAAGGCATGAGTCCTGAAAATGCGCCAGAATCGCGACGGCCGAGGAAAAGGACGATGCAGTTTACTGTGCAAATTGGCAACAAATTGGACACCCAGGAAATTTAAAAAAAAACATACAGAAAAGCTACAATCCGTCTGGAACGGATCGTATGATACCCTATCCTCCTCTCTATAAAGTGGGCGTGGCCAAATTGCATTTTGTACTCAAATATAGCTATAATGTCGAACGTTTGAGGATGTTACACGTAAAATTTTATCAAAATAGGTTTTTTGATGAAAACGCCCCCAAAAAGTGGGCGTGACCAAAACTGTTCTATGGCTGAATTGTAGGGAATCTGTATACGTAAATATTTGGTCTTAACAAAATTTTTCGGTTTCATATAATTTAGTGAAGTTATAAAAAAGTAGGCGTGGCAGTGGGCGAATGTAAAAAAAAATTTACACTTCTACTGTATCTTTTTCTTGGAAGCCCAGATATGAAATTTCAGCGTCCTAGTTAATAATTTAAGGCCAAAAACTCGGTTTTGTGATAAAAACGCCCCCAAAAAGTGGGCGTGGCCAAAACTTTTGTATGGGTGGATTGTAGGGAATCTGAATGCCTAAATATTTGGTCTTCACAAAATTTTTCGGTTTCATATAATTTAGTGAAGTTATGAAAAAGGGGGCGTGGCAGTGGGCGGATTTCAAAAATTTTTACACTTGTACTGTATCTTTTTCTCAGAAGCCCAGATATGAAATTTCATCGTCCTAGCTCAAAATTTAATCCCCAAAAAGCGGTGACATACGGACGGACGGACGGACGGACGGACGGACGGTCATCGCTCAATCGATTTCGCTATTGATGCTGATCACGAATATATATACTTTATAGGGTCTATCTCGATTATTTCTCTATGTTACAAACTATGTGTCAAACTTAATATACCCTTAGGATAGGGTATAAACATACAGAAAAGCTACAATCCGTCTAGAAAGGATCATATGATACCCTATCCTCCATCCTATCGAGCCACTATAAAGTGGGCGTGGCCGTATTGCATTTTCTTTACTGAATTACGATGATAACTTCGAACGTTTGAGGATGTTACATGTAAAATTTCATCAAAATCGGTTTTTTGATGAAAACGCCCCTAAAAAGTGGTCGTGGCTAAAACTGTTGTATGGATGAATTGTAGGGAATCTGAATACCTAAATATTTGGTCTTAAGAACATTTTTCGGTTTCATATAATTTAGTGAAGTTATGAAACAGTGGGCGTGGCAGTGGGCGTATTTCAAATATTTTTACACTTGTACTGCATCTTTTTTCATCCATTAAATTTCATCCTCCTAGCTCAAAATTGAAGGCCCAAAAAGTGGTGACGGACGGGCGGACAGACGGACGGACGCACATGGCTCAATCGTTTTCGCTATAGATACAGATCATAAATATATATACTTACTTTATAGGGTCTATCTCGATTATTTCTCTATGTTACAAAATATGTATCAAACTTAATATACCCTTAGGATAGGGTATAATTAAGGCAGCGATCAGAAATAATCCGCGGAGGATTACCAAAAACAGTTTTTTGCAGCTCCAACTTAGCTGTCACCTCGGCAGCGGAAGTAGTCTTGCATGGGTAGATTCACACAAATTTTCAAAAACCATCTACAAAGCAGAAAATGTAGGAGCACTGTTTTCCAGTTGGTGATAAGGGTTCTAAGTGGTCAATGTGGTAGGTATCAAGTGGAAGTTCATTCTTGAGGAATGGATGCAAGTATCCTTCCTGCTTGCCGGTTTTCTTGTTTCCCAAAATGCATCAGATACAATTCCTCCTAACTTTCTCGATTTTGCTCCTCAGGTTAGGGATGAAGTATTCCTTGTCTAAGATTTCCTCCAACTTCTTCGTCGCAAAGTGTCCATCTTCATGAACCATTTTAATGCCTTCGATCGCCATGTTGTTGGGGATGCACAGGATCTTATTGCATTTGCCATCATCCTTATACAGGATGCCATATGCTGTGAAGTAGTTCTCGTATCTATCATGTTGCGCAATATGCTTAATTGCCTTAAAAAAATCATCTCCTGATTGTGCAGCCCTTACCCTAGCTATGAACTCGGAGGAGATGACCATTGAGATGGAATTGCGGTTGAGGGCATCAACATGCTTCATTTGGATTTCAACTCGATGCACCAGCGTGTACTCGTAGTCTTGTAAGTGTAGGGCCCATCCTGCTATCCTCGAGAGAATCTCCTTTTTCTCCATCCTATATTTAAAGGCTGCGCAATCAGTTACAATTTTGAATTATATTCCCAGCAACTAGACCTTTAATTGCAATACCATTCCTCTGCAGGCTTTGTCTTTTTGCTATAAAAGTAGACTGGCTGGAATTTACCGTCATCAGATTTTTGCATTAGCACTGCTCCGTATCCCCACTTTGATGCGTCGGTGTGGAGCTCTGTCTCCGCCTCCTGGTTGTAAAGGCTCAGGACGGGCTTTGACAAAAGTTTCTTCAGCTCTTCAAACGCGATCTTTTGTGGGAGTTCAAATCTAAAGCTTGTATCTTTCTTGAGAAGCTGCGTAAGTGGCCTAGCTATAACAGAGTAATTTTTCACGAATTTTGGAAAATACCCCTAAGACCTAAGAATTGTTGGACCTTTTTTACTGAATCTAGCTCAAGGAATTTTCGAACAGCCGATGTTTTATACTCAGACGGTTTAATTGAGCCTCGTGAAATTTCGAAGCCAAGGTAGTCGATAGTGCGGCAGAGAAATTGACACTTTTTCCATTTGATTCTCAGGCCGAAACTTTCAGCTAAGGATAAAACCTCTTTCAATCGTTCTAGGCTCTGCCTTATATTAGTTGCTATAACTACGAGATCATCGAGAAAATAGCGTTTATGTATTATACTTTTGGAAGATTATAGGTGAAGTGCAGAGACCGAAAGGAACACGTAAAAACTCCCACAGTCCCGATGGTGTGACGAACAAAGTAAATTTCACATTTTTCTCAGCTACTCGAACATGGAATCCATTTCCAGATTCAGTGTGCAAAACAGTTATGCTTGGCTAAGCGCATCGATCTGGTCCTCGATCAATGGGCGGCGAAAGTGGCTTCTTATGATTAACTTATTCCACGATCTATAATCTATGCACAATCGCTTTGAGCCATCCTTTTTATTAGCAAGTACGACTGAACTCGCATACTCAGAAGAGCTTGGACGTATTATGCCCTCCGATAACCATTGTGAAATCTGTTCGTCCACAATTCTTTTCTCTAGTGGAGCTAATCTTCTTAGTGGCTGAGATACGGGAATATCAGATCTTCACAGGGGCCATTTTTTTTCTCTGGGGTTATAAGCAGACACTAACTCTTCGATTTCATTCCGAAATCGTTCATCCCCTATGTTCAATAATTTTATATCACAACTTCCCGTAGAGATATGGCAGATCTGGTGAATAACTTCTTTGATATCGGAAACAAATACACCATTCGGGGATAGCTTCTTATTTTTGTCGACCAGGATATCTTTTCCAATGATAAATCATGAACATTCTTCAATCTGTATGTCTCCACTAAAATAACCTATCGCCTCCACAGATTTTACAGAGAGCCCTCTGATAGGGAGGGATTTTGGAGTAACCGGAGGAGCGCCAATTTGTATGTACACATCGCTACTAATCAATGTAAGTTCACTACCCGTATCTATCAGTCCTTTGAGTTCATGTTCATTGACTGAAACAAGCTTCATTGTACTTGGTGCACAGGCTTCCAGAATATTTGTTCTTCGTTCGGGTTGTCTGCCTTGTGACCGAATTCATTACAGCGAAAGCATTTTGGCCGCCTCTCGATGCACGTACTACTTTGGTGGTCTCGACGACCACAATTGAAACAACGGCCTACTTTCCGATCATCTAACGTCGTGTTGCTACCACTCGGTAAGCTTTCTTTATACTTTAGGTAATTTGTAATCTTTTCTTTAATTTCCTTCATAGACGTAGCCCCATAAAGCATAGCCTTATTGTGCGGGCAATCATCGATCCCATCAATGACATATCCGATTATTGAAACATCTTCTACTCGGCCCTTCGCACCTATCTCCCTCATTAACAAAAAAAATTGTGAACCGTTTCTCCTCTTATTTGTAGCATCTGTCCCACTTTCTTTGTAGACGTCTGCCGCACACACCTTTTCGAAAACTCCTCCTAAAAAGTCTTTCAGCTCTGCCCATTAACTAATAGTTGGCTCTGATCTAATTGCCAATTTTGCGGAACCCTTTAAAAGTCTTTTCCCAAAAAGCACCTTTTCGAAATCTGTCCATTTCATACTCTCAGCTTCTATCTCGATGTCTTGCACCCAACTGTCAATATCATATTCATCATTTCCGCTAAACTCAAGTACAATTGCCGCTACGTCTTGGAAAGTGATGTTATTTGACCGCCTTCTGCATTTCAGCATTTCATCCTCCATGGTCATCTTTAAAAGAGACATCTCGAACCTAAGGTTGAACTCTTTCTCTTTCTCCCGAATCGAAATTTCCCTAATGCTCAGTTCTAGCTCCTTTTCCTTTTCACGGATTTCACGAAATTTTCTCTAAACACCAACTCTTCTTGCCTCCTCTCCAAATCTCGAAGAACTTCAGGAAAATCTTTCTCTACGCCACCAATGCCTGTGCTATTCTTATTTCTTCTACCCATTATTAAAACATACAGAAAAGCTACAATCCATCTGGAACGGATCGTATGATACCCTATCCTCCTCTCTATAAAGTGGGCGTGGCCAAATTGCATTTTGTACTCAAATATAGCTATAATGTCGAACGTTTGAGGATGTTGCATGTAAAATTTTATCAAAATCGGTTTTTTGATGAACACGCCCCCAAAAAGTGGGCGTGACCAAAATTGTTCTATGGGTGAATTGTAGGGAATCTGTATACCTAAATATTTGGTCTTAACAAAATTTTTCGGTTTCATATAATTTAGTGAAGTTATAAAAAAGTAGGCGTGGCAGTGGGCGGATGTAAAAAAAATTTACACTTGTACTGTATCTTTTTCTTGGAAGCCCAGATATGAAATTTCAGCGTCCTAGTTAAAAATTTAAGGCCCAAAAATCGGTTTTGTGATGAAAACGCCCCCAAAAAGTGGGCGTGGCCAAAACTTTTGTATGGGTGGATTGTAGGGAATCTGAATGCCTAAATATTTGGTCTTAACAAAATTTTTCGGTTTCATATAATTTAGTGAAGTTATGAAAAAGTGGGCGTGGCAGAAGCCCAGATATGAAATTTCATCGTCCTAGCTCAAAATTTAAGGCCCAAAAAGCGGTGACATACGGACGGACGGACGGACGAACGGACGGACGGTCATCGCTCAATCGATTTCGCTATTGATGCTGATCACGAATATATATACTTTATAGGGTCTATCTCGATTATTTCTCTATGTTACAAACTATGTGTCAAACTTAATATACCCTTAGGATAGGGTATAAAAATCGAGTTAAAAACATCCATCACTACTTTTTGGGTCTTAAATTTTGAGCTAGGAGGATGAAATTTAATATCTGAGCTTCAAAGAAAAAGATGCAGTACAAGTGTAAAATTTTTTGAAATCCGCCCACTGCCACGCCCACTTTTTCATAACTTCACTAAATTATATGAAAACGAAAAATTTTGTTAAGACCAAATATTTAAGTATTCAGATTCTCTACAATTCACCCATACGGCAGTTTTGGCCACGCCCACTTTTTGGGGGCGTTTTCATTAAAAAACCAATTTTGATGAAATTTTACATGTAACATCCTCACACGTTCGAAGTTATCATCGTAGTTCAGTAAAGAAAATGCAATACGGCCACACCCACTTTATATGGGCTCGATAGGATGGAGGATAGGGTATCATATGATCCGTTCCAGACGGATTGTAACTTCTCTGTATGTTTTTTATGTAACAGCTCTAGCACCGTATGTTTATTAAAACGAATCCCGTGAGCGGATTTTTTTTTTATTCGCCAATAACTCCAATGCGATGTTGATGATGTTGAAATTGAATATTCCCACTTCGCTCACTGCTCCTCTTGTCACCTTCGTATATTATTTTTTTATTCGAGCGGTACGTGTAACTGAAACTTCTTTAGTAGTTTCTTTTCTATATGTAAGGCACTTAAGTACACGCAAATCCCGGACGAGCCTCAGAATTGTGGGGTTTATAACTGAAATACAGACGACTGTAATATAAAGTGTCGATTTAATTCGGAAATTATATTGTATTATAATGTTAAGGAAAAATAAAAATGAATGTTTTAATGAAAAGAATGGATTTGTATGATGACGGGAAAAGTGATCGTGACGACTCGACGCGGCGATTAACACTCAGCAACTCTCTTTATCTATCGTCGTGATCTTCGGAAATCACCAACCGGTACCACCTTTGTGTGGGTGTAGACTACATATGTACATAAGCAAGAAAGTGTCAAAAAAAAATTGGTTTCTTCAGTAGATTAAGAAACAAAATATCGCTGATTACTGCAATAAATATATACATACCTATAAGACAATGATTAATCCACATTTTGAGTTTTGCTCGTCCATACTGTATCTGCGTTCTGATAGCTTGTTAACCAAATTACAGCGTTTACAAAATAGGGCAATGAGAATCATTATTACATGTAATCGTTATACGTCTGTAAAATTAATGTTAGATATGCTTCTATTGTTAAATTTTAAACAGAGTATTGTTGTAAATGTATTATGTTTAGTTTTTAAAAGCAAATATAGTATGTTACCTAATTACCTCCAGAAATATATGAGGTACGTGCGAAATTCTCAACTTTACCATTTAAGAATCAGAGATGACTTTAGACTACCGCACTATATGAATAACTTGACCCAAAACACTATTGTATATAAAGGTTGTAATATATTTAATTCTCTTCCGACTAATATAAAAACTGAAACGAATTTTGGAATCTTTAAAAGAAATGTCATCATATGTACATAAAAAGTAATTTTATACATGTGTAACTAAACTTCAAAAAATTAAAGATGTGTAATTTCTCAAAATTTTTCATGAATTTTATATATTATGAACTATACTTATACATGATTGTACCCTAGATTAAGCTCAAATTGTAAATTGTAAACTCGATTTAAATAGCAGAGCTCTGCTTAATAAATAAATGAATACTGACAATATCTGTAATATTGTTTGAATTTATCCCTTTATATTTGATAAACCTCTTCTCTCTACTTTAGTACACCCCACACAAAGTTAAAATTATTAATGTGCCATCAGCTCTTCTGTATGTATTATATAACTTCATGAAAAATTGTAAGTGAAATTTGTAATTTTCTTGTTTTTTATATACATACATATTTACCCATACAACAGTTTTGGGGACACCCACTTTTTGCGGGCGTTTTCATCAAAAAACCAATTTTGATGAAATTTTACATGTAACATACTCAAACGTTCGAAGTTATCATCGTAATTCAGTAAAGAACATAAAGAAAAGCTACAATCCATCTGGAACGGATAATCTGATACCCTATCCTCCTCTCTGTAAAGTGGGCGTGGCCAAATTGCATTTCCTACTCAAATATGGCTATAACCTCGAACGTTTGAGGATGTTACATGTAAAATTTTATCAAAATCGGTTTTTTGATGAAAACGCCCCCAAAAAGTGGGCGTGGCCAAAACTATTCTATGGATAAATTGTAGGGAATCTGAATACCTAAATATTTGGACTTAACAAAATTTTTCGGTTTCATATAATTTAGTAAAGTTATAAAAAAGTAGGCGTGGCAGTAAGCGGATTTAAAAATTTTTTACACTTCTACTGTATCTTTTCGTCGGACGCCCAGATATGAAATCTCAGCATCCTAGTTAAAAATTTAAGGCCCAAAAATCGGTTTTATGATGAAAACGCCCCAAAAAGTGGGCGTGGCCAAAACTTTTGTATGAGTGGATTGTAGGGAGTCTGAATGCTTAAATATTTGGCCTTAACAAAATTTTTCGGTTTCATATAATTTAATGAAGTTATGAAAAAGTGGGCGTGGCAGTTTGCGGATTTCAAAAATTTTTACACTTGTACTATATCTTTTTCTCAGAAGCCCAGATATGAAATTTCATCGTCCTAGCTTAAAATTTAAGGCCCAAAAAGCGGTGACATACGGACGGATGGACGGACGGACGGACGGTCATCGCTCAATCGATTTCGCTATTGATGCTGATCACGAATATATATACTTTATAGGGTCTATCTCGATTATTTCTCTATGTTACAAACTATGTGTCAAACTTAATATACCCTTAGGATAGGGTATAAAAATGCAATACGGCCATGCCCACTTTATAGGGGCTCGATAGGATGGGAATAGGGTATCATACGATTCGTTCCAGACGGATTGTTGCTTTTATGTTTATACCCTATCCTAAGGGTATATTAAGTTTGACACATAGTTTGTAACATAGAGAAATAATCGAGATAGACCCTATAAAGTATATATATTCGTGATAAGCATCAATAGCGAAATCGATTGAGCGATGACCGTCCGTCCGTCCGTATGTCACCGCTTTTTGGGCCTTAAATTTTGAGCTAGGACGATGAAATTTCATATCTGGGCTTCTGAGAAAAAGATACAGTACAAGTGTAAAAATTTTTTAAATCCGCCCACTGCCACGCCCACTTTTTTATAACTTCACTAAATTATATGAAACCGAAAAATTTTGTTAAGACCAAATATTTGGGTATTTAGATTCCCTACAATTCAGCCATAGAACAGTTTTGGCCACGCCCACTTTTTGGGGGCGTTATCATCAAAAAACCTATTTTGATAAAATTTTACATGTAACATCCTCAAACGTGCGACATTATAGATATATTTGAGTACAAAATGCAATTTGGCCACGCCCACTTTATAGAGAGCAGGATAGGGTATCATACGATCCGTCCCAGACGGATTGTAGCTTTTCTGTATGTTTATACCCTATCCTAAGGGTATATTAAGTTTGACACATTGTTTGTAACATAGAGAAATAATCGAGATAGACCCTATAAAGTATATATATTCGTGATCAGCATCAATAGCGAAATCGATTCAGCGATGACCGTCCGTCCGTATGTCACCGCTTTTTGGGCCTTAAATTTTGAGCTAGGACGATGAAATTTCATATCTGGGCTTCTGAGGAAAAGATACAGTACAAGTGTAAAAATTTTTGAAATCCGCCCACTGCCACGCCCACTTTTTCATAACTTCACTAAATTATATGAAACCGAAAAATTTTGTTAAGACCAAATATTTAGGCATTCAGATTCCCTACATCCACCTGTACAAAATTTTTGGCCACGCCCACTTTTTGGGGGCGTTTTCATCATAAAACCGATTTTTGAGCCTAAAATGTTTAACTAGGACGCTGAAATTTCATATCTGGGCTTCTGACGAAAAGATACAGTAGAAGTGTACATTTTTTTTAAATCCGCCCACTGCCACGCCTACTTTTTTATAACTTCACTAAATTATATGAAACCGAAGAATTTTGTTAAGTCCAAATATTTAGGTATTCAGATTCCTTACAATTCACCCGTAGAAGAGTTTTGGCCACGCCCAATTTTTGGGGGCGTTTTCACCAAAAAACCGATTTTGATAAAATTTTACATGTAACATCCTCAAACGTTCGAGGTTATAGCCATATTTGAGTACAAAATGCAATTTGGCCACGCCCACTTTATAGAGAGGAGGATAGGGTATCAGACGATCCATTCCAGACGGATTGTAGCTTTTCTGTATGTTTTTATTTTGTATTTAACCATTTAACAGTCTCCAGCATCTAGAGTATCGGCTGCATCTTAAAATGCTTCTCAAAGCTTTATTTTGTAGCTTTTGCAATCTTTCAATTTATGCCCGATTAAAACGCCAAAATAATATTGTGGAGCAAAACTCAAAATGCGGCTTTACTATGGTGATATATGTACACTGTTCTAGCTGTCATCATGTCCATTTTTTTGCGTATTCTTTTGGAAAATCCAATTTTTTAGTCGAGTTTTTTGCAAATACACTCTATGTGTTCGTGCATTTTCAATTCTTTATCTATTACCATCCCCAAGTAATTATTTTATACTTTTAACGTTTTCAATTCTTCTATCGTTTATTTTGAGAACTGTTACACTGTTTAAATGTATCTCCATTAGTTTAGTGTTATGTTCATTTAATTTCAATTTATTCATTTTCAGTCATGTTGTTATTTGACTAATATCACTTGTTAATTTATTTCTGCATTCATCTGCGTCTTAGCCTTCAACATAAATTAGTGTATCGTTCGCATATAGCACAACCTTACATTTTTGTATTATTTTTGGCATATGGTTTATGTATATAATAAATAACACCGCATCTAATACTGACCCTTGTGGTACTCCTTAATTCACTTCCATGGAATCTCATATCTCCGTTAACTTTTGTCCGCTGTGTTTTGTTTGTTAGGAAAGACCTAAACCATTTACTTTCTTTATTCCTTATACCACATAAATACATTTTTCTTATCAGTATATCCCGGTCAATAGTTTTGAAAGCTCGCTTAAAATCCAAAAAAAATATTATTGTTTTTTTCTTTTTTCCTCCATTCTTCCATTCGTCTATGATATGATTTACAGCTGCCTCATATGAGTAGTTTTTTCTGAAACCTGATTGATATTCGGATAGTGTGTTTTGGCCTAGGACTTATTTTGACAAAATCATATTTGTTTTTTAATTCTTTACGTATTGTTTCTAGTTCGTGTATTGTTATTAGACTGAATGTGAATCTGCTTTCAAGCAAGCATATTTTATTTCTATATTGAACATCTTCCATTGAATTAGTAATTTCATTTACACTTTTTATAAAATATTCATTGAAATTGTTGGCGCTCCTTAATCTAAATCTAATTCTAATCTAAATGCCTAAATATTTGGTCTTAACAAAAGTTTTCGGTTTCATATAATTTAGTGAAGTTATGAAAAAGTGGGCGTGGCAGTGGGCGGATTTAAAAAATGTTTACACTTGTACTGTATCCTTTTCTCAGAAGCCCAGATATGAAATTTCATCGTCATAGCTCAAAATTTAAGGCCCAAAAAGCGGTGACATACGGACGGACGGACGGTCATCACTCAATCGATTTCGATATTAAAGGGAACAGGCCCTCCAGGTTGGGGGTTGTACTTCGGGGTAGCTTCCATAAAAAAACATTTAGTTACGAAGCAGCAACAATTCCCGGATAAGGATGAACCTACTGTTCAGAAGTGCACGTGGAATGTTCGGACACTTTTAGCAGACGCCATATACTACGATAATGCAGTCATCACTGCCATCCAGTAAGTGCGATGGGATGGGCGGGCGAAAGGAGGATGGAAAGCTGTGACGTAAACTAAGGTTATTGCTATTGGAAGCAGAAGCTGCGCTTACTCGGATGTTGATTCGTCATGCGCGGCAGACTTAGGAAAGAAGTTTTGACCTTTCGACAATCCGCATCAAGGCTTAATTCGCGAACATAAGCCTAATATGCACTCATGCCCCCACAAAGGGGAAGGACGACGCCACTAAAGAATGTTTCTACGAGCCCCTGGACAAAACATATGAGCAATGTCCTAAGTATTTCGTTAAAACCGTGTTAGGCGATTTTAACGCCAAGATAGAAAAGGAGGACATCTTTGGTAGGACAGCTAGCAAGCATAGCCTACACCACACAACGTCTGGCAAGAACTTCAGCTTATTGACTTTGGGGCGGGGCGTAACGTCACTATAACAAGCACATGGTTTCGTCATCTCAATATTCGCAAGGGGACATGGCGGTCTCCTGATCATCAAACGATCAAACAAATCAATCACATTGCGATCGACGCAAGGCATGCCTCCAGTATTCTGGATGTCCGAACCTTCCGAGCAGCCAACATGGATTCGGATCATTACCTTGTTGCAGCCACGGTACGAATGCGGATATCCTAAACGCCACAACAAAGAACAATTACTGTATAGAGATTTAATGTCGAAAAGCTGCAATCGCAATAGATCGCCAGAAACTTAGCCGAATGATTATCCCAAAATCCCTCAACAAACGAAGACCAGTGGCAACCCTGCCAATATTCAGAAGTGCCAAAACTGATATGCTGGGTTTTAATCGACCACCACCAAGAAACCCCTGATTTGATGAAGAAACAAAGGCATACAAAGTGGCGCTGAAAAGATGGACGAGAGCGGGTCGCGAGATCTACGAGCAAAATTGATGGGAAGAATATCGGAACGAGAAGCTCGCGATCGAAGATATTGAGAGATTATACACCAGCAATAATGTACTGAAGTTTTATCCACAGGTAAAAAGAACGTAAAAAGAAAACCTCGTAGTGCCAAACTTAAGGTTTGCCGCGCTTCTGGTCCTGATGAAGATTCAGGGTTAATCGATGGTCCTGACAAGTTGTTGGAGGACAGGGGCTAAACATCAATTCCACCATTACCAATGTTGAAAATAATTCATATTAATCTGCACCACTCGAAGAGTGTGCCAGATAACCTGCTTGTCTTCCTCGGTGAGGAGGACATCGGCATTGTTCAAGAACCCTGGGTGAACCTTGGTCCGTCCTTAATTAAAAGGCTGGATGGGTCGTGGACGGACTCCTCTAAAGAGTCCATGGAGCTTTTAATGCAAACACACTTTCCAGGATGTGAAAATGTGTAAAAGGTTAAGGGTATATTCTTACCCTATTCATTAAAAATTTTCTTACATGCTAACTTATGCCTAACTTACAATACATATAAATCCATACATTCTATTATGCTGAGTGAGCATGTAGAGTTCATGCTCTTTGACAGATTGGCTGAGTTAGCTGAGATAGCATATTTGCCGTGCACGAGCCGAAGGAAATCCGAGACATTGGATAGTCAATAAAAATTCAATCAAATCGGATACATTGTCTTAAGCAATGAACTCATTTGAACTTGGACTCCAACTTAATGTTTATGGCACCGTGCAATGTCGTATGCGTATCAAGTGGTTTCTTGTTACTCTATTATGAATGAACTGAAAGTGTTGTGCATACTTTGTTTTGATGAATGAAAAATGATGTATGTGTTACTATGTCACTGTAGTGCGGCACTACATCCTCACTCTTTAGGGAAAAAATTTTTTTTTTTATATATACATATGTACATACATATAAAAAACAAATTTTTTTTAAATATTTTTTGACGAGTTTAGTCGTTTTAACCTATTGTTGTGTACTTCCTTTATTTCATCATTTATTCTAATCTTTGTGTTTACACCTTTTAACTCTATGACTTCTTTCTTTTAATTTTTTCTTATTTCCTACTTTTAAATATACTAAATCTCCTATGTTAATTTTCAGTGGGTTTGCATTCTTATCTACTAATTCCTTTCGTTCTAACTTAGCTATTTCTAGTAATTTCTGAACAATTTTCCTTGTTTGTCCTAATCTAAACTTTAATTCTAAACTATAACCTTCTATATTATATACTGGGTTTGATGGTTTATTAATTAAATCTTCAGGCAGTTTTACTATTTTACCGTAAATTAATTCAAAGGGTGATATGCCTGTATATGACATATATACAAATGTGGTGTTGTAATATAACTAAATACAAAAAAGATATCCATTCACTTCAATTATCTTCTTTTGCAAAAGCTAGAAGATATTCGTTCACTACTCTATGGTTTCGTTCAATTGAGCCTATATACATATACAAATATTTAAAATTTATTTATATTATTTATATATTCTAAAAAAAAAATCAATTTATATAAATAATATATTATTTATATAAATTAATAATTTATATATTTATATATTTATATATTCGCAGAGTGTTGTCGTTACGTGATTTATCCGAAATGACTCATAAACATTTCTCATTATTTCATTAAGGAATTCTGGTCCCATGTCTGTTTTTAGAGTTTTAAAGTTTCCATGTCTAAGTATGAAATTTTCTACTAAGGCTTTAGCCACAGTTTTCGCATTCGCTTTTTATTGGTATGGCTTCTATGTATTTGGTCAACTCACAATGTAGAGTTAATATGTAACGGAACTCATTTGAAGGTCTAAGTGGTCCAACTGTATCTGCCGATACTATCTCAAAACTCGTTGTCGGTGTTTCTGTTATCGTTAATTATACCCTATCGTAAGGGTATATTAAGTTTGATACATAGTTTGTAACATAGAGAAATAATCGAGATAGACCCTATAAAGTATATATATTCATGATCAGTATCAATAGCGAAAACGATTGAGCTATATCCGTCCGTCCGTCCGTCACCACTTTTTGGGCCTTAAATTTTGAGCTAGGAGGATGAAATTTAATATCTGCGCTTCTGAGAAAAAGATGAAGTACAAGTGTAAAAATTTTTTAAATCCGCCCACTGCCACGCCCACTTTTTCATAACTTCACTAAATTATATGAAACCGAAAAATTTTGTTGAGACCAAATATTTAGGTGTTTTCATCAAAAAAAAAATTTTAATAAAATTTTACATGTAACATCCTCAAACGTTTGAAGTTATCATCGTAATTCAGTAAAGAAAATGCAATACGGCCATGCCCACTTTATAAGGGCTCGATAGGATGGAGGATAGGGTATCATACGAACCGTTCCAGACGGATGGTAGCTTTTCTGTATTTTTTCTTTAGTGTTTCTAATTTGCTTATTTTGTGCACATGTGCACGTTGACATATTTTTTAACCATCTTGCTCAAATTTTTCGAATAATATCTTTGCTTAATTTTATTTATCGTCCCCTCGACACCTTCTTTTATTATTCTATTCTTTTCTCCTTCTTCTTCAATACTAATTAGTGGTTGATTTATCAATATTTTCAACTTTGTCTTTTTATTCCGTTTTTTCTGTAGTTTATTATATATTTCTTTAAATTCATTTATTTTTACGTGCTTATATGTATATCTCATCACCTTTAGCAATTGCCAATTTTTCTGTATTTCGTTTTCGCATCTCTAATACTTCTCTATGATTAGTCTTAAGTCTAGATATGGCTTACCGCTGTATTTTACAATTATATTTTCATTTCTGTCGACAGTTTTTATTGGCAAAATATTTTTATTATTATTGACGAACGTTTTTATACCCTATCCTAAGGGTATATTAAGTTTGACACATAGTTTGTAACATAGAGAAATAATTGACATAGACCCCATAAAGTATATACATATATTCGTGATCAGCATCAATAGCGAAATCGATTGAGCGATGACCATCCGTCCGTCCGTATGTCACCGCTTTGATCACCGCTTGAGCCTTAAATTTTAAGCTAGGACGATGAAATTTCATATCTGGGCTTCTAAGAAAAAGATACAGTACATGTGTACATTTTTTTTAAATCCGCCCACTGCCACGCACACTTTTTCATAACTTCTCTAAATTATATGAAACCGAAAAATTTTGTTAAGACTAAATATTTGTGTATTCAGATTCCCTACAATTAATCCATACAACAGTTTTGATCAAGCCCACTTTTTGGGGGCGTTTTCAGTAAAAAACGATTTTTAAACGTTCGACGTTATAGCATTGAATAATCATAATATATAATGGACACCGAATACGTTCGCCGCTACCCTGTCCTAACGTCGCTGCAATCGCTTTCCATGTTAAGATATATAATTGAAAATGGTTTTTGCATCGAGTGTAAATAACCCAAAATAGTCCCATAAAGCCCCAAATGGTATTTTTTTTAATTCCTATGAGACAGAACGTGCAACAACAAACGAACAGAAAGCAAAAGTATAATTCCAACCCCCTATCTTTTGGGGTTGTTTAGGATTGTTCATCATTAAGATGTTTGAATTTATTTTCGCTTGCATTTGCCAAATTTTATTTTTCAACGTTTCATTTATTGCATTGCGTTGAGAAATTTTAAGTAGCTCATTGGGTCTGATGTACTTCTTTTTTGGAGATTTTAGTACTTCATCTATGGAAATTTCGTGTTCCTCGTTTTCAACATAGGATTCGCTTCGCATTTTGCGGACCGGAGATGGTAAATTTACTACACAAATTTGATATTCTGTTTCGGTTGCCGCTAAATCTTTAGGTTAAGTTAGGTTAATGGGTTGACGAGAGAAGAGAAACTTGCACCCGTCACACTTAGATCAATGTATGTAGATCCATTGTGATGCCCCTTGGGGGTTATACCTCCCATACTATAGAACCTATGAAAAACCTATGGATCTTTCAGCCATCCCGAGGTTTTTCGAATTACGAATTTATGCAAATCTTTTAAAGATTTGTCGAAAGTTCTTTTAAATCTTGGAAGAAATGTCTTCCTAGGATTTTGTTTCTGATTTGACAGAGTGCTTGGCAGTGACAGAGGAATTGTGGAGTATCCTCATGCACCTCCTCGTCACCACAGTCTCTGCATAGGTCGTCCATGTTGAGTCTCATCTACTTTGTGTGATATTTCAGCATGTTGTGTCCGGTAATTATACTCACGAGAGAAGACAAGGATTTTTTACTCATTTGTAAGATTCTCTCGGTTTTTTGTTTGTTGTATATTGGCTACATTTTCCTGTTTGTGACACAGGAGTCGGGCGTGATCCATCTCTCATTTGCTGCTACAAGTATTTTGTTCCCAATCGCTTGTCTAAGGTTACAGGGTACGATTCTTACTGTAGTGTCTGCTTCGTTTAGTTCAAATGATGTTCCTTTCCTTGCCAGTTCATTAGCTCTTTCATTATATAATGAAATTCATTTATATATAATCCAGTAAAGTCTTACGTCGTGCTGCGAACCCGTAGCTCTTCCCG
Source organism: Xylota sylvarum (assembly GCA_905220385.1). Taxonomy (NCBI): domain Eukaryota; kingdom Metazoa; phylum Arthropoda; class Insecta; order Diptera; family Syrphidae; genus Xylota; species Xylota sylvarum. The sequence goes on along the minus strand of LR999958.1, from coordinate 72,626,331 downwards.
ATAGCGACCTACAAGCTTCGATTTTATGTCAATGCCAGAAATCGGTTTTATTGCCGCTTGGTTGTCAATGAATTTTTAATTTTAATTTTGGTGGGGGCGACGGATGAATAAGATTGAGTTTGAGGCTGGGAGTGTTGCGGTTAAAATCGAACTAGATCAGGTTTAAGTTAACTTTCCGCAGCATACGGGAGATTGGTTCATTGGAGCCATACATATAAGGTGTGGTTGGTCGGAAGATAGAACAAACGGGGGCATCGTAAGTTACGTGGGTTAGTGTTGAAGAAAATTAAGTTGTAAAGAGATGCGCAATCGATGGAGCCTGAGAGCAGTCGATGAATGAAAAGAATGTCTGCAACATCTTTACGTTTCTCAAGTGAATTCAGATTGATAAGGTTAAGACGGTATTGACAGGGAGGCAGGATAAATGGATCGTTCCAAGAAAGACCTCGAAGGGTAAACCGAAGAAAACGACGTTGAATGTTCTCGATTCTTGACACATGTCCTTGCTGATAGGGGGACCACGCTTGACTGGCGTATTCAAGTAAAGGACGAACAAAGGTAATGTAGAGGGAAAGGTAATATCAGCGTGTGGTAATACCCTCATTGCAACCTGTGACTGGGTTTCCAGCTTCCTTGGCTTATTCGAAGGGCACTACTTGCGGATGACTCTTATACAAAGAGGTCTAGGGGTTTTAGGTAGAGTATTGTTTCCAGCTCCATTGTAGGGGTTCTTCTCATTGCCCAAGTGGTGCCAATGCAGGCCATTCTTTGAATTTTTGTCATAATCTCAAAGTCGGTGGCTTTTTTCGTAGCTTGCCACCAGACCAAGTTGCCATACGTCAGTATCGGTCTTACTAGTACCGTGTAAAGCCACATGATGAATTTAGAGCTTGGACTGCAGGCATGATATGCTATCATTGCTTGCCCTTTCCTTTATGTTGCTCCAGTTTAGTTTCCTATCTAGGATGACTCCCATGTATTTGACGTAGTCAGAAACGTTTAGCTGAGTCCTCTCAATTGATGGCATTTTGTATTCCGGTATTGTCCTTTTGTTTGTAAAAAGAATCAATTCTGTCTTCTGTGGATTAACGATAAGTCTGCAGTTCTTGGTCCAGGTATTGACCAAAAAAACCTCCCGAAGACTGGCTAACGCCTGTCTACAAGGGATCGCACCTAGTCGTTGGACTAATAAGCAATTTATTTTTGAATCGTATTAATAATTCAAAATTTTAATGGAAAAGCTGCCGTTTGTCGGATTTCTGAACTATTTGGTTTGAAATTTAATTTCACAAGTTATTATTTAGTTTTGTTTTGTTTTATAACCTTAGCTGTTTCGTAGTACTTTATTTTAGAAAGTTTGGATTTTCTGTAAATTTGTCTGGCATGTAAATACTTAAATTCGCATAGGTACTTTTTGTCAAAGTGATTCGCACATAATATATGTATGTCAATATATATCATTTCATTCTCTATTAATTTAGTAGAATTTTTATTCTTCCCGTCTATTGTCTTTTGGCGGGGCAAACCTAGAAATGCTATGATTTTTTTATTTTCGCAACCTAATCACAAAATTTCATTTTGTTTTCAACGTTAGCAAACAAAAAACAAACAATCAATGAAGTTCTCCAAAAATTAAAAAAAAATATTATGCAGCGACTAACGGTTCCTATCAATAAAAGGACCATTTAAAAGAAAAAACATACAGAAAAGCTACAATACGTCTGGAACGGATCGTATGATACCCTATCCTCCTCTATATAAAGTGGGCGTGGCCAAATTGCATTTTGTACTCAAATATAGCTATAATGTCGAACGTTTGAGGATGTTACATGTAAAATTTCATGAAAATCGGTTTTTTGATGAAAACGCCCCCAAAAAGTGGGCGTGACCAGAACTGTTCTATGGGTGAATTGTAGGGAATCTGTATACCTAAATATTTGGACTTAACAAAATTTTTCGGTTTCATATAATTTAGTGAAGTTATAAAAAAGTAGGCGTGGCAGTGGGCGGATGTAAAAAAAATTTACACTTCTACTGTATCTTTTCGTCATAAGCCCAGATATGAAATTTCAGCGTCCTAGTTAATAATTTAAGGCCCAAAATTCGGTTTTGTGATGAAAACGCCCCCAAAAAGTGGGCGTGGCCAAAACTTTTGTATGGGTGGATTGTAGGGAATCTGAATGCCTAAATATTTGGTCTTAACAAAATTTTTCGGTTTCATATAATTTAGTGAAGTTATGAAAAAGTGGGCGTGGCAGTGGGCGGATTTAAAAAATTTTTACACTTGTACTGTATCTTTTCCTCAGAAGCCCAGATATGAAATTTCATCGTCCTAGCTCAAAATTTAATCCCCAAAAAGCGGTGACATACGGACGGACGGACGGACGGTCATCGCTCAATCGATTTCGCTATTGATGCTGATCACGAATATATATACTTTATAGGGTCTATCTCAATTATTTCTCTATGTTACAAACTATGTGTCAAACTTAATATACCCTTAGGATAGGGTATAAAAAAACATACAGAGAACCTACAATCCGTCTGGAACGTATCGTATGATACTCTATCCTGCTCTCTATAACGTGGGCGTGGCCAAATTTCATTTTGTACTCAAATATGGCTATAACCATTGAATAATTATATATAGAACGTGACACCGTTGACGATGCAGCGACGTTAGGATGAGCGGCAGTTACGAGTACTGCTGTAATTATTTCATGTTTACACCTAATTGTTTGGCTCTGCTATTATGCGGGATATTTTTTTTCTCATTTTTTTTACCCTTGATTATACCCTATCCTAAGGGTATATTAAGTTTGACACATAGTTTGTAACATAGAGAAATAATCGAGATAGACCCTATAAAGTATATATATTCGTGATCAGCATCAATAGCGAAATCGATTGAGCGATGACCGTCCGTCCGTCCGTCCGTCCGTATGTCACCGCTTTTTTGGGCCTTAAATTTTGAGCTAGGACGATGAAATTTCATATCTGGGCTTCTGAGAAAAAGATACAGTACAAGTGTAAAAATTTTTTAAATCCGCCCACTGCCACGCCCACTTTTTCATAACTTCACTAAATTATATGAAACCGAAAAATTTTGTTAAGACCAAATATTTAGGCATTCAGATTCCCTACAATCCACCCATACAAAAGTTTTGGCCACGCCCACTTTTTGGGGGCGTTTTCATCACAAAACCGAATTTTGGGCCTTAAATTATTAACTAGGACGCTGAAATTTCATATCTGGGCTTCCAAGAAAAAGATACAGTACAAGTGTAAAATTTTTTTACATCCGCCCACTGCCACGCCTACTTTTTTATAACTTCACTAAATTATATGAAACCGAAAAATTTTGTTAAGGCCAAATATTTAGGTATACAGATTCCCTACAATTCACCCATAGAACAGTTTTGGTCACGCCCACTTTTTGGGGGCGTTTTCATCAAAAAACCGATTTTGATAAAATTTTACATGTAACATCCTCAAACGTTCGACATTATAGCTATATTTGAGTACAAAATGCAATTTGGCCACGCCCACTTTATAGAGAGGAGGATAGGGTATCATACGATCCGTTCCAGACGGATTGTAGCTTTTCTGTATGTTTATACCCTATCCTAAGGGTATATTAAGTTTGACACATAGTTTGTAACATAGAGAAATAATCGAGATAGACCCTATAAAATATATATATTCGTGATCAGCATCAATAGCGAAATCGATTGAGCGATGACCGTCCGTCCGTCCGTCCGTCCGTATGTCACCGCTTTTTGGGCCTTAAATTTTGAGCTAGGACGATGAAATTTCATATCTGGGCTTCTGAGAAAAAGATACAGTACAAGTGTAAAAATTTTTTAAATCCGCCCACTGCCACGCCCACTTTTTCATAACTTCACTAAATTATATGAAACCGAAAAATTTTGTTAAGACCAAATATTTAGGCATTCAGATTCCCTACAATCCACCCATAGAACAGTTTTGGCCACGCCCACTTTTTGGGGGCGTTTTCATCACAAAACCGATTTTTGGGCCTTAAATTTCTAACTAGGACGCTGAAATTTCATATCTGGGCTTCCAAGAAAAAGATACAGTACAAGTGTAAAATTTTTTTACATCCGCCCACTGCCACGCCTACTTTTTTATAACTTCACTAAATTATATGAAACCGAAAAATTTTGTTAAGACCAAATATTTGGGTATTTAGATTCCCTACAATTCACCCATAGAACAGTTTTGGCCACGCCCACTTTTTGGGGGCGTTATCATCAAAAAACCTATTTTGATAAAATTTTACATGTAACATCCTCAAACGTTCGACATTACAGCTATATTTGAGTACAATATACAATTTGGCCACGCCCACTTTATAGAGAGGAGGATAGGGTATCATACGATCCGTTCGAGACGGATTGTAGCTTTTCTGTATGTTTTTATTTATGTTGGAGGTGGGTATCATTTCTTTAAGTAAATCCGAGTTAATGCGTGATAAAGCATCAGCATTTGTATTCATCGAACCTTGTTTGTAGTGTATATCAAACATGTAGTCAGATAAATCTAGCGACTTCTACTCGCATATGATATTGGTAGATCTTTGCCTATTTCACCTTGAGAAAGCACCGCTACCAGTGCAAAATTAGAAGCATCCGCAGTTACTATAAACGGTTTCTCGAAATCTGGTTACTTTAGTATTGGTGGGTTAATTAATTTTTCTTTCAACTTCAAAGTTTTCTTTCATGCCCGTGCAATGAAATATGAATATTTTTTATGCTGAGTGCGCATTAATGGCTAGCGCGTGCGTTACTGTTATCCGTCTGCGCTTGAAGGTGGAGAAAAGGAGAATGCCGTTACTGTTGTGCGCCCAAATCAGAGACCACACACGACTCCTATCCCACTAAGGTTAGTCATGATCCCAGTCCACTTGACTGTATTTCCCGAAACATAATGCTTCTCACAATAGCACACATAACATAATATGTGACATGTGTGCCGCGTTCTTCAAAGAACGCGAGTGCAACACGATCGGCGACCGACATTTGTCATGAACGAAAGACGACATCCTGTTGTGTGACATAATAGCACCCAACAGTTCCGTAAATCGTTTCATGAACAAAATACGACACATATGGGGCAATTAAGTGGAATGGTTCGCATTGGGTCAACAAAAGAGGTCAAATGAAGAAAGAATCAGAGGCATGGAGGAAAAACGAAAACGATGGATCGAAGAGTCTAAATTCGCACTTCACTGAGACGAGTCGTCTCTAGAAAACCTCTGTTCTTTTTATACCCTATCCTAAGGGTATATTAAGTTTGACACATAGTTTGTAACATAGAGAAATAATCGAGATAGACCCTATAAAGTATATATATTCGTGATCAGCATCAATAGCGAAATCGATTGAGCGATGACCGTCCGTCCGTATGTCACCGCTTTTTGCGGATTAAATTTTGAGCTAGGACGATGAAATTTCATATCTGGGCTTCTGAGAAAAAGATACAGTACAAGTGTAAACTTCATTAAATTATATGAAACCGAAAAATTTTGTTAAGTCCAAATATTTAGGTATTCAGATTCCCTACAATTCACCCATAGAACAGTTTTGGCCACGCCCACTTTTTGGGGGCGTTTTCATAAAAAAACCGATTTTGATAAAATTTTACATGTAACATCCTCAAACGTTCGAGGTTATAGCCATATTTGAGTACGAAATGCAATTTGGCCACGCCCACTTTATAGAGAGGAGGATAGGGTATCAGACGATCCGTTCCAGATGGATTGTAGCTTTTCTGTATGTTTTTTTGACGAACCAACATTGGTGGCAGCGGTTATTTATATACATAAATATAATAATATTCTAACAAAAAAAAAGTGTAGCCAGCTATATTTGTTTTTATAAATCGAGTTACTTGAAATTATAAAAAAAAAAAAAGTTTTTTTTTTTCAAAAACTTGACATGTTTAAAAAGTGCCAATAGTGCAAACACTGCAAGTTCGAAAAACAGTTAAACAGTGCATAACAGACTCCACTACATACATATGTAGGCGCAGGAAAATAAAAAGTGTACAAAAAGGAAGTGAGACCCAGAGCGAGACCCACAGAGGCAATCCAATTCCTGTGGAAGCATAGAAGGAAGAAATCGCCATGCAAAGGCAATACACAACACAAAACGTCTGAAGAACAGCAGCATCATCATCATTATCAGCATCACCAGCATCATCAGCATCATCAGCATCATCAGCGTCATCATCAATATCCGATCAATCTACATCAGCATCAGCATCATGGTCCCACAGTAAGACTAAAATTTATAAAACTAAAATTTATTAAACTAGAAAAAAAAAAAGATAGGGAATAATAAATGTTCATATTAAGTATTATTAAGTATACACATGAACACGTATATACGTCCTATCCTTTTCTTAATCTTTCCTGGTTAACACGGTAAATGTCAAACCTAAACCTGAATATTTCACTTCGAAATAGAAAGGTTCGTAGGTCATCCGAGAGTGAAGTGTCTGACTCTTTATCAATTCGTCCTCCCAAACAAATGCCTATTGGACATTCCCCACCTCACACGGAACCACAAAAGGAACCATTTGAAGTCCATGGTTTCCAATATAAAAGCAAAATAGATACCTCCATTTCTTCAGAATCACAACTTCCTGCAACAATGACTTTCAATTCTTCGCAAGCCATAAAACTCATACCTGAGTTCGATGGTTCTGCACGAAATCTGGACAGATTCATCCAATTGGTTGACCTGCAATCAAAAAAGGCCACTTCCGAGTCTGATAAAGCCGAACTAGTTGATATAGTAAAGTCAAAATTAACAGGCAGGGCATATACATAACGTTATAGTGAAATATAACGATTATAATGAATGGCCAGAGTTACGCATTTGTCAAAGGTTTTAGGAAAACTCGTTCTCTGCAAGTGATACAAACGGAGATTTTTCAATTCAGACAAGGCTTCAAGGAGCCAGTAGCATCTTACACGGAAAGAGCCAACGCATTATGCGACGAGCTAAACAATGCGAATGCGAGCAGGCAATCCGTACGCTCAACAGTGCAATGATGATGAATAGTTTTTGTAGCGGTGTGATACCACAATTAAAACTTCTCGTCAAAAGTGCAAGATGTAAAGAATTTGACGATGCGGTTGACATAGCAATGGAGGAAGAAAAACTTATCTCATCAGTGACTAATCACTACCCAAGTAAATCTAATACGTATTGTCAAACGTGCAAGACAAAAACCCATAATACCAGTGAATGCCGTAGGTCAGAAAACAATAACTCCCACTACCCGAACGTAGCTAGGTTCTCCGGATTTAAAAATCACAGACCTGCTCCTAATAGCAATCCCTCTATTAGTTATACACCAAACTACACCCAGCCGTTATCAAAAGGGTTCAGTGTTAACACGGTTCAAAATACAATCTGCAGGTACTGCAAAAATACAGGTCATTCTCTAGAAGAATGCCGTAAAAGAGCTTTCAACAACAATAAGAATTTCGGTAACCAAGTACACATTAATCAGGGAAACTCCCAGCGACCTGGCCCGTCCGGCGCGCGGAGTCCGGTAATGGACATAAATCAACGTGCCTAAATCTCAGAAACTCTCAAAATCTACGAACCTATCAAGGTCTAAACCGAGATCGAAAATACGAAAAACCAAACATGCTCACAAAACAAAATCCAAGTCTATTAAATCGAAAAATAAAATCTCAAAATCTAAATCAAGAAATAAATTTTCAAAATCTAAATAAAGAAATAAATTCTCCAAACCTAAATCGAGAAGCAAATTCTCAAATTCTAAATCGAGCCTACGTACCCCAAAATCACGTAATCAATACACTAACTCGGGATAACGTAGATCAAAACCTTAAACCAATTACACTAAGTCGAGATAAAATATCTCAAAATTCAAAATCGAGTCCGCTTAATCGAGATAATATGCCTCAGACCTTTAAATCCAAAGGACAAACACATTAGTCCTCCTAAACGAATAGCTAATATCGGCTGTTTAAACAGAGCCACAAGCTTTAAAAGCGAGATTAAAATAATCTCTCCAAAGATTAATCTCCAAAGATTAACAGCAAGCTCAATATAATGCTTCTTGACACTGGCGCAAGCCTCAGCTTGATAAAGATAGGTAAACTAAATAAAGACCTTTGGGTACAAACAGATACGATCACCGAACTAAAAGGCATACGCAACACGCCTATTTCAACGCTAGGTACAGTACCTCTGAATATAGAAATTACTCAAGGAAATAGTGTAAAACACATGTTCCATATAGTAGCAGACAATTTCCCTCTCACACAAGATGGAATTTTAGGCGAAGATTTTTTTTGCAGATTCAATGCGATACTGAACTACAAAGATAATACATTTATATACCATTTTAAAGGAAAAAGGTACACAACAGATTTTATATACAAGAGAAATTCAATAACAATACCCGGTAGATCCGAAAAGGTGGTTGAATATGGACCGATTCACGAGCACTCAAAACAAATATATTTTTCCCAAGAAATCTGACCTCAAGTTTATACCTCTTCAGCTATCATTGAACCAACAAACGCTTTTATATACATATCCATATTGAATGCTAACAGTAAGGATATTACCTTACAAAATCTCGACCTAAAAGCTGCAAATGCAAACGATTACTACATATACAACCTAAATTCAATTATCATCGAACCAGATATAGATGACAGATTGAAAAAAATCAAAAACCAACTTAAACTTGAGCATCTAAACATCGAGGAAAAGAAATCAGTAATTGAAATATGCCGTCGTTACAACCATTTTTTCTTCCTGGGCGGAGATATGTTATCATCCACGACCGGAATAACACATCCTATAAAAACAAACTCGAACATAGCACCAGTCAACATTCGACCATATCGTTTAGCACAAATCCACACACAGGAAATAAAGAATCAAGTCAACGAAATGTTACAAGACGGGATAATAAGACCAAGTTCAAGTCCTTGGAATGCTCCTCTGCTAGTCGTTCCAAAGAAAGGAAAACAGAAATGGAGGGTAGTTGTGGACTATAGGAAACTGAACGAAGTCACAATTGCGGGCGCTTATCCTATACCCAACAGTGAAGACATCCTTGGACAACTAGGTGACTCAAAATATTTTACGACACTAGATTTAGCCAGTGGATTTCATCAGATCGAAGTAGCTGAAGAAGACAAAGAAAAGACAGCTTTCAGTACACCCAACGGACATTTTGAGTTTAACAGAATGCGGTTTGATCTGCGGAATGCTCCTCCCACCTTCTAGAGACTGATGAACAAAGTCCTCACCGGGCTGCAAGGTATAAAATGTTTGGTATATCTAGATGATATTATAATTTACGGAAAAAACCTAGACGATCACAACAAAAAGTTACTCGAAGTATTCCAAGCTCTAGACGATTACAACCTAAAAATTTCAATTAGACAAGTGCAAATTTCTGGAGAGAGAAGTCACGTATTTAGGACACATAATTTCTGAATCTGGAGTTAAACCAGACCCTGAGAAAGTTTCAGCCATACAAAAGATAGAAAAACCTAGTACTCAGAAACATATTAAATATTTCCTAGGTCTAACAGGATATTACAGAAAATTCATAAAGAGTTATTCAAAAATAGCAAATCCGTTAAACAAACTCCTGCGCAAAGATGTTCCGTTTAAATGGGATGCATTTTGCGACGAGTCATTTAAAACATTGAAACAAGCTATTATTAAATCCCCCATCCTACAGTATTCAAATTTCAGCAAAACTTACTACCTCACTACTGACGCCAGTAACGAAGCCATAGGCGGAGTACTCTCACAGAGAGACCAACAGGGAAACGATTTACCAATAGCATTCGCCAGTAGAATACTTAACTCAGCAGAAAGGAATTATTCCACTATTCTAAAGGAAGCTCTTGCGGTAGTTTGGGCAGTGACACACTTCCGACCCTATGTCTACGGTCGACACTTTGAAGTTATTACAGACCACAAGCCGCTGGTATGGATGTTCAACCTGAAAGATCCTTCTTCAAGAATAATGCGCTGGCGCATTAAGCTCGAAGAATATGATTTCACGGTTTTGCATAAAACCGGACATCTAAATACAAATGCAGACGCTATATATTTCTAAACACAAAAGACCTGAACAAGTGCCCAGAATTCGAACAAAACCACTTCTTATGCCAACACAATTTCGTGATACATAACCACAATGTCAATAACTGCATTATTCAATTAATCTCAGGTAATACAAATCCAAAATCTTGCGAAACCAAGATATTCCAACTAAACCACGAAATCTGGTTTAACTTAGTAAGCAAAAATTCGTGGCTTTACGTCATACCAAAATCCTCAAACGTAAAAGTTCTATGCGGCAACAAGCCACAAACCCTCAAACTATGCGATAGCGGAATTCTAACAATAAATCAATATTGCAAAGCAATGACCGAAGAAGTGTACTTACAAGCCTCAAGCGAAATCTACGATTCTAATCCAACCGTGTATCATTTCGAAGATACAAACAACCTACTGGTCAATAAAGAAACTACCCCTACAACCACAAATGTAATAATTATTATACTAATAATCTTAATTGTAACCATTGTAGCAATAGCATGCAAATATCTCAAATTCAATTTATCAATAAATCTAATAACAACAACAGAAGGAAACAATGTAACTGAGAACATTTAAAAAAAAAAAACATACAGAAAAGCTACAATCCGTCTGGAACGGATCGTATGATACCCTATCCTCCTCTCTATAAAGTGGGCGTGGCCAAATTGCATTTTGTACTCAAATATATCTATAATGTCGCACGTTTGAGGATGTTACATGTAAAATTTTATCAAAATAAGTTTGTTAATGATAACGCCCCCAAAACGTGGGCGTGGCCAAAACTGTTCTATAGGTGAATTGTAGGGAATCTAAATACCCAAATATTTGGTCTTAACAAAATTTTTCGGTTTCATATAATTTAGTGAAGTTATAAGAAAGTAGGCGTGGCAGTGGGCGGATGTAAAAAACTTTTACACTTGTACTGTATCTTTTTCTTGGAAGCCCAGATATGAAATTTGTGCGTCGTAGTTAAAAATTTAAGGCCCAAAAATCGGTTTTGTGATGAAAACACCCCCAAAAAGTGGGCGTGGTCAAAACTTTTGTATGGGTGGATTGTAGGGAATCTGAATGCCTAAATATTTGGTCTTAACAAACTTTTTCGGTTTCATATAATTTAGTGAAGTTATGAAAAAGTGGGCGTGGCAGTGGGCGGATTTAAAAAATTTTTACACCTGTGCTGTATCTTTTTCTCAGAAGCCCAGATATGAAATTTCATCGTCCTAGCTCAAAATTTAAGGCCCAAAAAGCGGTGACATACGGACGGACGGACGGACGGACGGTCATCGCTCAATCGATTTCGCTATTGATGCTGATCACGAATATATATACTTTATAGGGTCCATCTCGATTATTTCTCTATGTTACAAACTATGTTTATTTATTTTTTATACCTTATCCTGAGGGTATATTAAGTTTGACACATAGTTTGTAACATAGAGAAATAATCGAGATAGACCCTATAAAGTATATATATTCGTGATCAGCATCAATAGCGAAATCGACTGAGCGATGACCGTCCGTCCGTCCGTCCGTCCGTCCGTATGTCACCGCTTTTTGGGCCTTAAATTTTGAGCTAGGACGATGAAATTTCATATCTGGGCTTCTGTGAAAAAGATATAGTACAAGTGTAAACATTTTTGAAATCCGCCCACTGCCACGCCCACTTTTTAATAACTTCACTAAATTATATGAAACCGAAAAATTTTTTTAAGACCAAATATTTAGGTATTCAGATTCAATACAATCCACCCATACAAAAGTTTTGGCCACGCCCACTTTTTGGGGACGTTTTCATCACAAAACCGAGTTTTGGACCTTCAATTATTAACTAGGACGCTGAAATTTCATATCTGGGCTTCCAAGAAAAAAATACAGTAGAAGTGTAAATTTTTTTTACATCCGCCCACTGCCACGCCTACTTTTTTATAACTTCACTAAATTATATGAAACCGAAAAATTTTGTTAAGACCAAATATTTAGGTATACAGATTCCCTACAATTCACCCATAGAACAGTTTTGGTCACGCCCACTTTTTGGGGGCGTTTTCATCAAAAAACCGATTTTGATAAAATTTTACATGTAACATCCTCAAACGTCCGAGGTTGTAGCCATATTTGAGTACAAAATGCAATTTGGTCACGCGCACTTTATAGAGAGGAGGATAGGGTATCATACGATCCGTTCCAGACGGATTGTAGCTTTTCTGTATGTTTTTTTTCAAAGTTATCTATGTACTTATGTAAAAAAAAAGAGTATAATAAAATCCATGCATACTTAGTCTACTCCATTCATCGTTCGTTGCACTCCTACATATACATATATGCCATAATGCCGAAAGACTTACTTCGTTACCTCGTGCGCCTTTCGTATTTTAAGGGGGGAGGACTGTTGTGAGCCCAAATCAGAGACCACACACGACTCCTATCCCACTAAGGTTAGTCATGATCCCAGTCCACTTGACCGTATTTCCCGAAACATAATGCTTGTCACAATAGGACACATAACATAATATGTAACATGTGTGCCGCGTTCTTCAAAGAACTCGAGTGCAACACGATCGGCGACCGACATTTGTCATGAACGAAAGACGACACCCTGTTGTGTGACATAATAGCACCCAACAGTTCCGTAAATCGTTTCATGAACAAAATACGACACATATGGGGCAATTAAGTGGAATGGTTCGCATTGGGTCAACAAAAGAGGTCAAATGAAGAAAGAATCAGAGGCATGGAGGAAAAACGAAAACGATGGATCGAAGAGTCTAAATTCGCACTTCACTGAGACGAGTCGTCTCTAGAAAACCTCTGTTCTTTTTTTTTGACGAACCAACATTACTTTATGCTGAATTCGCATAATCGATTGGCGCGTGTAATTCCGTAAGGGTGGAGCAAGGGAAACGGCATTATAAAGGGGTTGAGTGGGGGAAATGCCGTTATGCAGAGGTAGTGACGTGTCCGACGTAACTCCTCCCCTTTAGGATTTTGCTCCGAAGAATCAGTATTTTTAATGTTTACTTTAATATTTGTCTTGTTACTTTTATTTTTGATAAAAATGAAAACTATAATGAAAATAATTATAACAGCTAAAGTTACACCCGAATTTCATGCGCCGTGGTTTTTGATTTAATCTCTTCTATTAAGTTACTATTTTCCATACTTTTTAAGTGTGATTCGTTTGTAGAATAGTTCATTACAAGTTCATTTCTTGTTACATTATTAAAGCTAGGTATGATAAAATTATTTCATGTTATTTATATCTAGTTTACAGTTTTCAAATCTTAATAAATTGTTACCCATGGTATTTAAGGAAAAGTTATTACAGTTGTACAAATCTGGGTATAAGGAATGTTCTTGGTTACAATAATGTTATTATGTATTTGTTTAATTTCTATATTCTTCTTTTCCTTAAACTACATTTAGGATTCTCTCTAAAAATAATGTATATACAAACATCTTTAATAATTTTTAAATCTTTAAGTTTACTTATTTCATTTATGTAATTTAATTAAAACACTACCGAGTTAATTTAAAAAAAAAAAACATACAGAAAAGCTACAATCCGTCTCGAATGGATCGTATGATACCATATCCTCCTCTCTATAAAGTGGGCGTGGCCAAATTGCATATTGTACTCAAATATAGCTGTAATGTCGAACGTTTGAGGATGTTACATGTAAAATTTTATCAAAATAGGTTTTTCTATGATAACGCCCCCAAAAAGTGGGCGTGGCCAAAACTGTTCTATAGGTGAATTGTAGGGAATATAAATACCCAAATATTTGGTCTTAACAAAATTTTTCGGTTTCATATAATTTAGTGAAGTTATAAAAAAGTAGGCGTGGCAGTGGGCGGATGTAAAAAAATTTTACACTTGTACTGTATCTTTTTCTTGGAAGCCCAGATATGAAATTTCAGCGTCCTAGTTAAAAATTTAAGGCCCAAAAATCGGTTTTGTGATGAAAACGCCCCCAAAAAGTGGGCGTGGCCAAAACTTTTGTATGGGTGGATTGTAGGGAATCTGAATGCCTAAATATTTGGTCTTAACAAAATTTTTCGGTTTCATATAATTTAGTGAAGTTATGAAAAAGTGGGCGTGGCAGTGGGCTTATTTCAAAAATTTTTACACTTGTACTGTATCCTTTTCTCAGAAGCCCAGATATGAAATTTCATCGTCCCAGCTCAAAATTTAAGGCCCAAAAAGCGGTGACATACGGACGGACGGACGGACGGACGGTCATCGCTCAATCGATTTCGCTATTGATGCTGATCACGAATATATATACTTTATAGGGTCTATCTCGATTATTTCTCTATGTTACAAACTGTGTGTCAAACTTAATATACCCTTAGGATAGGGTATAAACAGAAGGCAGGATGCCTTCACCTTTATTGCTTGCGAAAAATTAGAAACTAAACTAACAATTCTTCGATCGCTTAAATTTAAGTAATTTTCCCTACCTCAGCTTCTGTTGTTCGCTGTCGTGGGAACGATTCGCAGTGCATCGATTGCACCAGACGCTTGGTCAGCATTTCCGTTGCGCGTGCAGTTGTTGATCATGCTGTATGCTGGTGTTAAGTCTTCCCCTCTGTTAAACCCTAGTTTTGGCATCTCAAGATGTTGGAGTACGTTAGGTGATACGATTGTTCCTGGTTCGGGATGTTTCTCATGGATCTTTTCTTTTGGAATTTGGATGGTGACCTTGGTATTGTTTCGTTTAGGTAAAAGCTTGCGGATCATGGTTACTATGGCGAGTATTCCGAGACAGGAGATGAGCGTTACTTGATGTGCGTTTTTCTCTGTTAGTAGTAGTCGGATTTCATTTGTGTTGTTGATGTGTAGGTCCTTCATCATTTCTAATTTCGCGTAGTCCTTAATGAAGCGTCGATAGTATCCTGACATACCAAGAAATGAACGAAGGTGTTTAAGGGTTTTGGGGGCAGGTCGATCAACAATCGCCTGGACTTTCTTTGGATTGGTTTTAATGCCATCTCTACCAATGATAAAGCCTAAGAATTCTATTTCTTCCTGAAAAAATTCACACTTGTCTAGCTGTATTTTCATATTGGCAGCTTCTAGGGTCTTGAAAACTATTTCCAGGTTCTTAAGATGTTCAGTCTCGTCTTTCCCGAAGTTGACGATGTCATCGATATAAACGTAACAGCACTTCCCGATGTATTGTTTCAGAATATGATCCAAAGCCCTAGATCTAGACGATTACAACCTAAAAATTTCAATTAGACAAGTGCAAATTTCTGGAGAGAGAAGTCACGTATTTAGGACACATAATCTCTGAATCTGGAGTTAAACCAGACCCTGAGAAAGTTTCAGCCATACAAAAGATAGAAAAACCTAGTACTCAGAAACATATTAAATATTTCCTAGGTCTAACAGGATATTACAGAAAATTCATAAAGAGTTATTCAAAAATAGCAAATCCGTTAAACAAACTCCTGCGCAAAGATGTTCCGTTTAAATGGGATGCATTTTGCGACGAGTCATTTAAAACATTGAAACAAGCTATTATTAAATCCCCCATCCTACAGTATCCAAATTTCAGCAAAACTTACTACCTCACTACTGACGCCAGTAACGAAGCCATAGGCGGAGTACTCTCACAGAGAGACCAACGGGGAAACGATTTACCAATAGCATTCGCCAGTAGAATACTTAACTCAGCAGAAAGGAATTATTCCACTATTCTAAAGGAAGCTCTTGCGGTAGTTTGGGCAGTGACACACTTCCGACCCTATGTCTACGGTCGACACTTTGAAGTTATTACAGACCACAAGCCGCTGGTATGGATGTTCAACCTGAAAGATCCTTCTTCAAGAATAATGCGCTGGCGCATTAAGCTCGAAGAATATGATTTCACGGTTTTGCATAAAGCCGGACATCTAAATACAAATGCAGACGCTATATATTTCTAAACACAAAAGACCTGAACAAGTGCCCAGAATTCGAACAAAACCACTTCTTATGCCAACAAAATTTCGTGATACATAACCACAATGTCAATAACTGCATTATTCAATTAATCTCAGGTAATACAAATACGAAAACTGGTTTAACTTAGTAAGCAAAAATTCGTGGCTTTACGTCATACCAAAATCCTCAAACGTAAAAGTTCTATGCGGCAACAAGCCACAAACCCTCAAACTATCCGATAGCGGAATTCTAACAATAAATCAATATTGCAAAGCAATGACCGAAGAAGTGTACTTACAAGCCTCAAGCGAAATCTACGATTCTAATCCAACCGTGTATCATTTCGAAGATACAAACAACCTACTGGTCAATAAAGAAACTACCCCTACAACCACAAATGTAATAATTATTATACTAATAATCTTAATTGTAACCATTGTAGCAATAGCATGCAAATATCTCAAATTCAATTTATCAATAAATCTAATAACAACTACAGAAGGAAACAATGTAACTGAGAACATTTAAAAAAAAAAATATGTATATACAAATCTCTGTAAACATACATATGAGAAGAGCAATAAAATAAAAAATGTATGTATTTAAGTATAAACTTTTGTTACAAAATCTGATGTAAACTTATTAGTAAGCTAAATCAAAAAATAAATTCGTTTTTTTCAAAGTTATCTATGTACTTATGTAAAAAAAAACATACAGAAAAGCTACAATCCGTCTGGAACGGATCGTATGATACCCTATCCTCCTCTCTATAAAGTGGGCGTGGCCAAATTGCATATTGTACTCAAATATAGCTATAATGTCGAACGTTTGAGGATTTTACATGTAAAATTTGATCAAAATAGGTTTTTTGATGATAACGCCCCCAAAAAGTGGGTGTGGCCAAAACTGTTCTATGGGTGAATTGTAGGGAATCTAAATACCGAAATATTTGGTCTTAACAAAATTTTTCGGTTTCATATAATTTAGTGAAGTTATAAAAAAGTAGGCGTGGCAGTGGGCGGATGTAAAAAAAATTTACACTTGTACTGTATCTTTTTCGTGGAAGCCCAGATATGAAATTTCAGCGTCCTAGTTAAAAATTTAAGGCCAAAAACTCGGTTTTGTGATGAAAACGCCCCCAAAAAGTGGGCGTGGCCAAAACTTTTGTATGGGTGGATTGTAGGGAATCTGAATGCCTAAATATTTGGTCTTAACAAAATTTTTCGGTTTCATATAATTTAGTGAAGTTATAAAAAAGTAGGCGTGGCAGTGGGCGGATGTAAAAACATTTTACACTTCTACTGTATCTTTTTCTTGGAAGCCCAGATATGAAATTTCAGCGTCCTAGTTAAAAATTTAGGGCCCATAAATGGGTTTTGTGATGAAAACGCCCCCAAAAAGTGGGCGTGGCCAAAACTTTTGTATGGGTGGATTGTAGGGAATCTGAATGCCTAAATATTTGGTCTTAACAAAATTTTTCGGTTTCATATAATTTAGTGAAGTTATAAAAAAGTAGGCGTGGCAGTGGGCGGATGTAAAAAAATTTTACACTTGTACTGTATCTTTTTCGTGGAAGCCCAGATATGAAATTTCAGCGTCCTAGTTAAAAATTTAAGGCCAAAAAATCGGTTTTGTGATGAAAACGCCCCCAAAAAGTGGGCGTGGCCAAAACTTTTGTATGGGTGGATTGTAGGGAATCTGAATGCCTAAATATTTGGTCCTAACAAAATTTTTCGGTTTCATATAATTTAGTGAAGTTATGAAAAAGTGGGCGTGGCAGTGGGCGGATTTCAAAAATTTTTACACTTGTGCTGTATCTTTTTCTCAGAAGCCCAGATATGAAATTTCATCGTCCTAGCTCAAAATTTAAGGCCCAAAAAGCGGTGACATACGGACGGACGGACGGACGGACGGTCATCGCTCAATCGATTTCGCTATTGATGCTGATCACGAATATATATACTTTATAGGGTCTATCTCGATTATTTCTCTATGTTACAAACTATGTGTCAAACTTAATATACCCTTAGGATAGGGTATAAAAATACTGATTCTTCGGAGCAAAATCCTAAGGGGGAGGAGTTACGTCGGACACGTCACTACCTCTGCATAACGGCATTTCCCCCACTCAACCCCTTTATAATGGCGTTTCCCTTGCTCCACCCTTGTTTAACGGAATTACACGCGCCAATCGATTATGCGAATTCAGCATAATCCGTCCGTCCGTCCGTATGTCACCGCTTTTTGGGCCTTAAATTTTGAGCTAGGACGATGAAATTTCATATCTGGGCTTCTGAGAAAAAGATACAGTACAAGTGTAAAAATTTTTTAAATCCGCCCACTGCCACGCCCACTTTTTCATAACTTCACTAAATTATATGAAACCGAAAAATTTTGTTAAGACCAAATATTTAGGCATTCAGATTCCCTACAATCCACCCATACAAAAGTTTTGGCCTCGCCCACTTTTTGGGGGCGTTTTCATCACAAAACCCATTTATGGGCCTTAAATTTTTAACTAGGACGCTGAAATTTCATATCTGGGCTTCCAAGAAAAAGATACAGTAGAAGTGTAAAATGTTTTTACATCCGCCCACTGCCACGCCTACTTTTTTATAACTTCACTAAATTATATGAAACCGAAAAATTTTGTTAAGACCAAATATTTAGGCATTCAGATTCCCTACAATCCACCCATACAAAAGTTTTGGCCACGCCCACTTTTTGGGGGCGTTATCATCAAAAAACCTATTTTGATAAAATTTTACATGTAACATCCTCAAACGTTCGACATTATAGCTATATTTGAGTACAATATGCAATTTGGCCATGCCCACTTTGTAGAGAGGAGGATAGGGTATCATACGATCCGTTCCAGACGGATTGTAGCTTTTCTTTATGTTTAATGTTTACTTTAATATTTGTCTTGTTACTTTTATTTTTGATAAAAATGAAAACTATAATGAAAATAATTATAACAGCTAAAGTTACACCCGAATTTATTTAGAATAGTTCATTACAAGTTCATTTATTGTTACATTATTAAAGCTAGGTATGATAAAATTATTTCATGTTATTTATATCTAGTTTACAGTTTTCAAATCTTAATAAATTGTTACCCATGGTATTTAAGGAAAAGTTATTACAGTTGTACAAATCTGGGTATAAGGAATGTTCTTGGTTACAATAATGTTATTATGTATTTGTTTAATTTCTATATTCTTCTTTTCCTTAAAACTACATTTAGGATTCTCTCTAAAAATATTGTATATACAAACATCTTTAATAATTTTTAAATCTTTAAGTTTACTTATTTCATTTATGTAATTTAATTAAAACACTACCGAGTTAATTTAAAAAAAAAATAGAAGGCAGGATGACTTCACCTTTATTGCTTGCGAAAAATTAGAAACTAAACTAACAATTCTTCGATCGCTTAAATTTACCTAATTTTCCCTACCTCAGCTTCTGTTGTTCGCTGTCGTGGGAACGATTCGCAGTGCATCGATTGCACCAGACGCTTGATCAGCATTTCCGTTGCGCGTGCAGTTGTTGATCATGCTGTATGCTGGTGTTAAGTCTTAACCTCTGTTAAACCCTAGTTTTGGCATCTCAAGATGTTGGAGTACGTTAGGTGATACGATTGTTCCTAGTTCGGGATGTTTCTCATGGATCTTTTCTTTTGGAATTTGGATGGTGACCTTGGTATTGTTTCGTTTAGGTAAAAGCTTGCGGATCATGGTTACTATGGCGAGTATTCCGAGACAGGAGATGAGCGTTACTTGATGTGCGTTTTTCTCTGTTAGTAGTAGTCGGATTTCATTTGTGTTGTTGATGTGTAGGTCCTTCATCATTTCTAATTTCGCGTAGTCCTTAATGAAGCGTCGATAGTATCCTGACATACCAAGAAATGAACGAAGGTGTTTAAGGGTTTTGGGGGCAGGTCGATCAACAATCGCCTGGACTTTCTTTGGATTGGTTTTAATGCCATCTCTACCAATGATAAAGCCTAAGAATTCTATTTCTTCCTGAAAAAATTCACACTTGTCTAGCTGTATTTTCATATTGGCAGCTTCTAGGGTCTTGAAAACTATTTCCAGGTTCTTAAGATGTTCAGTCTCGTCTTTCCCGAAGTTGACGATGTCATCGATCAGAATATGTCATTTCAGAATATGATCCAAAGCCCTTTGAAAAATGGAGGGGGCATTCTTTAGCACGAAGGGAAGGCGAGTGAATTTGAATTTCCCGTTATTCACCGAAAAAGCCGTTTTTTCAATATCAGATTCCTTATGTGGGATTTGATGAAAGCCACTTTTGAGATCAACTATAGTAAACCAATAATTTTTGCCAAGGTTGCCAAAACAGTTGACACCCGTTAATCTCGGGGATCGGGTATCTGTCAGCTACGGTAACAGCGTTTAGCTTACGGTAGTCGATCACCATGCGATATTTTCTTTCCCCAGAGGCATCCATTTTTTTGGGGACGACCCAAACTGGAGAATTGTAAGGCGATTTAGGTCATGTGAAAAGTATATAATTTTTAGTTTGACTAAAATCGATAACTTTTATATAGTGCAAAGATTTTATGTAAGAGGTCGCTACTTGTTTTAAAGCCGACTATCAACCTACCTAGTTCCTTTTCTTACTAACTACACTCGTTCTCTTTTTACTTTGATCCTCAACGAGGTAAGACATCCAACTCCTGAATAAAGACCAGAAATCTAACCTGTCTTTGGTTTGGTCGAGGAAAAATACTAACCAGCGCCTACCCAAGGGTCTATCCGAAAGCACCCGCACATTTATTCTAATCGAACCGAATATTTGCAATTAATCATCGATTATTGATATAATTTATATAATTTGGAATAATTCGTCAACTTGCATCTAAACTCATCACTCAAAAGTTCAAGTTCGAATATTTTAAACTAACTGATGTACATAGTCTACTCATCGCACTATTCATCAATTCATCAAAATCAATTTAATCGCATAACGCAGCTTGGGTTAATTATCACCCTCATAGTTTTCATCATAAAATTAAAACGATCATCGATCAACGATCAGCAACGAGGATCTTCACATCTTGCCCCGCAAAAATCATCATCCAAAAAAGAGAGACATTTCCAAATATTAATTGTCTCTTCAGTTTAGACGAAAACGCCTCCAATTCAACGATCATAATCATCTATATTAATCTGTACGATCGATTCGCTCTCACTGGAAGCGAAGACAATCGTTGATCCTTAGCAGCAGTGGACGACATCCAGTTCAGCGTGTAGTCTCTACATCGCCATGACACTCAACGCGTCAGGAAAAAAAAAATCCAGTATCCAAAAGTGTTTTTTTCATAAATGATATCATCAAATCATTCATCGATCTTAATTGTAAAACAGGTACGTGAAATTCATTTTTACTAAGTGCAAAACATTTATTATTCCTATATATAACAAAAAAAAAATCAGCAAATCTTTAAAATCTTTAAAATACGTGCACCAGAAATCATATAGACAAGATAATTGGAAGATATCGTTTTTTCTATTAATAATTTTCTAAGACTCTCCTATATTTCAATAACGAGTGTTCTTGCGTACACGTGTGCCTTATCGCGTCGTTAGTTGGAGCGAGATTTTCATATCGCTAGTGTTTAGTTCATTTGTATTATTATTTGCATCTGTTAGAGTTTCTAAGCATAATGATCAGCGTAGATGATTTTGTGCTTGCTACCGATCAATTAATTGAATTTCGCAAATCCTTTAAAGAAATTCCGATCGTGGATACTACTATAACCTCTTTACAGGCTTCTAAAGCTCAATTAAAAGAGTTGTGGTCAGAGGTCAGTAAGTCATATTCGTTTTGTTTACAATCCAACGAATCTGCTTCTGAACAAGATATACAAGCGATTGAGGCTAAATACAGTTCTTCATCTGCTCTTTACGTCACATGTTTAAGTGAGATCATAGATTCAATTCGAAAATTAAATTTAATCAATTCCGACTCAGAGGATATGGTAGTGAATAATTTCCAACAAACGAATACAGTGAAGAAAGGTGTTCAAGGACAATCTCTCGATAGTATGTTGTGTGTGTAGGTTCCCCCGTGCGATACCGAAACCTTTTACGGTGATTATTTGTCTTGGCTATCTTTTCGTGATTTATTCACGGCTATTTACATAAATCATCCAAAGTTATGTTCGGTTCAGAAATTCTTTCATTTACGATCCAAAACTAGGAAGGAAGCACATGACATCGTCTGTAAATTTGATCTTACAGCTGACAATTTCGATCTGGCTTGGAAAGCCTTGTCAGAACAGTATGAAAATAAACGGATTTTGGTAAATCGTCAACTTAAAATACTTTTCAATCTTCCTTTCATCACAGCAGATTCTGGCAAAAATCTTAAAAAGCTTCAAAGTGACATTAATGATTGTCTATCGCTACTGAAAGCATATAAAGTTGATACGAAATCTTGGGATCCAATTTTAGTTTTCTTGTGTGCTAATCGACTTCCCAACAAGACACTATCCATTTGGGAACAATCCATTAAAAAGCCACGCGATTTTCCGGACTGGGCAGAAATGGATACGTTTTTAACCCAGCAATACCAAATTTTAGAATCGGTGTCTGATATCAGGGACTCGAATGTGAAAGCACCAAAGATCAAATTAGTTCAACAACCAAGATCAAATCAACAAAATCATTGCGTTTTTCATACAAAATCCAACAGTTACAGTTGTCGCTTATGCAAAGCTCCTCATTCCCTTCGACTTTGCCAGAAGTTTTTACAACTTTCTATTCCCGATAGGATTGCCAAAATTACAATGTTTAATTATTGTGAGAATTGTCTTTCATCAACCCATGTAAGAAACGATTGCCAAAGTCAATTTACCTGCAAGTTGTGTCGAGAACGACATCACACGCTTTTGCATAATCCCGCTCAAGTACAAGTTCATCAAACTTCATCTTTATTCACCGCGAAAGCTCCATATCACAGTTTTTCGCAAACCAATTTCCGCACAAAATATACAGTCCACAAATCATACACCCAATGTACCAGTTCAATCATTCTTTTCTAAAACCAGCGAACGGGTAATTCTTGCTACGGCTGTGATCGATGTCTACCATCTTGGTTCTAGATTCACCTTACGCGCTCTACTAGATCCTGGATCAGAGGCGAGTTTCATTTCTGAAAAGGCACAGCGAAGATTACGTCTTCCTGTCAAGCCTATTCTAGCCAATATCTCAGGAATGAGCGCAGTGGTTACGACAACATCCTCAAAGCTATGCTCCTTAGTTTTAAGTTCGAGACATATGGAGTCGTTCAGCGCAGTGGTTAATGCCATTGTTTTAAAATGCCTTACGGGCAATTTACCTTCATTTAATATCAGTCGCGAGGATCTAGCAGGACGTTTTGATTTTGAACTCGCCGATCCCTTCTTTTACCAAAGCTCCAACATCGATTTCATAATCGGAACAGATATATATCCGTCTATTATTCGTGATGGTATGCAACTGAAGGTTTTTGGTTCATTAATTGCACAAAACACCGTTTTTGGGTGGATCTTATCTGGTCCTTTGCCTCAAGGGAATGTTAAAAGCTTTAATACAATTCTGTCATACTTCTCTGAAATTTCGTTAGACGAACTGGTTTCTAAATTCTGGGAACTTGAAGAGATTCCAGAATATAAATCACTTACGGCAGAAGACGAGTTCTGCGAAAAACTCTATTCGGACACAACCAGTCGTGACATTAATGGTCGCTATATTGTACGGCTTCCCTTTAAAGATTCCGCTCCCAGGTTAGGTGATTCGAGAGCGATTGCACTTCAACAACTTTCGCGTAATGAAAGATCATTATCTAAAAACGTCGATTTCTATTCAAGATATAACGACGTGCTTGAAGAATACCTCACCCTAGGACATATGAAGGCCATTCAAGCACCTACCATTTGCGATAAACACCTACCATTTACCTCATCACGCTGTTATAAAGCCAGAAAGCCTTACCACTAAAATCAGTCTTTAATGCGTCAAATACATCAAGTAACGGCCTAAGTTTTAACGATGTTCTCCATGTTGGACCCGTGCTCCAATCTGATCTCATGAATCTCATATTACGATGGCGATTCTATCGATACGTGTTTAGCGCCGACGTCCAGAAAATGTATCGGCAGATCTGGGTGCACCCTGAGCATACATCCTACCAACGAATCCTGTTTCGCAAGTCCGTTTTAGACGAATGTCAAGATTACGAGTTAAAGACAGTTACGTTTGATGTGAACTGCGCACCGTACCTTGCTATTCGCACATTAAAACAACTTGCTATTGACATAGAATCTGAATTTCCTGTAGCTTCTTCTATTTTGAAAAATGATTTCTACGTAGATGACGTTCTATCTGGCGCTCACGACTTAGAATCATGTTTACAGGCGCAAAAGGAGTTGACATCGGTCTTGGATTTCGCAGGTTTTTCATTACGGAAGTGGACATCCAATAGTGTCTACGTACTTAAATCCCTTCCACAATCGTTTCTCTATCATGAAGATTTTCTAAAATTCGAAGACAAAAGTATGACAAAGGCTTTAGGCATTTCATGGAACGCAAAGCTGGATTCATTTCAATTCTTCTCAAAAATATTTTGTAACGACACCCCAGTCACAAAACGCAAAGTGGTTAGCCCCAGTAGTTGTTACTGCTAAACTTATTTTACAGCAAGTCTGGCGGGATGGGACGTCTTGGGATAATCCGCTCATGCCCCTCACGTGTCAACGTTGGACAATATTTTTTGCTGCTCTACCCAATATCCAACTCATTCGAGTTCCTCGATGGCTTGAATATACCCCCAATAGCTCGGTCCAGGTGCACGGATTTTGCGATGCCTCTGAGCACGTTTATGCGGCGGCCCTATATCTGCGTATTCAGCAAGGTCCTGGTACTTGGTGCTCATACCTATTATGTGCCAAGAGTAAGGTAGCACCTGTCAAGCAAATACCTTTGCCTAGATCCGAGCTATGCGGTGCGGTTCTCTTAACAAACTTAATGTGCCATACCCTACCACATTTAAAAATCATAAACTATGAACAGTTTCTCTGGACTGACAGTACTATCATCTTAGCATGGTTAAGCAAACCTCCATATACGTGGAAAACGTTTGTGGGTAATCGCGTATCCAAAATTCAAACGCATTTTCCAAAATCTCAATGGCGTCATGTCCGTTCAGCAGATAATCCTGCGGACTTAGCAACCAGAGGAATGCTTCCACTGGACCTACAAAATAATCATTTGTGGTGGAATGGACCCCAATGGTTTCAACAGTCTGAATCTGCTTGGCCGCAATCTACATATCAGGCTCCACAAGAGATAGAACAAAGACCGATTAAAGCCAACGTTACTATGCTTCTTCCCAATACTGAAACAATACTTGAGAGATTTTCATCATGGCCGAAGATGCTTCATGTCATGTGTTACGTATTGCGTTTTTTCCACCGAACCCATTCCCAACACAAACACGTTTTTTCGTACACATCAATATCCATTTCTCATGATGAAATTTCAAAATCTAAATTATTTGTTATTAAGCGTACCCAACAACTTCACTATCCAGATGAATATAAAGTCTTAAGGCAAGATGCACCGACGTATATATCCAAGAAAAGTTCTGTTCTTAATCTTAACCCCATGATTGATTCCGATGGGATAATACGTTCCAACGGAAGACTAGCTTGTTCTACTCTCTCATATAGTGAAAAGTTTCCGATAATATTACCCTACAACTCTTACATCGCTTCACTTCTTGTAAGATTTTATCATTCACTTTCCATTCACGGTGGTAACCAGCTGGTAATGCGATTAATTTGGTGCGAATTCTGGATCCCTCGAATCAAAACCCTGGTCAAGAAATACATTCGCTTGTGTAAAACATGTACCATCCACAAAAAACAACTTAAGACTCAACTAATGGCAGCCCTTCCCGTTGAACGAATTGTCATTTCTCTACCATTCGCGAATACAGGACTCGACTTTGCCGGTCCTTTTGCGATAAAGAATTTCGCCGGAAGAGGTTGTAGAGTTTCAAAGGGGTATGTTTGTGTCTTTGTGTGTTTTGCTACCAGAGCGATACACCTTGAGCCGACCAGTGATCTAACTACTGAATCTTTCATCGCTGCATTGAACCGGTTTGTTGCCAGACGAGGATTGCCGACATCCATTTATTCAGATAATGGTACGAATTTGGTGGGGGCAAGCAAAATCATTGCCAATGAATTTAAAGCTTTCCTTCGACAATTTTCCTCCGATGTTGCGGAAACGTACAAAGATCGTAACCTGCAGTGGAAATTTATTCCACCCCGAGCACCACACATGGGAGGGCTCTGGGAAGCGGCGGTTAAGAGCTTTAAAGTTCATTTTCGGAAGTGTGCAGGAGACCACAAGTTCACTTTTGAGGAGTTCACGACTCTTTTGGCAAAAATTGGGGCTTGCCTGGATTCGAGGCCGATCTCCCCGATTTCTGAAAATATAAATGACCCTTTACCTTTGACCCCAGGACATTTTCTTCGTGGCGGTCCACTTCTAGCTACCCCTGAATCCGACATCTCTGAAAAATCGCTCAGCTGCATTCGACGATGGGAAAAAGTGAAGTTACTCCACCAACAGTTTTGCGCACGTTGGAAGCGAGAGTATCTGTGCGAAATGCATAAGCGATACAAATGGAAAAATTCACAACGAGATGTTGCTATCAATGACCTAGTAGTTATTCGCGAGGAAAAACTCCCTCCAAATGAATGGCGCCTAGGACGAGTGGTAAGGACATATCCGGGTTCTGACGGTAAAATACGCGTTGCCGATATCAAAACGCAATTTGGTATTCTAACTAGACCTATCGTAAAACTGTGTGTGTTATTGAATTCCTAAAGCCATATTTCTCCGTTACCATCTTCCGTATTTATCTTTATCTTTCTAATATGTTTCCGTTTAAAAATAAAAGAAATATATCTACATATCATTTAAATTTTAACATTTTTGAATTGCACTTATTAAGAAAGTATTTCACGAATTTGAAACATTTCATATTTTGTACATAATCATTTCATACAATCATCTATCTCCTTTATTATATCTCCGCATTATGTACATTTACAGCTCTGTGCAAAAAAATAGCACCACCCATCTTAAAAGTCTTATGAAAGGAATATTTTAAAAGTCAATGCGGATTTGGATATTACTTTTTTTTAAATATTAAAAGTAAAGTAAAAGTAATTTAGAAACATAAAAATTCATTTATTATAACAAAAAATAAAAAAGTTATAAGCATATAAACAAAAAAAGATAAATTTTGAGGTGTGCAAAATAATAGCACCAAAAATAAAAATTCATAAGTTAAACAAAAATTTCCAAAAAATTGGAAGGTTTTTTAATTTTAAATTAAAGAAGAACCTTAATATTTGGTCTTATGACCTTTACTTTTAAGCACAGCGGCGCAACGTCTTGGCATGGAGTCGATTAATGCTTGAGTGGAATATCCCTCAGCCCAGCCACCACAGCTTCCCACAACTGCAATGTATTTTCGGTTTTTTCTTAAACACGGCTTTCTTTACATCAGTCTAAAGATTTTCGATTAGGTTCAGGTCTGAAGACTGAACCGGTCATTCCATAACCGGGACCTTATTCCTTCGGAAAAATTCTTTGGCCAGTTTGCTGGTATGCTTTGGGTCATTGTCTTGTTGCAAGACCCACTTGAGAGGCATATTCCACTCTGCGTAAGGGAGCATGATCTCCCTCATAATGTCCACATAAACTCCAGCGGTCATTACTAGTTTGATCCAAAATATGGTACCAGTACCATAATAGGAAAAGCATCCACATACGTTGATTTTTGCGCCGCCGTGCTTAATCTCGTATTGTAATTTAAACTCCTGGTTTTTTGACCTTCGAACGAATGTTCTGCTTCCAGGAGTCCCAAATAAAACAATTTTAGACTCATCGGTCCATAAAATATTACGCCATTTAGATAGTGTCCAATGCAAATGACAAGTTCAAAATTCAACATGGTGCTATTTTTTTGCACAGAGCTGTACTTATGTTTTTACTTATACTGGTTTCCTCTACTAACCTATCCTTCCCGAATGGAGTGAGTGGATTCCCTCCAAAAACAAATGGATCCCAATAGTTTTAAGTTCTCTTTCACGGATTTATAACGTATATATATTCAAATTGAATTTTGTCTTTTTATCAGAATATCATTAAGTTTATAATAGTATCCGTATCTTTAAATTTTGCACCGGTAGCTGCAAGGCGGCCGGCAATGTTCATGTGAAAAGTATATAATTTTTAGTTTGACTAAAATCGATAACTTTTATATAGTGTAAAGATTTTATGTAAGAGGTCGCTACCTGTTTTAAAGCCGACTATCAACCTACCTAGTTCCTTTTCCTACTAACAACACTCGTTCTCTTTTTACTTTGATCCTCAACGAGGTAAGACATCCAACTCCTGAATAAAGACCAGAAATCTAACCTGTCTTTGGTTTTATTCATTTCTCCAATCAACTCCTCCACGAGGAACAATACTAACCAGCGCCTACCCAAGGGTCTATCCGAAAGCACCCGCACATGGCCTAATGATGCCATCTTTTAGTAGATCGTTTATTTGTTTTTCTACTTCTTGTAGGCACCCTTGAGTGCCATCGGGTATGGATATGATTTTGAATAGATGGGCTCGTTGGTTGTCGTTCGAATTTCCCCTTTTACAATGGTGGTGTAAGTCAATTTCTTGTCAGGATCAGAAAATAGATTAGGACAGTCGTTGATTATGCTCTTGAGTTTGTCCGATTGTTCCTTACTCATGTGAGAAGTTCTTAGAGTAATGTTATTAACTACTTGTGAATTATGCTGCTTGAGTGGTATTGAAATGTTTGGGTAAATGGTCATATAACTTTCTTTTGTATGGATGATCGAGTTTAATTTTCTCAAAGTATCATTGCCTATTATACCGTCAAACGAGATGAGAGTGGGGAGAATAAAAAAATTTTATTTTATCAGTATTATGGCTAAATAATTGAACTAAATGATTGAAATTAAATGAGTGGTGTGTAATTTTTCTAATTCTTCCTCCAATTGAATTAACGTAGAAACGTCTTTCATTCGGGAGAGGATTTCTGATATGGCGGGGTTGGATGTAGTCTTTGTTAGATCCTGTGCCTATTAAAAATTTTAGTGTCTCTCCGCTTCTTGCGATATGTTCGAAATAAGGAAGCGAAGAGGGCCTTAGTCTAAAAAATAGATGTCGTCAAGTTGCTCCGGTTCGTCAACGTAAGGGTCATCTTGTGAGTCAGTGTAATTTGTTAGTGTTTATACACTATCCTAAGGGTATATTAAGTTTGACACATAGTTTGTAACATAGAGAAATAATCGAGATAGACCCTATAAAGTATATATATTCGTGATCAGCATCAAAGCGAAATCGATTGAGCGATGACCGTCCGTCACCGCTTTTTGGGCCTTAAATTTTGAGCTAGGACGATGAAATATCTGGGCTTCTGAGAAAAAGATACAGTACAAGTGTAAAAATTTTTGAAATCCGCCCACTGCCACGCCTACTTTTTTATAACTTCACTAAATTATATGAAACCGAAAAATTTTGTTAAGACCAAATATTTAGGTATACAGATTCCCTACAATTCACCCGTAGAACAGTTTTGGTCACGCCCACTTTTTGGGGGCGTTTTCATCAAAAAACCGATTTTGATAAAATTTTACATGTAACATCCTCAAACGTTCGACATTATAGCTATATTTGAGTACAAAATGCAATTTGGCCACGCCCACTTTATAGAGAGCAGGATAGGGTATCATACGATCCGTTCCAGACGGATTGTAGCTTTTCTGTATGTTTGGTCATAGTTTTGGTCTTCTCGTTCTATCTCACTTTCGTATTCTTCCAGTGTCTTCTCATCTGGATCGGGCCTTCGGTGTGGTAGACTCTTTGCGCTTTGTGTGGCTGATGGACTTGCTGTGAATGTTGGTTGAATGTTGTTGCTTCTGTGGAACAAACTGTTGGTTACGAAGTCTGTTCTGGTAATTAACCTTTTGGGATTTGATGGAATAGTCGATGTCCATTGGCTTAAGAGGAAGCGGGCGTTGATTTGCCGGTAGTTGTTGATGTTGGTATTGGTGTTTCGGCTGATATTGTGGTTCCCTGTAAAACTGAGGTGGCTGGGCTTTTCGAGGGTTATAGAGTAACTCAGGATGAAATTCGCGTCTAGGTGCGGGAATTGGTGCTGGTCCTGAGTGTGAAAAATTGTTCCTTCTAGGGGGAAACGGAGGCGGTGTTTGTTGGAATGCCTTCCGGGTGCTTGATTGTGAGTTGTTTGCATGAGCGTGCTCGAAAATCAACATTTTGTAATTTTAGGCACAGGTGCAAAGCTTGCGGTAGGTCAGCAGGCTCGCGGATACTAAGTAACCTAGGCTGGTCGCCTTTCAACCCTCTGACGAAGGTATCAAGTGCTTTGTCCCTATAACACTGAGTCATATTCATGGATTCTTGACTCATATCCATTGGTCCTAGTTTATTTAAGATAAGCGACAAATGGTGGTAGACGGCCTGATAGAATTCAGGAATCGTACTACTCCCTGTACCAAAGTTGTCATTTGGTACTCGAGGGTTCCTAAATCCCTCTTGCCCGCATAATGTAAGTAAGACATTTTGACATCTTTTCCCAATTTAGTGAGGTATTATAAGATTCTAGAGCGACGTCTGTGTAGCCCGTAATCGTATTTTGGATAACCGATAGGATCCCATAATATTTAAGGGTACCTTTCAAATGTTCATAGATTTTGAGTATCCTATCGACACTTTTTTTCCATGAGTTAAATTCGTGTGGCTGACCGGAGAATTCTCTGAGGCTTTTCACCACTTCGGGTATTTTGTCCATGTCGGACAGATTTCTATCGTTAGCCAGTTCTATTGGCTGATCTATGTCGTTGTTAATATCAGACGCGGGGTTCATGATAGAATTAAAAAGTTGCCGTCCCTGTGTTTGAAGGGTTTCGGTCACTAGTTGTGAAATTAGCCTAATCATGCCGTCATTTATTGCGTTGGGAGCAGGGGGAGGAACGGGAGCAGGAGGAGCTGCAACGTTATTTGCAGGCAATTCTAGACGGGCTGGTCGTATTAAGTTATTAAGGTTTGCCATTTCTCGAAAGATATTTGTTTGTTAAATGAGTACATCAATTATATCACTCGTCTAAATAATGATAATGGATGTTTTAGTTAACGTATTTGCTTCCAGAGCAATAATTTAGCAAAAAAAATTTGATTAGATCTATAATTTAGAATATAAATTCACTATTCCATATTTTTACAATAGTTAAGGTAATGCAAGTATTTTACTTTTATTCAAATATAGTAGATAAAATGTAGTTTAATTGATATGGTTTTCATACAAATAAAAATTGTCAGATATGTGTTTTAGTTGTTACTTAATTTGATGACTTACAGTAATATTATAATTAATTCTTGTAGCAATTCTTCTTAACGTAATTTATTTTGGGGGTTGGTTCTGGCTGCTTTTGTTGGTTAGGGCGGCTGTTAGTCCTTTTTATACCCTATCCTAAGGGTATATTAAGTTTGACACATAGTTTGTAACATAGAGAAATAATCGAGATAGACCCTATAAAGTATATATATTCGTGATCAGCATCAATAGCGAAATCGATTGAGCGATGACCGTCCGTCCGTCCGTCCGTATGTCACCGCTTTTTGGGCCTTAAATTTTGAGCTAGAACGATGAAATTTCATATCTGGGCTTCTGAGAAAAAGATACAGTACAAGTGTAAAAATTTTTGAAATCCGCCCACTGCCACGCCCACTTTTTCATAACTTCACTAAATTATATGAAACCGAAAAATTTTGTTAAGACCAAATATTTAGGCATTCAGATTCCCTACAATCCACCCATACAAAAGTTTTGTCCACGCCCACTTTTTGGGGGCGTTTTCATCACAAAACCGAGTTTTGGGCCTTAAATTTTTAACTAGGACGCTGAAATTTCATATCTGGGCTTCCAAGAAAAAGATACAGTACAAGTGTAAATTTTTTTTACATCCGCCCACTGCCACGCCTACTTTTTTATAACTTCACTAAATTATATGAAACCCAAAAATTTTGTTAAGACCAAATATTTAGGTATACAGATTCCCTACAATTCACCCATAGAACAGTTTTGGTCACGCCCACTTTTTGGGGGCGTTTTCATCAAAAAACCGATTTTGATAAAATTTTACATGTCACATCCTCAAACGTTCGAGGTTATAGCTATATTTGAGTATAAAATGCAATTTGGCCACGCCCACTTTATAGAGAGGAGGATAGGGTATCATACGATCCGTTCCAGACGGATTGTAGCTTTTCTGTATGTTTATACCCTATCCTAAGTGTATATTAAGTTTGACACATAGTTTGTAACATAGAGAAATAATCGAGATAGACCCTATAAAGTATATATATTCGTGATCAGCATCAATAGCGAAAACGATTGAGCGATGACCGTCCGTCCGTCCGTCCGTATGTCACCGCTTTTTGGGCCTTAAATTTTGAGCTAGGACGATGAAATTTCATATCTGGGCTTCTGAGAAAAAGATACAGTACAAGTGTAAAATTTTTTTACATCCGCCCACTGCCACGCCTACTTTTTTATAACTTCACTAAATTATATGAAACCGAAAAATTTTGTTAAAACCAAATATTTGGGTATTTAGATTCCCTACAATTCACCCATAGAAAAGTTTTGGCCACGCCCACTTTTTGGGGGCGTTTTCATCAAAAAACCGATTTTGATAAAATTTTACATGTAACATCCTCAAACGTTCGAGGTTATAGCCATATTTGAGTACGAAATGCAATTTGGCCACGCCCACTTTATGACCGTCCGTCCGTCCGTCCGTCCGTCCGTATGTCACCGCTTTTTTTGCCTTAAATTTTGAGCTAGGACGATGAAATTTCATATCTGCGCTTCTGAAAAAAAGATACAGTACAAGTGTAAACATTTTTGAAATCCGCCCACTGCCACGCCCACTTTTTCATAACTTCACTAAATTATATGAAACCGAAAAATTTTGTTAAGACCAAATATTTGGGTATTTAGATTCCCTACAATTCACCCATAGAACAGTTTTGGCCACGCCCACTTTTTGGGGGCGTTATCATCAAAAAACCTATTTTGATAAAATTTTACATGTAACATCCTCAAACGTTCGACATTATAGCTATATTTGAGTACAAAATGCAATTTGGCCACGCCCATTTTATAGAGAGGAGGATAGGGTATCATACGATCCGTTCCAGACGGATTGTAGCTTTTCTGTATGTTTATACCCTATCCTAAGGGTATATTAAGTTTGACACATAGTTTGTAACATAGAGAAATAATCGAGATAGACCCTATAAAGTATATATATTCGTGATCAGCATCAATAGCGAAATCGATTGAGCGATGACCGTCCGTCCGTCCGTCCGTCTGTCACCGCTTTTTGGGCCTTAAAAAGATACAGTACAAGTGTAAAAATTTTTGAAATCCGCTCGCTGCCACGCCCACTTTTTCATAACTTCACTAAATTATATGAAACCGAAAAATTTTGTTAAGACCAAATATTTAGGCATTCAGATTCCCTACAATCCACCCATACAAAAGTTTTGGCCATGCCCACTTTTTGGGGGCGTTTTCAACACAAAACCCATTTATGGGCCTTAAATTTTTAACTAGGACGCTGAAATTTCATATCTGGGCTTCCAAAAAAAAAGATACAGTACAAGTGTAAAATTTTTTTACATCCGCCCACTGCCACGCCTACTTTTTTATAACTTCACTAAATTATATGAAACCGAAAAATTTTGTTAAGACCAAATATTTAGGCATTCAGATTCCCTACAATCCACCCATACGAAAGTTTTGGCCACGCCCACTTTTTGGGGGCGTTATCATCAAAAAACCTATTTTGATAAAATTTTACATGTAACATCCTCAAACGTTCGACATTATAGCTATATTTGAGTTCAATATGCAATTTGGCCATGCCCACTTTATAGAGAGGAGGATAGGGTATCATACGATCCGTTCCAGACGGATTGTAGCTTTTCTGTATGTTTTTAATTTATTTCAATTTTTAGTGGCTTGGTTGTCCACTATTTTAACTCACTGTTTGGTGGCTTGGTTGTGCACTATTTTATTTCACTGTTTGGTGGCTTGGTTGTCCACTATTTTATCTCACTGTATAGTGGCTTGGTTGTCCACTATTTTATCTCACAAACACTTCCACTGATTCTAAGCTTGGTTGTCGCTTGAGGTTTGCACCAACAGGGGCTTTTACAGTGTCATAGAATGCAGCCCCACGTTGGGCGCCAGTTAATTAAAAAACTACCGAGTTTATTTAAAAAAAAACAGAAGACAGTATGCCTTCACCTTTATTGCTTGCGAAAAATTGAAAACTAAACTAACAATTCTTCGATCGCTTAAATTTATCACCTAATTTTCCCTACCTCAGCTTCTGTTGTTGTTCGCTGTCGTGGGAACGATTCGCAGTGCATCGATTGCACCAGACGCTTGGTCAGCATTTCCGTTGCGCGTGCAGGTGTTGTTCATGCTGCATGCTGGTGTTAAGTTGTATTCGTAATTTAAATTGTCATCTCTTAAGAGCTGATCGTATGGTGTTACTAATTCTAAGTTTTTTTTATTAGGAATTGGTTCATTCAAAATCCTATAAAAATTCACAATTGAAAAGTTTGGAATTAACAATATAAATATAATTCGATCTTCGTGTGTAATAGCAGTGCTTTTGATATTGCTTAATTTGCTAAATGTTATATTAAAATCAGTTATCTCTTTTGGAGATAAGATATCTTTTCCTAAAACTCCTAATTTACTAAGCAATAAATTTTCTTTAACTTTTGGATTTAACTTGGATTTGAAATGCATGTTGCACATTGGCTAGTTTTGAAAACTCTCTATTTACGGTGTTATCTAGTGTTTATAGTTGATTTTTTATTTCTAGTTGTTGTCCGTTAATATGTTTCGTAATGTTGTCTATTACTTCGTTGAAATGGTAATTTATTTTAGTCTGGTCGTTAAGTCTTATTATTCTTTTCGTTTGTCTCTAAGCTTTGCCTAATATCTTGTTCGTTGTCGTAGTCCATGGTTCCTGCCAAATATTTAAGTCCTTTTCCGACAATGTTCACTAGTCCTCGTCTTTGTTTATGATGGTTTTCTAATAAATATCCTATATCCTATTAGTATTTTTATACAGCTTATTATTACTGGAATTTTCGTCTCTAATTGTAATGTATCCTTGTCCTGCGTTCAAGTTTTATACGTCAAGTCTTTGTCCTACTGTCATCGTAAGCAATTGTATAATTATTAATGTGAAGAGGTGGATCTGAAAGAAAATTATACAATATGTTTTCATATTTGTAGTTGCGTTTAATTTGTGTTTTATAATACTTTTTTCCTCTGTCGTCTACAACATGATCTTTGTCCAAGATTTCAGGGTCTACTTCCTTATGAACTGGCCTAAGTTTATTGTTAGTTCTATTTTTAAGATAATGGTGTTTTGTCTCGGTTAGATCTATGTCAGTGTTGTTTCTATTATGCATGTTTATGTACTGTTCCTTATTTTTATTAACTAGTTCTATAATTTTAGGATAATCGTGGTTTGTTATAGTTCCGTTTATAAAGTCTACATGTCTTTTCTTGGTTATGGAGTGAATTGTGTTGTTTTTAGAACTTTGTTTCGTAAGGTGTCCTTGTTATTGTCGTCTGCTGTAAAAGTTCTTATATGCTCGTTAAGAGTCGAATGGAATCTTTCGATATCCGAATTACCTGTTTTGTGATAGGGAGTAGTGATATGAAGTTGAACATTATTTTCTTTTAAAAATTCCTTGATTAAAATTGGTGAAAATCCTATTTCACCATCCGTTACTATATTTTCAGGTACACCTAGGGTTGCAAATCTAGACTTTAATGTGTTTAACAAAGCCAACCACGTTCTGTGTTTGATTTCTTGTACTGTGACATGTTTTGTGAATTTGTCTATCATTGTTACGTACATCAGGTTAACATTTGCGTACCATATGTCGATGTGTATTACCTCATTTGGTTTTGTAAGGGTATCTGTTAATTTTAGTGTGATTTTATACGGTAGCCGTTCATACTTTGACTTATTGCAGATTTCGCAATTTTTATACCCTATCCTAAGGGTATATTAAGTTTGACACATAGTTTGTAACATAGAGAAATAATCGAGATAGACCCTATAAAGTATATATATTCGTGATCAGCATCAATAGCGAAATCGATTGAGCGATGACCGTCCGTCCGTCCGTCCGTATGTCACCGCTTTTTGGGCCTTAAATTTTGAGCTAGGACGATGAAATTTCATATCTGGGCTTCTGAGAAAAAGATACAGTACAAGTGTAAAAATTTTTGAAATCCGCCCACTGCCACGCCCACTTTTTCATAACTTCACTAAATTATATGAAACCGAAAAATTTTGTTAAGACCAAATATTTAGGCATTCAGATTCCCTACAATCCACCCATACAAAAGTTTTGGCCACGCCCACTTTTTGGGGGCGTTTTCATCACAAAACCGATTTTTGGGCCTTAAATTTCTAACTAGGACGCTGAAATTTCATATCTGGGCTTCCAAGAAAAAGATACAGTACAAGTGTACAATTTTTTTACATCCGCCCACTGCCACGCCTACTTTTTTATAACTTCACTAAATTATATGAAACCGAAAAATTTTGTTAAGACCAAATAATTTGGGTATTTAGATTCCCTACAATACACTCTTAGAATAGTTTTGGCCACGCCCACTTTTTGGGGGCATTATCATCAAAAAACCTATTTTGATAAAATTTTACATGTAACATCCTCAAACGTTCGACATTACAGCTATATTTGAGTACAATATACAATTTGGCCACGCCCACTTTATAGAGAGGAGGATAGGGTATCATACGATCCGTTCGAGACGGATTGTAGCTTTTCTGTATGTTTATACCCTATCCTAAGGGTATATTAAGTTTGACACATAGTTTGTAACATAGAGAAATAATCGAGATAGACCCTATAAAGTATATATATTCGTGATCAGCATCAATAGCGAAATCGATTGAGCGATGACCGTCCGTCCGTCCGTCCGTCCGTCCGTCCGTCCGTCCGTCCGTCCGTCCGTATGTCACCGCTTTTTGGGCCTTAAATTTTGAGCTAGGACGATGAAATTTCATATCTGGGCTTCTGAGAAAAAGATACAGTACAAGTGTAAACATTTTTTAAATCCGCCCACTGCCACGCCCACTTTTTCATAACTTCACTAAATTATATGAAACCGAAAAATTTTGTTAAGACCAAATATTTAGGCATTCAGATTTCCTACAATCCACCCATACAAAAGTTTTGGCCACGCCCACTTTTTGGGGGCGTTTTCATCACAAAACCGATTTTTGGGGCTTAAATTTTTAACTAGGATGCTGAAATTTCATATCTCGGATTCCAAGAAAAAGATACAGTAGAAGTGTAAATTTTTTTTCCATCCGCCCACTGCCACGCCTACTTTTTTATAACTTCACTAAATTATATGAAACCGAAAAATTTTGTTAAGAGCAAATATTTAGGTATACAGATTCCCTACAATTCACCCATAGAACAGTTTTGGTCACGCCCACTTTTTGGGGGCGTTTTCATCAAAAAGCCGATTTTGATAAAATTTTACATGTAACATCCTCAAACGTTCGACATTATAGCTATATTTGAGTACAAAATGCAATTTGGCCACGCCCACTTTATAGAGAGGAGGATAGGGTATCAGACGATCCGTTCCAGACGGATTGTAGCTTTTCTGTATGTTTTATATATTGTTCGATCTTCTCTTCCGATCTTCTTCTTCCGCGAATGTTTTGTTTATGCCCGTATGGTTCAGAAGTCTATGTGTTTTAATAATAACCATTGCTAATTTTTCCTCGTCTTCGATATCGCCTAGAAACTTACTACACTTCACAACTCTTAAACATTTGTTTTTGCTAAAATACTTTATATAAGTGTTTTGAAATTGAGCAAATAGATGATCGTCATTAGAGTAAACTCCTACTATTCCCTTCGGTGGAATAAATTGTTTCATAATGTCTCAAATTAGGTCCTCTTTAAATGTTTTTAAATTGATAACTATTCTTTTTATACCCTATCCTAAGGGTATATTAAGTTTGACACATAGTTTGTAACATAGAGAAATAATCGAGATAGACCCTATAAAGTATATATATTCGTGATCAGCATCAATAGCGAAATCGATTGAGCGATGACCGTCCGTCCGTCCGTCCGTCCGTCCGTCCGTATGTCACCGCTTTTTGGGCCTTAAATTTTGAGCTAGGACGATGAAATTTCATATCTGGGCTTCTGAGAAAAAGATACAGTACAAGTGTAAACATTTTTTAAATCCGCCCACTGCCACGCCCACTTTTTCATAACTTCACTAAATTATATGAAACCGAAAAATTTTGTTAAGACCAAATATTTAGGCATTCAGATTCCCTACAATCCACCCATATAAAAGTTTTGGCCACGCCCACTTTTTGGGGGCGTTTTCATCACAAAACCGATTTTTGGGCCTTAAATTTTTAACTAGGACGCTGAAATTTCATATCTGGGCTTCCAAGAAAAAGATACAGTACAAGTGTAAAAATTTTTTACATCCGCCCACTGCCACGCCTACTTTTTTATAACTTCACTAAATTATATGAAACCGAAAAATTTTGTTAAGACCAAATATTTGGGTATTTAGATTCCCTACAATTCACCCATAGAGGAGTTTTGGCCACGCCCACGTTTTGGCGGCGTTTTCATAAAAAAACCGATTTTGATAAAATTTTACATGTAACATCCTCAAACGTTCGAGGTTATAGCCATATTTGAGTACAAAATGCAATTTGGACACGCCCACTTTATAGAGAGGAGGATAGGGTATCATACGATCCGTTCCAGACGGATTGTAGCTTTTCTGTATGTTTTTTTTCCAAATTGACTGTGTACTTTAGGTTACTAGCATGTTCTGTTTTATTTGGTATTATTTGAGTTTTGTAAATATTCACAGGTGATTCTACGATTGGAATATAGTCACAGCTGTCTTCATCAGCACTATGGATAGTAGCTATAAGGGATTGATTGAGTAGACTTCCATTCTTGATAAACCATCTGCCACTTAAGGTTATCGTTTCCCTTAAAGTATTCAATATCGAAATTATACTCTTCTAATTTGATTTTCCTTCTTTGGAGTTTGGCATTGGGTTGTTTTAGCGAACTCAGCCAAACAAGGGATCGATGGTCTGTTCGGACTGTAAATTTACGTCCATATAAGTAGGGTCTAAAGGAATTCATCGACCATAGGATGGCTAGAAGCTCCTTTTCTATAGTCGAGTATTTGGTTTCATGCTCGTTTAGAGTTCTGCTGGCAAAGCAGATGGGGTGTCCTTCTTGGGAGAGGACGGCGCCCAAGGCGTAATTTGAAGCGTCTTTTGTTAGGGTAAATTTTTTATGGAAATCTGGGTATTTGAGGATTGGATCGGACGTTTTTAGTTTCTTTAAATTTTCAAAGCTGTCAATATAGTTGGGGTCATTTAAATCAATTTTTGTATTTTTTATACCCTATCCTAAGGGTATATTAAGTTTGACACATAGTTTGTAACATAGAGAAATAATCGAGATAGACCCTATAAAGTATATATATTCGTGATCAGCATCAATAGCGAAATCGATTGAGCGATGACCGTCCGTCACCGCTTTTTGGGCCTTAAATTTTGAGCTAGGACGATGAAATTTCATATCTGGGCTTCTGAGAAAAAGATACAGTACAAGTGTAAACATTTTTTAAATCCGCCCACTGCCACGCCCACTTTTTCATAACTTCATTAAATTATATGAAACCGAAAAATTTTGTTAAGACCAAATATTTAGGCATTCAGACTCCCTACAATCCACTCATACAAAAGTTTTGGCCACGCCCACTTTTTGGGGGCGTTTTCATCATAAAACCGATTTTTGAGCCTTAAATTTTTAACTAGGACGCTGAAATTTCATATCTGGGCTTCTGGCGAAAAGATACAGTAGAAGTGTAAATTTTTTTTACATCCGCCCACTGCTACGCCTACTTTTTTATAACTTCACTAAATTATATGAAACCGAAAAATTTTGTTAAGTCCAAATATTTAGGTATTCAGATTTCATACAATTCACCCATAGAACAGCTTTGGCCACGCCCACTTTTTGGGGGCGATTTCATGAAATTTCACATGTAACATCCTCAAACGTTCGACGTTATAGCCATATTTGAGTACCAAATGCAATTTGGCCATGAGCACTTTATAGAAACGAGGATAGGGTATCATACGATCCATTCCAGACGGATTGTAGCTTTTCTGTATGTTTATATCCTATCCTAAGGGTATATTAAGTTTGACACATAGTTTGTAACATAGAGAAATAATCGAGATAGACCATATAAAGTATATATATTCGTGATCAGCATCAATAGCGAAATCGATTGAGCGATGACCGTCCGTCCGTCCGTATGTCACCGCTTTTTGCGCCTTAAATTTTGAGCTAGGACGATGAAATTTCATATCTGGGCTTCTGAGGAAAAGATACAGTACAAGTGTAAAAATTTTAGAAATCCGCCCACTGCCACGCCCACTTTTTCATAACTTCACTAAATTATATGAAAGCGAAAAATTTTGTTAAGAGCAAATATTTAGGCATTCAGATTCCCTACAATCCACCCGTACAAAAGTTTTGGCCACGCCCACGTTTTGGGGGCGTTATCATTAAAAAACCTATTTTGATAAAATTTTACATGTAACATCCTCAAACGTTCGACATTATAGCTATATTTGAGTTCAATATGCAATTTGGCCATGCCCACTTTATAGAGAGGAGGAGGTTTTTATATTGTGCTTAATCGCGTAAGTAAATGATAAATCACTACCTTCTTGATCCCCAGCGCTGACTATCCATCTTGTCGCGGTGCTGGGGCTTAAGTAAGGCGGATGATACCGCAGGATTTGACGGCGCAGCGCTGTTGATCGGCGAACATCTGAAGCCCCAAAACTAAGAGATAGTCGAGCCCCAACTGTAGTGGTGGAGTGAGCAGTTTTTTTAACTTTAAAACCGTGCCGAACGATGAAAGGTTGGAGAGCTTTAAATAAACCAACCACTAACGAGCTCCCACAGATGCCCTGGCGAGGTCTGTGGTATAAATGCCTTACCCCAGCATGGCGGCTCTGGCGGGGTGGACCGACTTTCCGGCCATACTCGTGGGAACCAAAATGAACAAAACAGATAACGAAACAAACAAACAAACAACGACAACAACAATTGACGACACTACCGGTTCTGATGCTGACATGCTATCCGTGGGAGCACCAGAACAGATGACTGAGGAGATCTCTCTTTGGATGGAGGAGCAGCTTCTTGCAGATCCATCAGGGAGTCCCCGGAAAACGGAGAAGTGTAGAAAGGTCTCTCCAGGCATCATTCCACGGCGGTTGTTTAAAAGAGCGACGCACGTCAAGAAGATCCTAGATGCGAAGGACCCCTCTTCACTCTCCGAAAAGGAGAAGAATTCCCTGGCTTGGGCTATCGAGACGATAGCTAAGGACGCTCTGACGAGGCCTACGCCTAAACAGAGCGCTCCTGTCAAAGAAGCCACCCACGAAGGAGTTGCCGCTAAGGCACACCACAGCGGAAAGGGAATGCAGAAAGCGACCGGAAAAGCCCAGACTAAGGCCGCTGCCGCTAAGGCAGGTCCTAAGGATGGGCATCCGTCGCAAGATGGCCGAGGCCAAGAGGGAGGACTTCGGTTCAAAGAGGCTTAGGTCCTCCGAGGACTCGAAAAACCCCCCGAAAAGGTCGAAGGCTGTTGACACGATGCTCTTCAGTGGGGCGATCCGTAGTTCGTTACAGCTTGCTGTGCTGGACTTCGGAAAACCGAGTGGCCAGTATTCCCATCAACGTGGCCAAATGATTGAGCAGGCCTTAGCCAGAGCAGTCTTTGACCACATTCGGAAGAATGTTGGCGCAACTGCGCACACGTTCGGCGAAGTGGCATCGCGGCGTTACATTCATAGACTGTAAGGATCAGTTATCAATGGAATTCGCGAAGGCCGCAGTTCGTGGTTTTAGACTCTGGGAGGTAGCTGCATTGCGAGCAGTACCCCCAGAGGAGATTCCAACCACACCCTGGGGCCTGACTGGGGTGGGGACAAAAATGAGATCCTCGACTTCCTGAAGGCCCAGAACCCTTCTATTGCTATGAAGAGCTGGGAGGTTGTCGGAGAGGAGGAGGAGGCGAAGAATGGGACCAAGGGTTTCATCATTCTTATGAATGAACCCCCGGCGGAGAAGCAGTTGAGTCTGTTTTATGGAGCGGGAGAGGTAACTCTAAAGCCCATAAAACGGACTCAACATTCGGAAAATGATGGGGCGACTGACGGTATGGAAGTTGAAATTGCGACAACCAATGAAGGTAGTGCAAATCAATCTTCATCATAGCTCAGTCGCCTCTGACAACCTGAAGCTGCTCCTCGAGGATTAGGGATCTGGCCCTAATCCAGGAACCTTGGATTCATAACAATCGCGTGATGGGATTAGGGTCAAAAGACTATAATATATATTATAGGAATGACGCTGGCAAGGTTAGGACTTGTATCGTGGCTAAAAAGAGTATTCATGTACTAATGCGGTCTAATTTCAGCTCCGGCGACTTGATAGTGGTGGATGTTAGAGGGGTGAACGAAAACTGCACGGTGGCGTCTGCGTACCTACCCTACGATGACGGCATCAACGTCCCCTCGGTGGAACTGAGGTCGCTCATATCAGCGTCTCAAAAAAGTAAGAACAACTTAGTCTTGAGATGTGATGCCAACGCCCACCATACTTTGTGGGGTAGCACTGACATCAATGCTAGAGGCGAAGTTTTGTTTAATTTTATCCTAGAATCCAATCTTCTTATTTGTAATAGAGGCAATGGCACCACCTTTGT
The DNA here is from genome assembly GCA_905220385.1 of Xylota sylvarum. Taxonomy (NCBI): domain Eukaryota; kingdom Metazoa; phylum Arthropoda; class Insecta; order Diptera; family Syrphidae; genus Xylota; species Xylota sylvarum. The sequence goes on along the minus strand of LR999958.1, from coordinate 72,583,185 downwards.
AACGTCTGCAAGAAAGGAAGTCTTAGGTGTAACTTTCGTATCTGAACAGAGCTCTGTTGAAGTTGTTAAAAAGAGAGTCTCCAACAAAGCGTCACTATCTGATCATTGTTGGATACTCTTCAAACTACAACTATCTACTCGTGGGAAGGGGACTTTTAGAAATCCGCGTAGGGCTAACTGGTCAAAATTCAATAGAGAACTGAGGAAATCAGTGAATCATTCCACTGAGGACCTCAACTCTATAGAAGCAGTTGACAATGCAGTCGATGCACTAACCGGTTCCCTTACGCAATCCTTTGAAAAATCCTGTCCAGTCAGTAGACAAACGTCCACCATGGTGGAATGATAAAATAGAGAAACTCATTCGCCTTTCAAGAGTAGGATGGAACCACGCTCAAGAGGGGGTCGTCGAGTGGTCCACCTATAAAGAAAGCGTAAAGCTCCTCAAGAAAGAGATTTGATTCGCAAAGAGGAATTCTTGGAGACCCTTTTGCGCGTCTGTAGATTCAACAAACGAAGCGTCCCGCCTAAGGAAGATTCTGGCCAAGACACCAACACCGGCATCCAATATCAGGAAAAGTGATGGTACTTGGGCAGAGTCGCATGAGGAAACGCTGGATATACTTCTGAGCACCCACTTTCCTGGATGTACATCAGTCCCCGGAGATGATCTACCCATTCCAGAGACGACATCGGGAATAAGCGCGGAAGAGGTGGGTAATATAGTGGACGAAGATAAGATAGCTTGGGCAATTAATTCATTTGCTCCTTATAAGGCTCCAGGAATGGATAACGTTCGACCTGTGATGTTGCAGCAGTCAGTGGGTATTGCTATTCCATGGCTCAAGCGCATCTTCACGGGATGCCGTAAGCTAGGATATGTTCCTAAAGCAAGGCGGGTTGTGCGTGTTGTTTTTATTCCCAAAGCGGGAAAAACAAGCCACACAAATGCTAAAGACTTGAGACCTATCAGTCTGTCGTCTTTTATGCTAAAAACACTGGAACGTTTAATAGATGTATACATAAGAAGTGTGATTGGCGATAACTATCTATCTGAATCACAACATGCATACATCCGCGGTAGGTCGATAGATACAGCTCTCCACAGGGTCGTATCAAACATAGAAAGATCCCTCCACTTCAAGGAATTCACTCTTGGTGCGTTCCTAGACATTGAAGGGGCGTTTAACAACGTAAGCACCGATGCGATCCTGGGCAGTTTACACAGAGCTGGGCTGAGTATCGGTCTCTCCAACTGGATTGCTCAGATGCTTCAGTCGAGAGTTATATCCTCATCGCAAGGAGATGTAACAATCAGGAGAAGCGTCTGCAGAGGAACCCCCCAAGGAGGAGTCTTATCACCTCTAACATGGCTCCTTGTAGTGGACGAAATCTTGGTAATACTAAAGGAAAATGGCATCAATGTGACGGCCTATGCCGACGACGTGGTTATCCTGGTCTCTGGGAAATTCCCTTCAGTCCTAAGCGAAAGACTCAATCTCGCACTACAACTAGTTGAATTGGGTTAGCAGCAAAGGGCTAGCAAAGGCTGGGCTGAACCCTTCAAAGACGGAGGTAGTTCTCTTCGCTAGGAAGAGATCAATTCCTGCCTTCAGACCCCCAAGCATCAGTGGTACTGAACTAAGTATATCAGGTTCAGCCCGATACCTGGGTGTAATTCTAGATTCCAAACTAAATTGGAAGGATAACACTGCTGAACGCGTCAGGAAAGCAAGCGTAGCTTTCTACTCTTGCAAAAAGGCATTCAGTAACACGTTGGGTTTTAGACCAGCTGTGGTGTGCTAGATATACACGGCGGTCCTAAGACCCATTCTTACATATGATCCACTGGTATGGTGGACGGTACTGGAGAAGCAATACCTGCTGTCTAACCTCACCAAAATCCAGAGGGCAGCGTGCAGTGGAGTCATGGGATCAATGAAAACAACACCAACAGCGGCAATGGAAACCATTCTCAGTTTCATTCCGCTCGACATATACTGTGGCAGTCTGGCGGCTAAAACCGCTGTAAGACTGAGAGAAGGCTGAATGTGTTCTGAATTTTGTCCCGATGGGGATCCACCAACTGTTTGTCAGAAACTGACCACATGACCCCCACGCTAGTTTTTGAAAGGAGATTCGCTATAAGAATTCCTGACAGAATGTACTGGAAGCGCCGAAGAACCATGAAGAAGAAGGAGTTGGCGTTCTATACCGACGGTTCTAAGATGGACGTTGTAGGACGTAGTAGGAATAAGCAACTCCTTTAGAATAAATGATGATTGCAGCGTCTTTCAGGCAGAAGTCACAGCCAGCATACAGGCTGCTAAGAGCAGCATATCGTTGGCAGAACGATTACTGTGTATGTAGAAAGCCAGGCAGCCGTTAAGGCTCTGGACTCCGCTATAATCAGATCAAGGCTTGTGAAGATCTGCAAATCAGTCTTAAATGAGATATCTAGAGCTAATTCGGTGACCATCTGCTGGGTGCCAGGGCATGCGGATATCGTAGGAAACGAAAGGGCTGGCGAACTTGCTAGGAAAGGGTAGGCGCTGCACCTATCGCGGGCTCTCCCTTTTGTAGTAACCCCAATCAGTTCCTTACAGAAGAAAATAGAGGATGAAGCCATCGGTCGAGCAAATAGTCGCTGGGTTCATCTGGAAACATGCGCAACAGCCAGGGCCCTATGGCCGGGTATCAGCAAGAAGAGATCAACTTCTCTGGTGAAACTGAGTCGTTATAAAACACGGGTCGTTTCAGGGATAATCACTGGTCATTGTGCCATTGGTGTCCATGCGGAGCGACTTGGTGTAGTACATAATGACTTCTGAAGAAGCTGCAGGGACGAAGAAGAAATTGAGTCAGTTCGTCACCTGCTGTGCGCCTGTCCTGGCCTATCCGTCAGAAGAATGAGGACTCTTGGTAGTTACTTCTTCTCGGATTTGGAGTACTTGGGTAACGTAGAGCTAACGGACCTCCTGAGATTCATATCATTATCTGGGTGGTTCCAATAGCGGACTTTATAGGTTTCCGGGGTTAAATGATTGGGCACAATGGACCCGAACTGTGGTCTAAGTGAGCAGTGACACTGTCACAAGGCAGCCATCTACCTAACCTAACCTAACTACCTTCTTGATAGAATATCGTAGAATATTGAGAAACAAGGCTAGTGATCTCCTTTTTCTCTTCAACGTTGAGGTGATCGGTTCTGATCAGTTTAATTATCGGATCCTTACTCGTTTCTGTATGATATATCTCTAACGCTGGTATTTGTTTAACGTATTTATCGATTGTCATCTTTATTAAAATAAATTGGGATTTCATTTTCATTTACAATTAGGACTCTTCTCTTAGTCGAGAATCGCCTCTAATGGTAACAAAATATTATTTCCTACTAAACCGTCAAAGGTGTGATGAAATTTATATTCAAGGAATTCCGCGGTTTTTTTTTAATGCGCCGAATTCTTTAAATAAGGGGATTCTTACGTTTCTGTTTGCAAATATAGGTGTACTAGTTGTAAGTATCTTAACAGGTGATTTAAGTTTAATTTGCCATTTGGGGTGGCATATCCCTGGGTTAAGAATACTTGTTTCTGACCCTGGGTCAATTAGTATTCTTAGTGTGTGCTTATCATTTTTAGTTTTTACAACTATATAGGGTAATTTTCTGGTACGCTTTCTGTTCGAAAATCCGAATTATTTGTTATATTGTTAACTCGCCTAGCGTAACTTCCGGATAAAGTGTCCATTGGTTCTATTCCGTTACTAAAATTTCCTGAATTATTCTCATGGTTCCTGAATTTTCCTGAACTATTATTTGCGCAATTCCTAAAATTTCCTGAACTATTCTCGTGGTTCCTAAAATTTTTTGAGCTATCATTTCGGTTTTGATTATATTGCCTATTATTCATTGGTCTATCCCGGTTCGTGTCATTGTCGTAGTGTTGTCGTCTGTTTTGGTTATTTTGTTTTCTTTGAGAGTTCCTTAGGTTGCTTTCGGCTTGCCCTATAAATGTATTAATGATATTCCTAATTTCTCCTATATCATGCTTATTCATTATGGCGTATGCTAAGGAGCCAGCTACAATTTCCTTCACTTTTTGGACTAACATACCGTAAAAAATTTATTTTCATTAAACGCTGCGAATTCTGTTATTGTTTCTACAAATTGTTTCAATTTATAATCTAGTTCTACTACTTACTCTAAAAAATCCGATTTCTCTGGTGATTGTCAGCTCGTCCTTCGATGCACCAAAATGCTGCTTCAATCGGGTTTTGCATTCATCCCAGGTAGTTGGTGGATCAATGTTGAGGATGTTCTTTGCGACGCCTTGAATTTTCCCATCATAAATTGCCTGGTAAACGTATGATGCATCATCTTCTCCGTAGTTTGCGAGGGTTCTTATAACTGAATTAATGAATGAGGGCAGTGTCCCTTTTTCGCCGTGAAACGTTGGAAGATAACGAATTTCCTTTTCGATTCTTAATCTGATATTCGCTGGGTGATTGGCTTGGACAAGTAGTTGCGTTAGTGCTACAAGGCACTGTTCAATATTATTTTGGGTCATTCTTATTGCTCGGTGATGGTCAAAAGAGGTGTTTCTCGGCTGTTCATTTTGGCACTTTTTCTTACTGGGGTACGATCACTGTTAATGCCATCTATGAGCGACTAGAAGATTGTCCACATCTACTACAATTTTCTCATCGCTCATAGATCGTATCAACGGCACCCCAACCAACTTCACATTTTTGTTGGCCTCGTGGCAAATTTGCCTACGTAGCTTGTTCACTTGGTTTTAATGGCTTGTGCCGAGCACTCCTACTCTTTACATAATAAAACAAGGAAGCCGCAATTAGAAAGGATAACCGCCGAAAATTCCTGCAAGAATTGGGAAACCAGTTGTGCATGCCGAATATTCAGGAAAGATCTGAAAATCCCCTTATTTACCGCAACTTCAACACAAAAAATGGAATCGAAGCTATGCTTGGTGAGAACATACGTTTGAACGCACCTGCATCACATCAGCCATCGCCAGGCCGGATAACACCACGGGGGTCCGATGGACGGCTCAAAATTCAAGGATCTTGGCATGTCTGCTTGGAGCAACGTAAGCCCAGGAGAAAAACCAGAAAATGCTGCAACTTTTGTGAAAAGCCTATCTGTCACCAGCATAACACAACTATAAATAAATGTCTTTCTTGCTCAAAAAATTCTTAAACATACAGAAAAGCTACAATCCGTCTGGAACGGATCGTATGATACCCTATCCTCCTCTCTATAAAGTGGGCGTGGCCAAATTGCATTTTGTACTCAAATATAGCTATAATGTCGAACGTTTGAGGATGTTACATGTAAAATTTCATGAAAATCGGTTTTTTGATGAAAACGCCCCCTAAAAGTGGGCGTGACCAAAACTGTTCTATGGGAGAATTGTAGGGAATCTGTATACCTAAATATTTGGTCTTAACAAAATTTTTCGGTTTCATATAATTTAGTGAAGTTATAAAAAAGTAGGCGTGGCAGTGGGCGGATGTAAAAAAAATTTACATTTCTACTGTACCTTTTCGTCATAAGCCCAGATATGAAATTTCAGCGTCCTAGTTAATAATTTAAGGCCCAAAACTCGGTTTTGTGATGAAAACGCCCCCAAAAAGTGGGCGTGGCCAAAACTTTTGTATGGGTGGATTGTAGGGAATCTGAATGCCTAAATATTTGGTCTTAACAAAATTTTTCGGTTTCATATAATTTAGTGAAGTTAAGAAAAAGTGGGCGTGGCAGTGGGCGGATTTCAAAAATTTTTACACTTGTACTGTATCTTTTTCTCAGAAGCCCAGATATGAAATTTCATCGTCCTAGCTCAAAATTTAAAGCCCAAAAAGCGGTGACATACGGACGGACGGACGGACGGTCATCGCTCAATCGATTTCGCTATTGATGCTGATCACGAATATATATACTTTATAGGGTAAATCTCGATTATTTCTCTATGTTACAAACTATGTGTCAAACTTAATATACCCTTAGGATAGGGTATAAAAAAAAAGAAATTAAAGTTGAAAGAGAAGTAATATAAATTAAATAAAACCAGAAAAAACTAATAAACTAAGGCGTGTGAAAGAAATTTATATATACACTCAAGGAGTAATTCCTTATTAAGGAGAAATAAATCATAACCGTCCAAGAAGTTGAACTACGCCAACCACTTGGCTGCAATCTACGCCAATCAATTGGCTGCAATCTACGCCAACATCTGGTCCAGCGAGCCGAATAGCGCTTCTTCGAAGGGCTCTACCGCCCACTGCACGTCGCCCACAACAACGGCACGTGCATCCACGTCGCCCACAACTACGGCACGTCGCCCACAACCACCGCACATCACCATTATCATCAACCACGATACATCAGCGTTATCATCAGCATCGTCAACAGCATTATCAGCATTATCATCAGCAGCGTCATCAGCATAATCATCAGCATCGTCATCACCATCGTCTCCACCATCGTCATCACCATCGTTTCCAGCATCATCATCATCATCCCAGCGACACAAAACACAAGTGCGTACTATGAATTCAGTGACTAATTAAATATCTAGTATATCTACCTATATATGTACATATATGCAAAAATCAAACACATTAAATTCATTCAACCAGCTTTATATCCTTATTATACCCTATCCTAAGGGTATATTAAGTTTGACACATAGTTTGTAACATAGAGAAATAATCGAGATAGACCCTATAAAGTATATATATTCGTGATCAGCATCAATAGCGAAATCGATTGAGCGATGACCGTCCGTCCCTCCGTCCGTCCGTATGTCACCGCTTTTTGGGCCTTAAATTTTGAGCTAGGACGAGGAAATTTCATATCTGGGCTTCTGAGAAAAAGATACAGTACAAGTGTAAAAATTTTTTAAATCCGCCCACTGCCACGCCCACTTTTTCATAACTTCACTAAATTATATGAAACCGAAAAATTTTGTTAAGACCAAATATTTAGGCATTCAGATTCCCTACAATCCACCCATACAAAAGTTTTGGCCACGCCCACTTTTTGGGGGCGTTTTCATCACAAAACCGAATTTTGGGCCTTAAATTATTAACTAGGACGCTGAAATTTCATATCAGGGCTTATGACGAAAAGATACAGTAGAAGTGTAAATTTTTTTTACATCCGCCCACTGCCACGCCTACTTCTTTATAACTTCACTAAATTGTATGAAACCGAAAAATTTTGTTAAGTCCAAATATTTAGGTATACAGATTCCCTACAATTCACCCATAGAACAGTTCTGGTCACGCCCACTTTTTGGGGGCGTTTTCATCAAAAAACCGATTTTCATGAAATTTTACATGTAACATCCTCAAACGTTCGACATTATAGCTATATTTGAGTACAAAATGCAATTTGGCCACGCCCACTTTATAGAGAGGGGGATAGGGTATCATACGATCCGTTCCAGACGGATTGTAGCTTTTCTGTATGTTTTTTTTTACGTGTCATTTCAGGTTTTACGTGCTTACTTACGCTCATATAAATGTGTTCATATGTACATACCTTTGTCGAAGGGAGGATCGTGTTTTTTCGTTCTTCGTTTTTTTCAATTATTTTCTAGCGGGAATAAATCGGTGTTGCCGTTAGGCAGTAATATGATCGTGTGATACGTTTTCTCTAAAAATAGTCGAAGAGTATACCATAGTTGGGTTTGTGATTTCATACCCGTATTTTTGCTTAACTCGTACCATTCCATCGCGTGGTCTGAGCTAACCGTACAAGAAGAGGAGTTGCAACGGTTCTTTCGTCTTACCGGTTGAGACACGGTAATCCCTAAACACGCGATTTCAGTTCTGTTGAGGGACAAGTACCAGGCATTCGTGCGTATATCTTAATTCACATTTTATCAGTTTTTTTCAAAACTATATCGTTCAGAGTTCTCATTTAACACCTATACCAATTTGTGTGACATGGCCACTTCGGTAGATTTCATTCATGCAGCTGACCAATTGGTCAAATTTGCTGCCGTAGTTCGCGAGTTGCCAGATGCACAGCATACTTCCACCACGTTAATAGCTCGTAAGGAGGAATTAAAGGACTTATGGAGTGAAGTTAAGGCAAAATATGCAGCTTGTGCTCGTCTGGGTGCTGAGGAAGCAGCGAAATACAAGCTTTCAAACGAAACCTACATTTCATGTCTAGGACTACTCCTAGAGTTTGAAATCAAAGTCAATAGTCAATCGCATCTAGATCCAATTGTTTCACCGAAACCAGAGCCTACTTCTCACTGCATCAAGTTGCCTCCTTGTGATACCGAGATTTTCCACGGTGATTATCTTTCCTGGCCGTCTTTTCGGGACATGTTCGAGGCCATTTACATTAGACATCCCAAATTAGGAGCGGTGGAAAAGCTCTTTCATCTTCGATCAAAGACAAGAGGCGAAGCATTTAGTATTGTCAGTAAGTTCCCCCTAACGAATATTAGTTTTGATTTAGCGTGGGAATCCCTACGTTCTACCTATGAAAACAAACGCATCGTGGTCAACAACCAGGTCAAGGGTTTACTGAATCTTCCAACATGTTCCGAAGAGTCAGCCAAGGGGATTATCGCCCTACAACGTCACGTTAACGATTGCATTGCAGCTCTTAGGGCTCATGGTATCTGCGTAGACAGTTGGGATCCCATCTTAGTTTTTGCGTGTTCAACTCGGTTACCTCCTACCACTCTCGCGTTATGGGAACAATCCCTACCCAATCCGACTGAGGTCCCTACATGGAGGCAATTGTACAGTTTCCTTAGTGCTCGCTTTCAGGTTTTAGAAACTATATCTGATGTAACTTCCACATCAATATCAACCTTTGACAAGCGACCTAACTCCAATAAAACCAGTTTACCAAAAAAGAATCGCGTGAGTACTTATCATTCTGCAGGCCAAGAATTCAGGTGCAAGCTTTGCACAGGCAAACATTCTATACGTAAGTGCTCTCAGTTTTTAACCATGGTTGTACCTTCCAGAATCGAATTTGTTCGAAAAAACAACATTTGTGCAAACTGCCTATCAATCAACCATGTGTTGAGAACGTGCACCAGTCAGTTTACTTGCAATATCTGTAAGAAGCGTCACCATTCGTTACTACATTTCCATACGAACCTATCGGGTAGCACGCTACCTCATAACATTTCATCGCCTTCACAAGGTAGTTCGGCAGCTGCAACTACGTCCGGAAATGGTACCCCTTCACAACTACAGTCCACTTCCCCAGAATTTATTCCGCCGACTTACAATTTCGCTTCTTCACAAAAAAGAGTATTACTAGCTACAGCTTTGGTTAAAATTATCGGTAATGACTCCAACCATCTGGTACGTGCACTGATCGACCCAGGCTCGGAAGTGTCGTTTATTTCTGAATCGATACAAAGACGTTTAAATCTGCCAACTTCCCCAACTAACGTATCAATTTCCAGTATCAATACAGCTCAAGCAGCGACCTCTAGAAAGCTGTGCGCGTTCTCACTCGTCGATGAGGAGAGCCCAGCTAAGCCCATTTACGCTCAAGCCATTGTCTTGCGGAAATTGACCCATGATCTACCGAGTGCTTCCTTTGCTCTTATCGATCCTTCACAACTCGACGGTCTCAGCCTAGCGGATCCCACGTTTAATAAATCTTCCCAAGTAGATCTTCTTATCGGAGCAGACCTCTATCCCTCAATTGTTCGGGATGGGCTGCAACGAGTTTCCAAATCCCTTGTCGCCCAAAATACAGTTTTTGGCTGGGTTTTATCGGGACCTGTGCCACCCATCCGGGTTAGAGGAGCAGATCGGGAAATTTTGGGAGGTAGAGGAGATTCCAGATCGCAAATGACTTCTATCGGCTGAAGACAAATTCTGTGAGGATCTATATGAGAAAACCACTTACAGACGCTCGGGCGGAAGATACGTAGTTAGATTGCCTTTTAAACCCCAAACGTCCTTACCGAAGTTGGGCTCTTCAAGAAACATCGCTTTGCAGCAGTTCTTGCGTACCGAGAGAAAGTTGGCAGACAACCCCTTTTTCCGAACAGATTATACAAAGGTAGTTAATGAATACCTGACACTGGGTCACATGCGTGAGATTAATAGCACTGAGATACATCGGAATGGAACTATTTCCTCCTATTACCTCCCTCACCATGCTGTCCTGAAGCCTGACAGCGCTTCAACCAGGCTTCGAGTGGTTTTTAACGCATCGAGAGCTACCTCCAGTGGAGTTAGCTTCAACGACCTCTTGTACCCAGGGCCAGTCCTGCAACGCGATCTTACTTCTCTAATTGTGCGATGGAGGTTCTTCAAATTCGTCTTTAATGCTGACATCGAGAAGATGTATCGCCAAATCGCGATCCACCCAGACGATACATCTTTCCAAAGAATCTTATTTCGAAACTCACCCACTGCCCGCGTGGTAGATTGTGAATTATTAACAGTCACCTTCGGAGTCAATTGCGCCCCATATTTAGCGCTCCGCACTCTTATGAGATTAGCTGAGGATCAGGAAACCAGGTATCCACTTGCAGCTAAAATCCTGTCGTCGGAATTCTATGTCGATGATGTGCTCTCCGGTGCCCACTAGCTGTCAATAGCGCAAAGAGCTCAAAATGAACTAATCGAGATGCTCGAGGCGGCTGGGTTTCCACTACGCAAGTGGACATCAAATACACCTTTGCTTCTGGATCATCTGCCTCCAAGCCATATTTTAAGTGATCATTTCCTCAAACTCGATATGGAGAGTACCACGAAAACATTAGGTATCCGTTGGAATGCCAAGGGAGACTATTTCTATTTTACTGCACCGGAGATTCGATTGTCGGTTGCTCCAACCAAGCGGGAAGTTTATTCTCAAATTGCTCAGTTGTTTGAACCAGCGGGTTGGCTAGCCCCAATCATTGTTATAGCGAAAATGCTAATGCAAACAATTTGGGTAGAGAAAACTGATTGGGACGAGACCCTCCATTGCAGTAGCCTTACCAAGTGGAAATCCTTTGTCGAAGCAATGCTCCAAATACCACGCTGGGTTGAGTATTCACCAGCGTCAAAATTACAATTTCACGGATTCTGTGACGCTTCCGAGAAAGCGTACGCTGCCGCTTTGTATGTGCGTATCGAAACGTCGGACGAATCCATAAGTTCCCACCTCGTATGTGCAAAAAGCAAGGTAGCACCCATTAAACCAATGTCAGTGCCCCGTCTCGAACTATGCGGGGCAGTCCTTCTATCAAAACTTATTAAATTTTACCTTCCTTATCTTCCGATTGAGTCGTATGAAATTTTTCTCTGGACGGACTCTGCTATAGCGCTCGCGTGGTTGAACAAACACCCCAGTAGGTGGAACACCTTCGTGGCAAACAGGACAAGTGAAATTATCGACAATGTAGGAAATGTAGCTTGGAGGTATGTCAAGTCAGGAGATAACCCGGCCGACATTGCTAGTAGAGGAATCCTTCCCAATGAGTTACGAGAAAATATGCTATGGTGGAACGGTCCACCTTGGTTGCGAAAACCTCAAGCGCAATGGCCAGAGAGCCTTCCCATGTCCCCACCTTGTGACGAGCTGGAAATCAAAGCCGATTCCCTTGCGGCGCTGCTCACACCTGAGGACATTTTAGAACGATTCTCTACACTACCGCGGGCCTTGCGTGTTCTAACTCATGTGTTTCGTTTTTTTCTATCGAACATCGAGATCGAGTTCTGACGTGTTTAACAATGACGCATTAAATATCTCTCAACGGGAGATAAATTTTGTAAAGACTCGTTTGATTTTGCTTTCCCAGAAACTCCATTTCGCTAAGGAATACTATGCCTTGTCCGAAGCTCGAACCATTTCGACTCATAGTTCGATTTTATCCCTCAATCCATCACTGGATTCGAACCAACTTTTGCGAGTCAATGGGAGGCTTCTCAATGCAGGGCTGCCCTTTAGTGAACGTCATCCCATTATTCTGCCGTACGGCTCTCATTTCACAAGGTTATTGGTCCAATTTGTTCATGAGATATGTCTTCATGCTGGTAACGCACTTATGCTCAGGGTGATTAGGCAAACCTTCTGGGTCCCAAAACTACAAAATCTAATCAAATCATGCATTCGTCGGTGCAAGACCTGTGTTATTCATAAAAAACAACTGCGAACCAAGCTAATGGCGGCTCTTTCATCCAAAAGATGCACGTTTTCACCACCCTTTACCTACACCGGAATCGATTTTGCTGGTCCATTTACTCTCAAAACCTTCAGAGGGAGGGGATGTCGGTTGACCAAGGGATGCGCTTGCTTATTTATCTGCTTTGCCACCAAGGCCATTCACCGTGAGGCTGCCAGTGACTTGTCGTCCGAAGTGTTCCTTGCTGCATTTGCACGTTTTGTCGCCAGACGAGGACTTCCCACAGAAGTATTCTCCGATCATGGAACCAATTTTGCTGGGGCTAATGCGATACTGCAACGGGAGTTTAAGAAGTTGGTGGCATCCATACCAGATGAAACGAGCCGAAAGTATAGTTTCCAAGGCTTAACTTGGAGCTTCATTCCACCCGGTGCGCCTCACATGGGGGGCTTGTGGGAAGCTGAAGTCAAGAGCATCAAAACTCACTTCCGAAAACTTGGTCACTATCATAACTTTACCTTTGAGGAATTTTCAACATTATTGGCCCGGATTGAATCGTGTCTCAACTCACGCCCAATCTCTCCAATGTCGAATGATCCGTCCAACCTACTCGCCTTGACACCAGGTCATTTCCTGCGAGGCAGTCCCTTGGTGACCTTCCCCGAACCAAAGCGTGATGAAGGGTCCCTCGCCCTCATCAACCGCTGAGAGAAGTTAAAATGCCTCCAGCAACAGTTTTGCCGGCGATGGAAGGACGAATATTTAAAAGAGCTTCACAAACGGCACAAGTGGCAATTTCCTAAAGATAACGTTAAAATAAACGACCTCGTCGTGGTCAAACAGGACAACCTGCCTTCTACCGAGTGGCGACTAGGACGTTGTCAAGATCTCTCCAGTGACCGATGGAATGGTACGAGTAGCTACTATCAAAACCCAACATGGAGAAATAACACGGCCTATCGTAAAACTTTGCGTATTACCCACTGTTTAAATCGCGTCGACATGATCCCCTCTTCCACAAACATACTACGATGCAACACATTTCAAATATATATATGCAAATTTCGTTCTCAATTCTTTTAGATGAAGTATCTATAAACTCATACTGATTGAATGAGTCTTTAATTTTGAAATTATCCTAATCTTTCTTGAACTTACTTTGCTTATAAGTTAAACATGCACTGAATTTATAGTACAACATTCTAGATTTAAGTTATTTAAATGATAAATCTTAAGTAAAACTTATTGTATTTTGCAATTTTATTGGCGCAATACGCCAAGGGGGCCGGTAATGTTAATGCCATCTATGAGCGACTAGAAGATTGTCCACATCTACTACAATTTTCTCATCGCTCATAGATCGTATCAACGGCACCCCAACCAACTTCACCTTTTTGATGCCTCGTGGCAAATTTGCCTACATGGCTTGTTCACTTGGTTTTAATGGCTTGTGCCGAGCACTCCTACTCTTTACATAATAAAAACATACAGAAAAGCTACAATCCGTCTGGAACGGATCGTATGATACCCTATCCTCCTCTCTATAAAGTGGGCGTGGCCAACTTGCATTTTGTACTCAAATATAGCTATAATGTCGAACGTTTGAGGATGTTACATGTAAAATTTTATCAAAATAGGGTTTTTGATGATAACGCCCCCAAAAAGTGGGCGTGGCCAAAACTGTTCTATGGGTGAATTGTAGGGAATCTAAATACCCAAATATTTGGTCTTAACAAAATTTTTCGGTTTCATATAATTTAGTGAAGTTATAAAAAAGTAGGCGTGGCAGTGGGCGGATGTAGAAAAATTTTACAATTGTACTGTATCTTTTTCTTGGAAGCCCAGATATGAAATTTCAGCGTCCTAGTTAATAATTTAAGGCCCAAAATTCGGTTTTGTGATGAAAACGCCCCCAAAAAGTGGGCGTGGCCAAAACTTTTGTATGGGTGGATTGTAGGGAATCTGAATGCCTAAATATTTGGTCTTAACAAAATTTTTCGGTTTCATATAATTTAGTGAAGTTATGAAAAAGTGGGCGTGGCAGTGGGCGGATTTCAAAAATGTTTACACTTGTACTGTATCTTTTTCTCAGAAGCCCAGATATGAAATTTCATCGTCCTAGCTCAAAATTTAAGGCCCAAAAAGCGGTGACATACGGACGGACGGACGGACGGACGAACGGTCATCGCTCAATCGATTTCGCTATTGATGCTGATCACGAATATATATACTTTATAGGGTCTATCTCGATTATTTCTCTATGTTACAAACTATGTGTCAAACTTAATATACCCTTAGGATAGGGTATAAACATACAGAAAAGCTACAATCCGTCTGGAACGGATCGTATGATACCCTATCCTCCTCTCTATAAAATGGGCGTGGCCAAATTGCATTTTGTACTCAGATATAGCTATAATGTCGAACGTTTGAGGATGTTACATGTAAAATTTTATCAAAATAGGTTTTTTGATGATAACGCCCCCAAAAAGTGGGCGTGGCCAAAACTGTTCTATGGGTGAATTGTAGGGAATCTAAATACCCAAATATTTGGTCTTAACAAAATTTTTCGGTTTCATATAATTTAGTGAAGTTATAAAAAAGTAGGCGTGGCAGTGGGCGGATGTAAAAAATGTTTATACTTGTACTGTATCTTTTTCTTGGAAGCCCAGATATGAAATTTCAGCGTCCTAGTTAAAAATTTAAGGCCCAAAAATCGGTTTTGTGATGAAAGCGCCCCCAAAATGTGGGCGTGGCCAAAACTTTTGTATGAGTAGATTGTAGGGAATCTGAATGCCTAAATATTTGGCCTTAACAAAATTTTTCGGTTTCATATAATTTAGTGAAGTTATGAAAAAGTGGGCGTGGCAGTGGGCGGATTTCAAAAATGTTTACACTTGTACTGTATCTTTTTCTCAGAAGCCCAGATATGAAATTTCATCGTCCTAGCTCAAAATTTAAGGCCCAAAATGCGGCGACATACTGACGGACGGACGGACGGACGGTCATCGCTCAATAGATTTCGCTATTGATGCTGATCACGAATATATATACTTTATAGGGTCTATCTCGATTATTTCTCTATGTTACAAACTATGTGTCAAACTTAATATACCCTTAGGATAGAGTATAAAAACAGAAATTAAAGTTGAAAGAAAAGTAATATAAATTAAATAAAACCAGAAAAAACTAATAAACTAAGGCGTGTGAAAGAAATTTATATATACACTCAAGGAGTAATTCCTTATTAAGGAGAAATAAATCATAACCGTCCAAGAAGTTGAACTACGCCAACCACTTGGCTGCAATCTACGCCAACAATCACAATGGTTTAGTTTAATGATTTGTCCTTTATCTTTTAGCAGATCTTGCAGACTCACTTCACTTTAATTGATTAACTAATTGTGCCTTATCCTTTAGCGGATTTTTCGGACTCATTCACTTTAATTTGATTAACTAATTGTCCTTTATCCTTTAGCGGATTTTTCGGACTCATTCACTTTAATTTGATTAACTAATTGTCCTTTATCCTTTAGCGGATTTTTCGGACTCACTTCACAACAAAAATAACTCAAGTAAAAAGACTAACCGCGAGATTTATTTTTACACAAACAAAATTTCGCGTACTAGAGCACTACCGACTGCGCCAATTATATTATTACTTACTTACTTACTTAGGTGGCGCTACAGTTCGGGGTGAACCTGGGCCTTAACTAACAAGCCTCTCCAGTTAGCTCGGTCCTTAGCTAACTGCCTCCAGTTGCGCACTCCAAGCTTGTTCAGGTCCCCTTCAACTTGTGCGCCCCACATAAGGCGAGGTCTTCCTCTGCTGCGTTGTTCCTCCGGGTGTGATTCGAAGACTCTTCGGGCCGGAGCATTGTTGTCCATTCGCTCTACATGTCCTAGTCATCTCAAACGACTAATGCGCAGTTTTTTGACTAGGTCTATGTCGCTGTACAGCTCGTATAGTTCGTCGTTGAATCTTCTCCTCCAAAGCCCGTCAACGCAAACGGGACCGAATATTTGTTGAAGAATTTTTCTCTCGAAATGACCGAGGATATCTTCATCCGCTTTAGATAGAGTCCAAGCTTCAGCGCCATAAAGCAGAACTGGGATGATCAAGGTCTTATATAGAGTCTCCTTAGTTGTTCGGGATAGGGCTTTACTACTCAATTGCCTTCTCAGCCCAAAGAAACAGCGATTGGCAAGAGTTATTCTTCGTTTTATTTCTGCCGAGGTGTTGTTGTCAGAATTGATAGCAGAGCCGAGGTAGACAAAGTCCCTTACTACCTCAAAGTTATAGCTGTCGATTGTGACGTTCTGTCCAATTCGTCGATGTTGCATATCCCTTCTGGTTGACAGCATATACTTGGTTTTGTCCTCGTTTACCGCTAAACCCATTTTGGCGGCTTCTGTTTCAATACTAGCGAACAGCCCGCTGTGTTCTTCCAATAATGTCGATATCGTCGGCATACACTAGTAGTTGCACAGACTTTTGAAAGATTGTGCCTCCGGTGTTGGCTTGTGAGTTTCGCACAATTCTTTCAAGAACGATGTTAAAAAAAATTACATAACAGCGCGTCACCTTGTCTAAATCCTTTTTTGACATCAAAGGTCTCGGTGAGATCGTTACCGACCTTGATGGAGCAGCGAGAATTCTCCAACGTCATCCTGCACAGGCGAACGAGTTTGGCAGGGATGCCAAAATTAGACATGGCTCTGTATAACTCGTCTTTATAAATGCTGTCATATGCGGCCTTGAAATCGATAAAAAGGTGGTGGGTATCAATTTGGACTTCTTGAGTTTTTTCCAGGATCTGCCGAAGTGTGAAGATTTGGATCGATTGTGGACTTTTCTGGTCTGAAACCACACTGATAGGGCCCAATCAGGTTGTTGACGAAGTGATTCAGACGTCCACACAATATGGCAGATAGGATCTTGTACGCGATGTTGAGGAGACTGATACCTCTGTAATTGGCGCAATTGAGGAGATCTCCTTTCTTGTGGATCGGGCTGAGATTCCATTCATCAGGTATACACTCATCTTACCAAATTTTAGAAATGAGTTGGTGTATGCTCTCTACCAGGTCATTTCCAGCTGCGTTGAACAGCTCGGCTGGTAAGCCGTCAGGTCCAGCAGACTTGTTGGATTTAAATAGGGTTTTTGATGATAACGCCCCCAAAAAGTGGGCGTGGCCAAAACTGTTCTATGGGTGAATTGTAGGGAATCTAAATACCCAAATATTTGGTCTTAACAAAATTTTTCGGTTTCATATAATTTAGTGAAGTTATAAAAAAGTAGGCGTGGCAGTGGGCGGATGTAGAAAAATTTTACAATTGTACTGTATCTTTTTCTTGGAAGCCCAGATATGAAATTTCAGCGTCCTAGTTAATAATTTAAGGCCCAAAATTCGGTTTTGTGATGAAAACGCCCCCAAAAAGTGGGCGTGGCCAAAACTTTCGTATGGGTGGATTGTAGGGAATCTGAATGCCTAAATATTTGGTCTTAACAAAATTTTTCGGTTTCATATAATTTAGTGAAGTTATGAAAAAGTGGGCGTGGCAGTGGGCGGATTTCAAAAATGTTTACACTTGTACTGTATCTTTTTCTCAGAAGCCCAGATATGAAATTTCATCGTCCTAGCTCAAAATTTAAGGCCCAAAAAGCGGTGACATACGGACGGACGAACGGTCATCGCTCAATCGATTTCGCTATTGATGCTGATCACGAATATATATACTTTATAGGGTCTATCTCGATTATTTCTCTATGTTACAAACTATGTGTCAAACTTAATATACCCTTAGGATAGGGTATAAACATACAGAAAAGCTACAATCCGTCTGGAACGGATCGTATGATACCCTATCCTCCTCTCTATAAAATGGGCGTGGCCAAATTGCATTTTGTACTCAGATATAGCTATAATGTCGAACGTTTGAGGATGTTACATGTAAAATTTTATCAAAATAGGTTTTTTGATGATAACGCCCCCAAAAAGTGGGCGTGGCCAAAATGGTTCTATGGGTGAATTGTAGGGAATCTAAATACCCAAATATTTGGTCTTAACAAAATTTTTCGGTTTCATATAATTTAGTGAAGTTATAAAAAAGTAGGCGTGGCAGTGGGCGGATGTAAAAAATTTTTATACTTGTACTGTATCTTTTTCTTGGAAGCCCAGATATGAAATTTCAGCGTCCTAGTTAAAAATTTAAGGCCCAAAAATCGGTTTTGTGATGAAAACGCCCCCAAAATGTGGGCGTGGCCAAAACTTTTGTATGGGTAGATTGTAGGGAATCTGAATGCCTAAATATTTGGCCTTAACAAAATTTTTCGGTTTCATATAATTTAGTGAAGTTATGAAAAAGTGGGCGTGGCAGTGGGCGGATTTCAAAAATGTTTACACTTGTACTGTATCTTTTTCTCAGAAGCCCAGATATGAAATTTCATCGTCCTAGCTCAAAATTTAAGGCCCAAAATGCGACGACATACTGACGGACGGACGGACGGACGGTCATCGCTCAATAGATTTCGCTATTGATGCTGATCACGAATATATATACTTTATAGGGTCTATCTCGATTATTTCTCTATGTTACAAACTATGTGTCAAACTTAATATACCCTTAGGATAGGGTATAAAAACAGAAATTAAAGTTGAAAGAAAAGTAATATAAATTAAATAAAACCAGAAAAAACTAATAAACTAAGGCGTGTGAAAGAAATTTATATATACACTCAAGGAGTAATTCCTTATTAAGGAGAAATAAATCATAACCGTCCAAGAAGTTGAACTACGCCAACCACTTGGCTGCAATCTACGCCAACAATCACAATGGTTTAGTTTAATGATTTGTCCTTTATCTTTTAGCAGATCTTGCAGACTCACTTCACTTTAATTGATTAACTAATTGTGCCTTATCCTTTAGCGGATTTTTCGGACTCATTCACTTTAATTTGATTAACTAATTGTCCTTTATCCTTTAGCGGATTTTTCGGACTCATTCACTTTAATTTGATTAACTAATTGTCCTTTATCCTTTAGCGGATTTTTCGGACTCACTTCACAACAAAAATAACTCAAGTAAAAAGACTAACCGCGAGATTTATTTTTACACAAACAAAATTTCGCGTACTAGAGCACTACCGACTGCGCCAATTATATTATTACTTACTTACTTACTTAGGTGGCGCTACAGTTCGGGGTGAACCTGGGCCTTAACTAACAAGCCTCTCCAGTTAGCTCGGTCCTTAGCTAACTGCCTCCAGTTGCGCACTCCAAGCTTGTTCAGGTCCCCTTCAACTTGTGCGCCCCACATAAGGCGAGGTCTTCCTCTGCTGCGTTGTTCCTCCGGGTGTGATTCGAAGACTCTTCGGGCCGGAGCATTGTTGTCCATTCGCTCTACATGTCCTAGTCATCTCAAACGACTAATGCGCAGTTTTTTGACTAGGTCTATGTCGCTGTACAGCTCGTATAGTTCGTCGTTGAATCTTCTCCTCCAAAGCCCGTCAACGCAAACGGGACCGAATATTTGTTGAAGAATTTTTCTCTCGAAATGACCGAGGATATCTTCATCCGCTTTAGATAGAGTCCAAGCTTCAGCGCCATAAAGCAGAACTGGGATGATCAAGGTCTTATATAGAGTCTCCTTAGTTGTTCGGGATAGGGCTTTACTACTCAATTGCCTTCTCAGCCCAAAGAAACAGCGATTGGCAAGAGTTATTCTTCGTTTTATTTCTGCCGAGGTGTTGTTGTCAGAATTGATAGCAGAGCCGAGGTAGACAAAGTCCCTTACTACCTCAAAGTTATAGCTGTCGATTGTGACGTTCTGTCCAATTCGTCGATGTTGCATATCCCTTCTGGTTGACAGCATATACTTGGTTTTGTCCTCGTTTACCGCTAAACCCATTTTGGCGGCTTCTGTTTCAATACTAGCGAACAGCCCGCTGTGTTCTTCCAATAATGTCGATATCGTCGGCATACACTAGTAGTTGCACAGACTTTTGAAAGATTGTGCCTCCGGTGTTGGCTTGTGAGTTTCGCACAATTCTTTCAAGAACGATGTTAAAAAAAATTACATAACAGCGCGTCACCTTGTCTAAATCCTTTTTTGACATCAAAGGTCTCGGTGAGATCGTTACCGACCTTGATGGAGCAGCGAGAATTCTCCAACGTCATCCTGCACAGGCGAACGAGTTTGGCAGGGATGCCAAAATTAGACATGGCTCTGTATAACTCGTCTTTATAAATGCTGTCATATGCGGCCTTGAAATCGATAAAAAGGTGGTGGGTATCAATTTGGACTTCTTGAGTTTTTTCCAGGATCTGCCGAAGTGTGAAGATTTGGATCGATTGTGGACTTTTCTGGTCTGAAACCACACTGATAGGGCCCAATCAGGTTGTTGACGAAGTGATTCAGACGTCCACACAATATGGCAGATAGGATCTTGTACGCGATGTTGAGGAGACTGATACCTCTGTAATTGGCGCAATTGAGGAGATCTCCTTTCTTGTGGATCGGGCTGAGATTCCATTCATCAGGTATACACTCATCTTACCAAATTTTAGAAATGAGTTGGTGTATGCTCTCTACCAGGTCATTTCCAGCTGCGTTGAACAGCTCGGCTGGTAAGCCGTCAGGTCCAGCAGACTTGTTGGATTTAAGCTTGGATATTGCTATCCTCACTTCGTTTTGGTCAGGTGGACGGAAGTTTTGGCTATCATCGTCTATGTTGAATGGTTCATTCTGCCTGACAGCGGAATGTTGGTCTTCGTCGCCGTTATACAGTCTGCAGAAGAAATTTTTCCATATTCTCAGCACCGACTGTGACTCTACTACGATGTTTCCTTCTTCATCTCTACAGGCTTCTGTACGGGTCTTGGTGGCCTGACACGTTCTTTTTACCTGTTGGTAAAACTTCCGTACATTGTTCCTGGAGTATAATCTCTCAATATTTTCGATCGCGCGCTCCCCGTGCTCTTTTTTCTTCTTTCGGAGAAGCCGATGTTCTTCCCGTCTCTTTTGCTCGTAGAGCTCACGAGCCGCTCTCGTCCTTCTTTGCAGCGCCGCTTTGTATGCCTCTTGTTTAGCTGCATTTGCTTGCCGGCATTCTTCGTCAAACCATGGGTTTCTTTGTGGTGGTCGAGCGAAACCCAGTACATCAGTTGCGGCACTTCTGATGGCATGTTGGCAGTGTTGCCATTGGTCCTCGGCATTTGATGCTGGCGGCATAGGAGTTGTAGCGAGATTTCAGGATACGCGTTCGGCAAAGGTTCTGGCGATCTCTTGCGATTGCAGCTTTTCAACGTTATATCTTCTCACAGTATTTCTTCTTTGTTGTGATGATAGGGATATCCGCATTCGTACCGTGGCTGCAACAAGGTAGTGATCCGAGTCGATGTTGGCTGCTCGGAAGGTTCGGACATCCAGAATACTGGAGGCATGCCTTACGTCGATCGCAATGTGATCAATTTGGTTGACCGTTTGATGATCAGGAGACCACCATGTCCCCTTGTTGATATTGAGATGAGGAAACCGTGTGCTTGCTATGGTGACGTTTCGCCCCGCAGCGAAGTCAATAAGCCTAAGTCCGTTTCCGGACGTGGTGTCGTGGAGGCTGTGCTTACCAATCGTCCTACCAAAAATGTCCTCCTTTCCTATCTTGACGTTAAAATCGCCTAAAACGATTTTAACGTCATATTTAGGGCATTGCTCGTAAGTTTTGT
This sequence comes from Xylota sylvarum, assembly GCA_905220385.1. Lineage (NCBI taxonomy): Eukaryota > Metazoa > Arthropoda > Insecta > Diptera > Syrphidae > Xylota > Xylota sylvarum. Next base: position 72,561,325 of record LR999958.1, on the reverse strand, counting down.
CGAGGAGCTCGTAGAAACATTCTTTGGTGGCGTCGTCCTTGTCTTCGGTGGGAGCGTGAGCGCATATAAAGCTTATGTTGGCGAATCTAGCCTTGATGCGGATTGTCATAAGTCGTTCGCTCACGTGTCGAAAGCTTAAGACTTCTTGCCTAAGTCTGCCGCTTATGACAAATCCACATCCGAATAAGCGCTGTTTCTGCTCTCTATAGCAATCACCGTAATAGATGTCACAGTTTTTCATCCGTTTTTTGCCCGGCCCATCCCATCGCACTTCCTGGATGGCGGTGATGCCTGCCTTATAGCAGACTAGGGCCTCATCAACGCGGAGGTGTAGAGTAGGAGTTGATAGTGAGAGGCTAAGGTGTGAACGCTTGTGTTCCCATATATTCCGCATCACCATCCTTTGGCCACTATTTTATATTATTACAATCTATTTTTTTTGAAAAAAAAATCTTTATTAATATTTCACATACCTACATCTCTTTCTTATGACTACCAACAATAATTGAATTTTGAAAAAATCTACAGATAAAATGTAACCGAGGTACACCTGCATAGCTTTCCGTGGGAAAGGAATGCAGTTGTTTACGAAATATTCATATTTCATGCCCGTGCAATGAAATATGAATATTTTTTATGTTGAGTGGGCATTAATGGCTATCGCGTGCGTTACTGTTATCCGTCTACGCATGGAGGTGGAGAAAAGGAGAATGCCGTTACTTTATGCTGGCGTGTACTAAGGGGCGATCGACAGAGATGGCACAGCACAAAGTTGTGTAATGACAGAAAAAACAATCCACTACAAACAATATACCCTAGCTACCTTCTTAGACGTTGAAGATGCCTCAATAACGTCACTACTGAATCTTTTCAGGAAGCTCTGATCCAGCTGAGTGTGGAAGAGTTTATTAGCAATTGGATAATGACTATGGTAAAAACCAGAATCATTCAATCGACCCTCGGTAGCAGCAGTTCCACCATATCTGTCGTAAGAGAATCTCCTCAGGGTGGGGTCATATCTTCTTCTTCTTCTGTGTAGGTTAGAAAGAGATGGAGCCAAGGTTGTCGCTTATGCGGATGATGTGTTAATACAGTTATCAGGAATGTTTCCTTCAGTAATCAGTGAGGTTATGGACACGATTAGCAAATGGGCCACTGCATGTGGTTTCAGCTTCAAGCCAAGCAAAACTGAACTAATGCTCTTTACCACAAAAATCAAAATACCGACCTTCACGCCTCCACGGCTAAACAACTAAGTACTCTCTTTATCATTCAGTGCGAAGTACCGTATGTAGGTGTGGTACTGGATCCAAAACTGGAAACTAAACATTGAAAACCGCGCAAAGAAAGCTTGTGTGGCCTTCTATGTTTTTTAAAATGGACTGTGGGGTAAGGGCGGGGATATTCTCCCATTACCTCAACATTTTCAAGTCTTACCGCCTTCCTGACTCGTGCAGCGTCTTCCAGGCGGAGGTTCTTCCTGTACGCAAGGCTTGCCGCCTACTCAAGCAAACCACCACACTTCTTAACACCATAGCCATCCTCATTGACAGTCAATCCGCTATCAAGGCTATTATATTTGCCACCACATCTTCAAAGCTCGTAGAACAATGCAAAGAGGAGCTTGCCTCGCTTGGTCATATTTTCAGGATTAGTCTTATTTGGGTGCCGGGTCACAGTAACATTGAGGGCAATGAGTGAGCTGATGAATTAGCAATGCGGGGATCTGCCCTTGATGGTTCCCTGGCGGAGGCGGTCACCGTCCCGCTGGGGGCCCTTAAGCAGATGGCAGGGGTGAAGAACTGTGTCATATCCAGGCAGATGTGGCCCAATTACCACCGGAATAGCTCACTAGAACCTTTAAATAGGCCCATCGGAGTTCATGCGGCCAGAATAGGCATTCCGTTTAATGCACATTGTCGCAGCTGCCATATCGCTAACGAGAAAGAAACAATATTACACTTCCTCTGTAAGTGTTCAGCTCTAGGCAGGGCCAGACAGCGCACACTAGGTAAACCCTTCTTTGACAATCCAGAAGAGTTAACGGCGATTAGCATTGAGGATATCATTAGTTTCGGGCAGAACGTCAAAATTATAATAACATACAACAATATATAACTATACCTTTGAGGTAGTGCTATAAATTCTGAAAATAACATCTCAGAACTGTAGCGCCACATAAGTAAGTTCTAGCGGTGTTATCTGTGATGTTTTATGAGGTATTTTCTATACCTAACGCCCCAAAACAATCTCTCAAAAGTTTAAGTCGTTTACGTCCACCTCCTGATAGCTTACGTCCAGCTCCTAGTAGATGTCTACTTTGCCTGGGAACTTTTCATTTCACCTTCATGAGCGCCAATCAGCGTTACATCTGACCTGGGTGATACAAGTAACGTTTCTTCATCCTCCGTGAAGAAGACGTCATTTAAATTGATGGTGCCTCCTCGTCTGATAAGCCGTCAAGTTATTCAATCCCTTCAGGAGGACCCGGTAACCTCTCTGCAGATTTTGTGAGGGCCAGATTGTCTTAAGGTTCCACGTTTGGAAGTGTGCATTTCTTCATCTCACTTTACTATGTCGAATAAAGTGTATACATACGTACATACGAGCACATGCATGTTCATGTACTGGTACATATGTAGATAATAATATACACATGTTGTCTTTAAAGAGATTTTGAGTGATAGTTAACAACAATTTGTTTAAATTAAGATTTTTAAATGGTTTCGTAGTGGAAACATATGTTTTTGCCTTTTAATTATTTTTAAATTGTTATTTATAAAAAATACACCCTATCGAGATAGGGGATAAAAATGAGAATTGTGGAGAATGCAGAATGAACATACTCGTATATTTGTCATCCAAACATAGATGGTCTAAAAATAAAATCGTTGATTTGTAAGACTATTTTAATAATCATTTTCTGAATTTTGTACAATCCTCCTTGTCACACAATAGACAGACTTATTTGAGGTGAAATACGGAATTTTAAGATCTTGCGGTCTATTGATAAGGTGAGTTGATAGCATTCATAGAATTAGGAACATTTTTTGATTGCTTGAAACAATTTGCTACATACATATATTAACGAAAGTAGACTTTGAACAAATTCAGCAAAAAGTGAGAACTGACACATTGGTCGTATTGCTAAACAATAACACGTAAGAACCCATATTATCTAAAAATAGAGTTTATAGATATTTTACTGTTTTATATTGAGTCATAAAAATAAAAATCGTTCGTTTTTCTTTTCATAAATAAAATAAATGTAACTATATATGTATGTATTTTCAAATAATTACACAGACCTTTCAATATTTTAATTTTAAAGAAAATGTCTGAGACTCAAAACAACGCTCGTGCTAACTCTGAAGTATCTGAAAATTCAACTGGAAATATTGAGGAGGATAATGGGAGTCCGGAGAAGGAAAATAGTGGGGAGCCTGCAATTGTGTATAAAAACATTGACGTGAGTATATATTCGTATATATGTGCACATGCTTACATGTATGTATGTACATATATACATTGGTGATAAAAATCTTAAATTAATAAAAACGTGAACCAATATTAATTGTATTTGCTTAATACATTGAATATCTTTCGAGTACATAAATAATCATCATATGTACGCGAAAGATGTTCAGAGTACATATAATGATGACTTGCATCTTTAAAATTGTCTATTATTATCCGTCTATGGAATTATTTTAAGATCAAAAAAATATTTACATAAAAATACATTGGTACATACATATTCAACGTAAATAGATAAAACATGGTGTAATTGTGACTGTTCATATTTTTTTACTCGGTTTTATCGATAAATTTTATTTTTTTCAACGCTTCGCCGAACGCGATTTCTTTCAGAAATGTTGTTTCTCCCGGTTATTTATACTGTTACATTATTAGGCCTTTTACCAAGACAAAAAATAAGCCGAGTATTATTTAAAGGAAAGTATATATGGTAATGCAATTTTTTCCCTAATTCTTAACGATTTCCTTATTTTAATTCAAATTCTATGATTTGGAGGAACCAGAGTATATGATGAATGACATACATACATACATATGTATATTATTCAATGCACAGTGTCTTATTTTGTTTGCACCAAAAAGTCTTAGATCTCAGGTGCAGCTAAATTCTTTCAAAAAGTAAAAACAACTTCATTTTCTTTGTAATAAATTGTTTGCACACTTTTAATATACAGGTTACTGGTAGGTAGTTTGGTAAATGTTTAAAAAAGGGACTTGTCCCCGGAATTTTGAGTATTACTGAAAATTAAATTACTACCTCCATATGAAGTAGTAAAAATATAGAGCGCACGCGTGCTTTAATTTAAAAAATACAGCAGCATTCTTATTTACATTTCAGCACAATTAATACAAACTTAAAATTTCAAAACTCAAAAACACAATCATATAGGGATAAGCACTAATAGTTCGGCCTAACTGGAACTGGTAGACGCCACCATTGATTCCAGCTAGGGGAGGTGCCTTATTGAAAAAAAAACTAAATGTTTAGACTTGTACTTCTTCTCTTTCTCAGAAACTCAAAATTTAAGGCCCAACAAGTGGTGACATGCCCCCGGAAGAACGGACAGATATGGCTTAATCGTTAATATTGTTAATATATCTCGCGAAATCGATTGAGCAGTGTCCGCCCGTCCGTCCGCCCTTATGTTACCACTTTTTGAGCCTTAAATTTTGAACTAGGAGGATGAAATTTCATATCTGGTGTTTTGAGAAAATGATACAATATAAGCGTAAAAAATTTCGAAATATAACAACTGCCACACCCACTTCTCACAACTTCAATAAATTATATGACAGCGAAAATTTGTTTAGAGCCAAATGTTTAGATACATATATGTATGTACATGGGTACTAAAGAACTTTCTTGTTTTTGCATAATACTATAATAAACGTAAATAAAACGTTGTTGGCATAATATGATATTAAACACTGAAAGCTAATGAATAGATGTCAAATGTAATCGACCGGCATTTCACAATTTCCCTGCTTTTTCGAAACATTAGTTATTAAAAATTGATGAAAGTAGTTAAATTAAACAATAATTTGTACTATTTTCAAACTAACTTTTCGGTAAATTCTTCAAAGTACATATCATGTATCCAATAAAAAAGAAAAACAACAATCCGTCTGGAACGGATCTTACGATACCCTAACCTCCTTCCTATGCAGCCCTTATAGGCGAGCGTAGCTACGAAAATAACTTCGAACGTTTGAGGATGTTGTACTATGTCCCTACCAAAACTAAATCTGCGATTTAGCGAAAAAAGATTTAGATTTACGTAGGCTGCCCCCACCGGGATTTAGGATTTATATTGACGTTTGCTGTGAAGAAGATAGTCACAGTTGGTAAAATTTTTATAATTTTTGGAAATGAACACAAATTGTATTGCTGTGTATTTTTAATTAAAGATCAGAATTACTAAAATGATTACCAAAAATGATTTAAAAACGAATTGCCTAATGCATTTTCGATTTTTTTTTACGTTTTCAATATTTTTTCTTTGTCAGCACACGAAAATGGCATGTGCTGACTTAAAAAAAGGATTGTTCAATTTGTGTCGCATGAGGATTTAAGTGGGAATTATTATAAATCTCGGATTTAGCTGCAATTTATAGACATCAGATCGTATGGCAAATCCTTGGGATTTAGTGAAGATTTAGGTGGATTTAGCTAAATCTTAATTAAATTTCCAATTTCATGTAAGATAGTGAAATTATGAAAAAATAGCCGTGGCAGTGGGCGGATTTCAAAAAACCACTCCCATTTTTTGGGGGCATTTTCATTAAAAACCGATTTTTAGGAAATTTTTTATATAACATGCTCAAATGTTCCATGTTGTCGTTGAAATTCGAGAAAAATGGAGTATGCCACGCACACTTTATTAGGGCTGCATAGAAAAGAGAATAAGATATCAAACGGTCCATTCCAAACGGATTTTCTGTGTTTATTTATTACTTAGAAGAATTTTCTAAGAATATAATAGCACTAAAATTAAGGGATTCGATTTCTCCAATTCGGAGATATTGGTACCGTTTCATATACCTTGTTCACATTTTCGGGGGTGGGTTACGCCTCCCAAGAAAGTGCAATTTTATTCCAATTTTGAGATCACCGCAAGCTAGTCTAATGGGGAAATAACAAAAAACGCCAAAGGTAGGATGAAAATAAATAGAGATAAAAAAGATATTTTAAATAAAAAGTAGCGATCTGGTCTGGTGGGGATGGGTTTCAGTTACTGCGTCTACAACAAATATCAATAAAACCATACAGGAGAGCTAAAATCCGTCTGGATCGGATCGTATGACAGCCTATCCTGTCAACGGTTCTTATCATGTCAAACGGTAAAGTCATGAAAAATTGGGAGTGGCAGTGGGCGGATTGCAAAAATGTTTCCACTTGTAGAATAGTTTGGATTTAGAACCAAACATTCTACAATCGATCAAGTCCACAAAATAACTGACGTGATTGAGAAAGCTCTCGACGAAAAAAGATTTGTTGTGGTGTATTTCTTGACGTCTCATAAGCTTTCGATAAGGTTTGGCACGAAGGCTTGGAGTATAAATTGCTACAACTACTGCCAAGGCAACTCTTTATAATCCTACGATCCTACCTCACCGAGAGACTCTTTCGTGTTAAGCAGGGAAGTGATTACTCTGCCTTCAAATAAATTACGGCCAGAGTCCCTCAAGGAAGTGTCCTTGGCCCGCTCCTATATGTACTCTACACGCGTGATATCCCGCAGGAAAGAAACTGCGTCATCGCCACGTTTGCGGACGATTCGGTGATATTGACACCGGGCGATACAATTGAAGCAGCAACTGAATAGCTGCAACATGTTGTTAATAAATTTCACGCTTGGGGACAGGATCTGGCACAACCGGCCAGTGCGGCCTTCATTTAAACATGACAACGTAAGCAATTGCCACCACTACACTTCAAATTTTAAAATATTATAATGGAATATATAAGGTTTTATTAACAATTACGACTCAAACATCTAACTTGAAGACCACTCCCTAAGCCTTGTATCTCTCCAAGAGATACACTGCGGCTACAGCTTCAATCCCCATCAGTTCCAAAATATACACAGAATATGTTCATAACTTTCCCCAATTCTAATAAAATTCAATATTTCTCATAAACAGATTTCTATAAATTCCAAAATTTTTACTCTTGTTTTCGAAATACTAATTCCGATTAAATTCACAGTTGGTAACATATACATTTTACCTGACCAAACTATTAGCAGCTCGGATCTGCTTAACATACTAAGTCACTTTAAAACACCCGTTGTTATTGCATAAACCTGGTCTAATTCATCTAAAGAGGAGCACTTTCCCACTACCAACAAATTTGCTTCTCTTAATATAACGGTCAATCCCAATTACCTCACTCTGTCGCCAAAATGTGTCGAAAGGTCTATAACCAAACTAGAACTGGAAAGTTGTCTAACCAAATAAAAAGGCAAAACCCCAAGTCGTGACAGAATTTCCTCCCCCCATGCCAAAAAACCTTTCACCTTCAGCTATTTCAAGACTCATTCACCTACATATCTGTATAACAATGTTGTAGGATCAGGCATTATCCCACAAAATTGGAAAGCAGACTCTGCACTCCCACTTCATAAACCAAACAAAAATAAGAACTCTGTTGATATATACCGACTTATCTCACTAATACCATGTGTTTCTAAAGTTTTAGAAAAGATTGTTACTCGTAGACTTTCCTGGTTCATTGAGTCCAATAAACTTATAAACCCAAACCAAGTAGCATACAACCCAAACAAAAGCTGCTTATGTACTCTTCTAGATTTAGGCACTTACATATGTACATTTTTGAAACTTTATTCAGCGCGAGACCACGTCACAGTCCTCTCGTTGAACTTCGAAAAAGTATTCGACAGGATACATACATAGTTTCACCTAGTCCTTCAAAAATTTGAGTCATGGAGCTTTGGTTCCAAAATACTCAACTATGTCAGATCCTTTATGTAGAAGTAAGCAAAACGTTTTCATCAACATTTCCACTACACAATTGCCCAAGGCTCCCCATTATCAGTAGTATTATTTATAATAATTGCATTTAACGATTTGAGTAAAATCAGAACTACATAAATAGTAACCATAAGCAACTGGACCATTGTATCTACGCAGATGATGTGTACATCCTGTGCAAACACAATGATCCAGCAATCTGAAAAAGTTTATAACTTAATGTCATTGTCAAAATTAAACATACAGAAAAGCTACAATCCGTCTGGAACGGATCGTCTAATACCCTATCCTCCTCTCTATAAAGTGGGCGTGGCCAAATTGAATTTAGTACTCAAATATGGCTATAATCTCGAACATTTGAGGATGTTACATGTAAAATTTTATCAAAATCTGTTTTTTGATGAAAACGCCCCCAAAAAGTGGGCGTGGCCAAAACTGCTCTATGGGTGAATTTTAGGGAATCTGAATACCTAAATATTTGGACTTAACAACATTTTTCGGTTTCATATAATTTAGTGAAGTTATAAAAAAGTAGGCGTGGCAGTGGGCGGATTTAAAAAAATTTTACACTTCTACTGTATCTTTTTCTCAAAAGCCCAGATATGAAATTTCATCGTCCTAGCTCAAAATTTAAGGCCCAAAAAGCTGCGACATACGGACGGACGGACGGACGGTCATCGCTCAATCGATTTCGCTATTGATGCTGATCACGAATATATATACTTATATAGGGTCTATCTCGATTATTTCTTTATGTTACAAACTATGTGTCAAACTTAATATACCCTTAGGATAGGGTATAAAAACTGGCCCGACTTCTCTGGGGCTAAGCTCTAATTAAAAAATGTAAAATATCTTGCACGAACTTGTCTTTAAAATATAAAAATATACTAATAGATAACTTACATATTTTAGGCTCGATATTTAACATTAAGTAGAGATAAAAATCAAATTGTCTACAGCTTAAGTAGAGCTTAGCTGCACGAGAAAGCATCTTCAACTACTTAACTAGCAAAAAATATAATTCGCACATCAACACGCTCTGTAATATTACAAAATCTTTATCACTAAGCAAAATCGACTACGGCCTACTGGCCTACAGCAGTTGTCCCAAATCAACAATCAACATTATCACCTTACCTTTCCTTACTACCAAGCCATCAGATGCAGCATAAATGCTTTTCCTTCATCCACGAAAAAAAAATACGTATGTTAGTCGAAACTGGTCTACGTTCCATAGACGTGCATTAGCAAACGATTCCTTCTTCCACAAGGACATACCCGACTCAAAGAAGAAGAGAAAGGTAAAACACATCCCGTCAGTCATTTCTTTAACATTATCCGCCGCAAAACACTTGGAACACCTACCTCACAGATACCCTCGAAAACGCTACCCTCGAAAACGGAACACTGCTCACCATTGGAACTTTACCAGAATGGGCATTCATTTTTACAGCTGAAGCTACAGCGATTCTAATGGCCACGTCCAATGTTCTATGTACCGATAGTCTATAGGTACTAAATGCAGTAAAGAATCCCAACTACAAGTGATCTTATAAAGAAAATAATGGATTCTCTCATAAGAAGCACCAGCAAACTTATGTGGGTGCTCAGCCACATTGATATTCAAGGCATCCTACATGCTGAAGCAATAGCCACACTTGCCCATCTTTCTTTCGTCCTCACAGTCTATTCCAAACCGGGTCTATAGAGATATATCAGCCATTAACTAAACCTAAGACTTTGACGTGATTGGATAGACAACCGCCATTATTGCACGTGCACCCCCATTAATATGTACCGTTCTCATCCAATTTACCCGACAACTTTCGTTCGTCTGCGATTGGGACCCACAGCCACTACACACCAACACCTTCCATAAGGCGAAAGCTTTCATTCCTGCCAACTCTGCAATTCATCCCTCGATTTAAACCATGTCTTAGCAGGATGCTCAACTAATACACCACCAAACCTTAAATCCGCCTATGACGCATTAAAAGAGCGCAGCCAGCACAACATAGACATACCACGGCACGATGAGCTTTCCCATTTCTTCTTCAAGACACCATCTTGCACATATAAATAGTCCCACTGTGCCCAGTAGGTTTATCCACGTGTTCCTTCCAAGCAAGTATTGGCTCGATATCGGGGTCTTCCTTCTGGGCATTCCGGATTTCCTCTGCACTCCATGCATGGATATGACGTTCTTCTTTTGTCGCACACAATGATTGGATTCGATCTTGCATGGTCTCCGGGACAGTGCATCTGCATTAGAATGAAATTTCCCCTTGCGATGTTGAATTTCGAAGTCGTACGTCTACTATCATTCAATCCACCTTACAACCTGTCCTTCGGGATCTTTGAACTGCAGTAGCCATTTTAGAGCCGCATGGTCGGTACGCAAAATGAACTTCTGCCCGTAAAGATATTTTTAGAAGTGTTTTGTCGCCAGAATTAGAGCTAACAGTTCTCGCCTGGTTACATAGTAATTCCTTTCCGGTTTGGAGAGTACTTTGCTGAAGTAGGCTATCAATTTCTCCTGGCCGTTACGTACCTACGAACGGACTGCTCCAACTCCGACATTACTAGCGTCTGCATCCACAATAAATGTTTTGCCTGAAGTGGGGTAGGAAATCCCTTACGAATCGTCTGTAGTACATGGCGAGTCTCAGTAAGCTTCTCAGTTAGTGTTTGTCCTTAAGGACTGGCCAATTTTTCACAGCTTCAACTTTCTCAGGATCTGTCCTCACTCCTTCTGATGTAATCATGTGCCCAAATACTTAACTCCCCGTCGAGAGAGGGCACATTTCTTTTGATTGAGATTCAGGTGGGAACTTCGAAGTCGTTCAAATACATCTCTTAGGTTGTCTCGATGTTCCGCAAATATTTTCCCCACAACGATGACATCGTCCAGATACACAGGGCATGTTTTCCAGGATAATCCATGAAGTGCACATTGCATTAGGTGCTCAAAGGTTGCCGGAGCATTGGACAACCCGAATAGCATTACTGTGAACTGCAACAGTCCATTTCCTGCAGTGAAAGCGGTCTTCCGGATGAATCTGTACCTGCCAGTAGCCGCTCTTCACGTCGAGGGTGGAAAACCATTGAGCTCCTGAGAGTGTGTCTAATGTGTCATCGATTCGTGGCACAGGGTAGCTATCCCTTTTGGTAGTGTCATTTAGATTCCGATAGTCTACGGAGAATCGATCGCTGCCGTCTTTCTTCTTGACTAAAACCACCGAAGATGCCCACGAATTCTTGGAACTTTCGATCAGACCTTCTTTCTTCATCGTTTACATCATTTCTGCAACCTCCGTCTGGTCGCCAATGGGTGTCGTCAAACAGGCTGACGAATTGGTCTGGCATCCCCAGTGTATATTCGACGATGTACTAGATGTGTGCGGCCATACTCCCCATCATGAAGCGAATATATCAGCAAAGTCACCGATCAGGCTTACCGCTGAGATTTGCTGCTCCTGATCCAGCTCAAAATCTTTGAGTACAGCCTCTCATATTTCACTCAATCTAGCTGATGAGATAGGCTTAACGGATTCTCTCTTGGTTATCGTTGAGATTGCGGAAATCGGTGCACATTTACCAAGCACCTCACCTTGCTTTATTTTTACGCTGTAATGCTGCAAGTTCATAACTCTTACTGGAACTATGTTGTTCTTTGGCTCCACTAAAATTTTTCCAACAATGTAGTTTTGGAAATCTCTCTCGGAATTTGGTTCGAACAGATAGAATCGGTGGCTCCCAAAATCACCTTCCAGCTTTGTTCAAATAATAGTCTCTGATGAAGGCGATAAGACTACGCCCTTACTAATTATTGTTCTGAGATGTGAAGTGTTATCGTTTCCGTACACCATAGGAATTTCCACATTTAGATGACTCAGCACTTGCATTCCGATGTCCAATACTACATCATGCGCTTTCATGAAGTCCACTCCTACGATGCACTCACCCCAATTTCGGCCACCAAAAACCGCTGAGATAAGGCCAATCCTTTTCATTATATTGTTAGGCAAACTTCCCTATATACCTTCGCAGATTCTCCTGTCGCAGTCTTAAGGCAGTAGCAGCTGGTGTTGTGTAGCCATGAGCTTCGGACTGGATCTCGTCTTATAATGGAAGCCGTGTCCCCGGTGTCGATGGTGGCTACGCTCTTAGTATTGCCGATAAGCGATTCCATTGTTAGGCTCTTATTACATCCAAGTATCGTTGGAATGACACCATAACGCGGCTTTAAATGACCTGGATGTGGTCAAAGCGATTGTCTGGTTTGTCGAACTTCATCGGTTTTAACTGGTTGTTTCGGTGTATCTTCAATCGTTGACACGGAAGACAACAACGCTCCTTTCTGATTCCAGGCCACACATATTTTCTTCTCACTTGCTGAAGTGTTGCACGACCACTGGGATGTGAAGGGCCGTGAACCGATGCGAAAACTTGTTGTCGTAGTTTTTGTGGGACGTATGGTCGGAGATGTCCGGTGGAAATATCACAATTTATTTCGACTTCAGGTTCCAAAAATACTTTTCGAAGTTTTAATCAATCTTTTCCACTAAGTTGGTTTTTCAGCTCATCGTCTTCACTCTGTGCAGCAAGTAACTCGTGAATGTTGAGATATGTCGGCATGGCTATGGCACTGTTTCTTGAAAATGCATCAGCAACAGTGTTGTCAGGTCCGGCTACGTGGATTATCTCGGTTGTGAATTGCGAGATGTACTCTAGATGCCTCAATTGTCTCGGCGAAGCCTTTTCTAATTTATGCGAAAATGCGTAAACCAAAGGTGTGTGGTCTGTTCGGATGATGAAATGCCTTGCTTCAAGAAGATAATTAAAAAACTTTGTTGCTTCATATATCGCCAGTAGCTCGCGATCATATGTACTGTAGTTGCGTTCGGTTTGTGATACCTTTCTGGAGAAGAATCCAAGTAGTTCCCAGGTATCTCCAACTCGCTGCTCCAAGGCCGTTCCGATGGCAACATCTGAAGCATCGGGGCCAAGAGCTAACTGGGAGTTCTTGGCAGGATGCGCTAAAAGTGCTGTGTTCGCAATGCTTTTTTTATAGGCCTCGAAAGCTGCTTCCGTCTCGGGTGTTCAAGGAACTTTTCTTTTGTCGTTTTTCTTCGACTCATGAAGGAAATCATTCAACGGCACCTGAAGATGAGCTGCATGAGGAATGCAACGTCGATAATAATTTATAACCCCAACAAAGCGACGAAGTTCACAGATTGTTTCAGATTTCGTATAGCTTAGAATCGCCTCTACACGCTTCTCTGGTGGTTTGCAGCCGGATGCTGTGATAGTATATCCCATTTGTCCAAATTGATGGTTAGGGAATTTTGTTCGAGTTTTTAAAATACTGCGCGCACGTGCTGCAGATGTTGTTCCAGGTTGTCGGACATGATAACAATGTCGTCAATATAACAAAAGATGAAATCGAGGTCCCTGAATATTGAGTCAATAAATCGTTGAAATGTCTGTGACGCATTTCGTAAACCGAAAGGCATGTAGAGGTACTCTATGAGTCCAAACGGTGTGCAAACGGCTGTTTTCTTTATACCCTATCCTAAGGGTATATTCAGTTTGATATATAGTTTGTAACATAGAGAAATAATCTAGATAGATCCTATAAAGTATATACATATATTCGTAGTCAGCATCAATAGCGAAGTCGATTTAGCCATGTCCGTCCGTCCGTCACCACTTTTTGGGCCTTAAATTTTGAGCTAAGAGGATGAATTTCATATCTGGGCTGCTGAGAAAAAGATACAGTACAATTGTAAAAAATTTTGAAATCCGCCCACTGCCACGCCCACTTTTCATAACTTCACTTTATTATATGAAACCGAAAAATTTTGTTAAGACAAAATATTTAGGCATTTAGATTCATTTTCATTTCATTTATTTCATTAAAAAGGGTTGTACATTAAGATGAGATCTTGTATAGTAATTAGAATTTAAATTAAATTTAAACAATTATAGATATGTTGCTTCAGAGTGGATTATCAATGATATAGGAAAAGGAAAGTAATTCAAGGGCGTGTTGAAAAAAAAAATAGGAAAAGAGTGTTAGGAAAAGTAATTAGTAGCAGAAAGAAGGAAGTTAGTTTGGAGGTGTGGAGGATGAAAGATGAAGAAGAATTGCACTTTTAAAATTGATAGGATTAGAAATATTTCTAATACGCGAAGGCAACGAGTTCCACAGTCTAACAGCGTGAATAAAAAACAAACGGGAGGAATTGAGATACTGGTAACGAAAGGGCATAATGCTAATGGTTCTTGTGGATCGAGTGAACTTTAGTTTGCAAAACAGATACGGAGGGCACTTTTTATGAATGATTTATGAATACATTACTGAATTCTTGCAAAATGCAACCCAGTAACATCGTAGAATATACCGAGATATGATCATATCTGTGAAGTTCATGAATATACCGAACTGAATCATTAAAAGCTACTTGCAGTTTTCGTTGAGAAATCAAGAAATCAAGAGAACAATGTACAACCTCTGCATAAGAGATAAGAGGTACAAATAGGGTTTTTATAAACTTTTGGCTAATCAGTTTTGGAGTAAAATATGCAGTTGGCCACAGTTTGCGGAGACATCCATATATACGACCAATGGCCACATTAGTGTGATTGTAACCAGATAAACAACGATTTATGACATAACCTAGGCTAGTGACAGATTCCACTGCCTTGATTTTTTTGTTCGAAAGCCATATATGAGGTAGGAGACTAAGATTGAAGATCGCATTAGAAATAGGAATTACTTGAGTCTTTTCTGGATTTAATTGTTAAATGTTGATTTGATTGATTTAATTATTAAAATGTTTTGTTAAATGAAGTTGAACATCATCTGCATAAAGATGTACTGCAGAGTGCTTACATACCGAGGGTAGGTCATTTATAAATATGCAAAACAGAATCGGTCCCAAAATTGACCCCTGTGGAACTCCTTGAAAGATTGGCTTTAAAGCTGACATTTTTTCGCAGAAGAGACAACTCTTTGCAACCTAGTAGAGAGAAAGCTGCTTATCAGTTTGACAGGCCTATCACTGAAACCAAAAAAGTTTTTTAGCTTCCAACAAAGGATTTTGTAATTGACTTTATCAAATGCCTTCGAGAAATCGAGCAAACAAAGAAGCGAAACATAACCCTTATCAAAGTCTTGCCTCAGTTCCTCAAATAAACTGACTATAGCCGTGGAACAGCTGTGGTTAGCTCTGAAACCAGACTGGCAACTGATAGTATGACAGGTGCTTCAAATTTTGTTTTGCTATGATCTTCTCAAGGACTTTTGATAAACATGGCAGGATGCTGATCGGTCTAAAATCTGCGGGAGAAGTCGGATTACCTTTCTTAGCAATTGGTAAAACTCTGGCGCTTTTCCAAGACTGGGGAAAAGTACACGTCATTATGCAGTAGTTTATAGCGTGGCTCAGGTGATTGACAATACGTGGGAAAATTAGTTTGGTTTTAGAGCTTAGTATGTTTATTTAGCAGAACTCTGCTATTTAAATTCAGTTTTTTTTTTTTTTAACAATTCAACTTAAAAATAAAAGTGTTTATACATTAAATTTTTTTCTTCTTCTACTAGCTTGTATGAGGGTAATTACATTTTATGAATTCATTTACATATCTTTTAAGTGATGTTAAATTTGTTTAATTTTTTTCTCTGTGAGGAAGTGTCTTAAATAACCTGCATCCCTTATACAAAATACTATTTTGGTTAACATTTCCGATATAATTAGGTAGCCTGAAATCTTCTCTATTTCTTAGATTACATGGCTGGGATTCCCCCACATATCTCAAATATTTACTTAAGTATCTAGGTAGCAAATTATTTTTAATTTTGAAAACAAAACATAATACATTAACCAATATTCTTTGTTTTACGTTTAACCATTGAAGCATATCAGGCATTGTTCTTATTGGTGTAAGACGATTACTTTTAAGTATAATACGCATAGATTTGTTTTGTAGGCGTTGCAATTTTAACAAAACAGTATCAGAACGAAGGTACAAAATTGACGAACAATACTCGAAATGGGGTTTTATCATAACATTATAGACATTAATAGCGCACATTACAGATAGCTTGTTTCTTATTCTGCTAAAGAATCCATTCTTTTTATACCCTATCCTAAGGGTATATTAAGTTTGACACATAGTTTGTAACATAGAGAAATAATCGAGATAGACCCTATAAAGTATATATATTCGTGATCAGCATCAATAGCGAAATCGATTGAGCGATGACCGTCCGTCCGTCCGTCCGTCCGTCCGTATGTCACCGCTTTTTGGGCCTTAAATTTTGAGCTAGGACGATGAAATTTCATATCTGGGCTTCTGAGAAAAAGATACAGTACAAGTGTAAAAATTTTTTAAATCCGCCCACTGCCACGCCCACTTTTTCATAACTTCACTAAATTATATGAAACCGAAAAATTTTGTTAAGACCAAATATTTAGGCATTCAGATTCCCTACAATCCACCCATACAAAAGTTTTTACCACGCCCACTTTTTGGGGGCGTTTTCATCACAAAACCGATTTTTGGGCCTTACATTTTTAACTAGGACGCTGAAATTTCATATCTGGGCTTCCAAGAAAAAGATACAGTACAAGTGTAAAATTTTTTTACATCCGCCCACTGCCACGCCTACTTTTTTATAACTTCCCTAAATTATATGAAACCGAAAAATTTTGTTAAGACCAAATATTTAGGTATACAGATTCCCTACAATTCACCCATAGAACAGTTTTGGTCACGCCCACTTTTTGGGGGCGTTTTCATCAAAAAACCGATTTTGATAAAATTTTACATGTAACATCCTCAAACGTTCGACATTATAGCTATATTTGAGTACAAAATGCAATTTGGTCAAGCCCATTTTATAGAGAGGAGGATAGGGTATCATACGATCCGTTCCAGACGGATTGTAGCTTTTCTGTATGTTTTGAAATTTTTTTGACTAAATAATCTATGTGAATGTCAAACTTTAATTTGTCATCTATAACTATGCCTAAATATTTAATTTTATTCACTTGTTCTACTGTTATGTTTAAGGGTCATACATTTTGATTTTGCTACGTTCAGTTTTAGTTTGTTCGCTTTCAACCACTCGTTAACTCTGTTGAGGTCTGTTGAGTTTCGCACATTCGTCCGCATTCTTTCCAGATATAAAAATAAGCGCATCATCGGCAAAAAGCACAATTTGGGAATGTCGAAGAACTTCTTTGATGTCATTTATGTAAATGATAAATAGCAGTGCGCCCAGTATCGATCCCTGAGGAACTCCGTGTTTTGTTTCGATGCTATTAGACATTATGCCATTCACTGAAGTTTTTTGTGTTCTATTCGATAGGTACGATGAAAACCAGTCTTGCTCCTTCCCCCTTACACCATAACCACTAAGCTTTTTCAATAATATTCTTCGGTCGATTGTCTCAAAGGCTCTTTTGAAATCAAGAAAAACAGCAAACACGAACTTTTTTTCAGCTACCTTCTCTTTCCAGCTTATAAGTACATTATTTAGCGCTGATTCGCATGAATGTTTTTTTCGAAATCCTGACTGGTTCTCAATGAATAAATTGTTGACTTCAAAGTAATCTTCGAGTTGCGCATGGACTATTTTTTAACCACCTTGTCGTATACGGGAAGAGCATTGATAGGACGAAAGTTCTCACATTTGTTAGTTCCTTTTATTATACCCTATCCTAAGGGTATATTAAGTTTGACACATAGTTTGTAACATAGAGAAATAATCGAGATAGACCCTATAAAGTATATATATTCGTGATCAGCATCAATAGCGAAATCGATTGAGCGATGACCGTCCGTCCGTCCGTCCGTCCGTCCGTATGTCACCGCTTTTTGGGCCTTAAATTTTGAGCTAGAACGATGAAATTTCATATCTGGGCTTCTGAGAAAAAGATACAGTACAAGTGTAAAAATTTTTGAAATCCGCCCACTGCCACGCCCACTTTTTCATAACTTCACTAAATTATATGAAACCGAAAAATTTTGTTAAGACCAAATATTTAGGCATTCAGATTCTCTACAATCCACCCATACAAAAGTTTTGGCCACGCCCACTTTTTGGGGGCGTTTTCATCACAAAACTGATTTTTGGGCCTTAAATTTTTAACTAGGACGCTGAAATTTCATATCTGGGCTTCCAAGAAAAAGATACAGTACAAGTGTAAAATTTTTTTACATCTGCTCACTGCCACGCCCACTTTTTCATAACTTCACTAAATTATATGAAACCGAAAAATTTTGTTAAGACCAAATATTTGGGTATTTAGATTCCCTACAATTCACCCATAGAACAGTTTTGGCCACGCCCACTTTTTAGGGGCGTTATCATCAAAAAACCTATTTTGATAAAATTTTACATGTAACATCCTCAAACGTTCGACATTATAGCTATATTTGAGTACAATATGCAATGTGGATACGCCCACTTTATAGAGAGGAGGATAGGGTATCATACCATCCGTTCCAAACGGATTGTAGCTTTTCTGTATGTTTTTTTCAATCGGGGTGACAATTGATTCTTTCCACATTTCAGGGAACCATCCTGTTAGCATTGAGTGGTTTACGACTTTTGCGATTATTGGTCCAGTTGTGTTAATTGCATCCATCAGCATTTTCGCGTTTAAAAAATTAAAGTATCTTTAATTGTTCAGTGATTTTAAAACACCTTTTATTTCTGTTATTAAGACGTACTTAAATTTAAACGTTGCATTGGTAAAATTATTCCGTTGATTGAACTGGACATAGGGTATGGACTCGTTGATTACTGACACACTACTGACAAAGTATTCATTAAATTTTTCAGCTATCTCTTCGTTATTTGTTATGTTTACGTTGTTAAAATAAATATGTTTGATGGACTGTCTTTTTTCATTCAGAACATGTGACTTGATGGCTCTCCACATTGCTTTTTGGTTAGTTGCGTTTTCAATTTTTTGTTTGATATTTGAGTTTTTAGATTTAACTATTTCAGCTTTATAAATGTTCCAATTTTCATTGTTGTTGTTCTGTAAAAACTCTTGGTATCTCTGAATTTTTTCGCGTTTTAACTGCATTAGAGTATTATTAAACCATCCATTAGAGATTTTGGAAACATCTTTGGAAACTACCATGCTGTTTGTTACTTTAATCAATTCATCACTTAGAATTTTGCTCCTATCTTGTGGATTGCAATTGCTGAAAATCATTTCGCTTCTTCTTAATTGATTTATAAATGATGTTTTGTCGTATTGAAGAACTTTGATTTTATTTTCGTTGCGCATTTTTCCAATGTTTCGTTTTATTTCATAATCTATGAAAAGTGTTTCGTGGTCCCCAATTTTTAGCTCCATGTCGGTTTTGGCTGTTGCCGGTGTACAGTCAGTAATAACGTAATCAATTAGTGTACGTGTTGTGTTTGTAATTCTGGTCGGTTCTTGTACGATTTGTTGACACATATTTACAATTTCTATAATTTTTTTTATCCCTTCTGCATAAATATTTGATGTATCCATCCAGTCAATATTAAAATCTCCTGCTAGTATAAACTGCCGGTTGAGGTCAACAAGATCTTCTATCCAATTTCTAAACTTATCACAGAATATTCTACATGATGAACTAGGTGACCGGTAGACTGACGCTAGATACATGGATTGGTTATTCTCTGTTATTTTTATTACTAGCCAGTAGATATGTTCAGGGACAATCTTTTCTTCTGTGATAATTTGTACTTCAAAATAGTCTTTTACATATATACATAACCCTCCTGTATGTCGTGATTCGCTGTTGCATCGTACTACCTGGTAGCCTTCTAATTCAATCTCCCTGTCTTTAATGTTTTTAGTGATGTGTGTTTCAGACATAATAACAAAGTCATACTTCGTATTGACAAAACACTGTTCAGCCTCATTTAAGTTTCCTGTAAGTCCCTGAATGTTGCAGTACACGCCCTTGATGTTTTGTCTTTGCTATATCGTGGTTTGTGTCTAAATCAAGTGTGAACTTTTCATTATACCGTATACAGTTAATGCATTTCATTTCATTGGAACTACATTCTCTTGTGTCGTGATCTTTGCTACATTTAGCGCATTTTACTTTATTTTTGCAGTTTTTTGCGATGTGGTGATATCCGTTGCAGTTAAAGCATCTATTCACATTGTAATATTCGAATACTCGACACTTCTCCCATCCAATATTTATTCTCATATTTCCAAGCATATTCTTATGATCAATTTGATCAACTTCAATCACGGCGTAGTATAACTCTTTGTTTTTATTTTTAAAATTTCTTACACATTTTACCGTACCTACTACATTATTTTGCTTCTTCACAGCTATTTCTAATTCCTCTTTACTCCATTTTTCATTCATGTCGGTAATCATTATTTGTGGCCGTCTGTTGCTAAACACTCTCAGATCATATTTTTCACCAAGTTTCTTTTTCATCTCGCTCTCTATTTTTTTCACTGATTCTTCTCCTCTGCAATTGATGGTAATTGCTCCTTCTTTTCGGTCAGAGACACTGTCCACTTTCAGAGAAAGAGACGCGGGATTAATGTTTTCCTTGATGTCTTTTATTGTTTTAGAGTTCATTTGTTTACTTTTCGATTTTATGTAAATAGACTGTTTCAGTTGTTCAGCGTAGTTAGTTGTTGTCTCTTTTTGCTTTGACTGTGTGATTTGTTTTACTCCAACCTGTAAATCGTTTTTTATCTCGGTTACACACATTTTATTGTCTATTGTGAGCTTCTTTACATTTTCCACAATCAGTTCGCTTTGTGCTTTAAACGATTTTGTACAAGCCGATATTTTTTTTATTTCCAATGCGCTTTGTTCACAAGTTTCTTGTGCTTTTTTCATGGCTCTTAATCTTTCAGTGTACCTAATTTCAATCGCTTCAAGCATATTTTTTATTTTCACTTCGTTTTGCTTTAAACTGTCTTCGAATTCGGTTTTATATTCCTTTAAAAAGTTACCGTTTTTTTTTTTACCGTGGCTTGAATATCTCTCACTACCAAGTCAATATTGTGAATATATTGTATGCAGTCATCACATATGAACTTTATCATTGGGTTAGTATCAAGCACAATGCTACTGTATTTGTCCAGGCCGCTGCATTTTACTGTGAGATGAAACGTTTTTCCACATACTCCAGCGCATTGTAAACCTGACTCACCCCGAATGTCACTTCTACATTTGGTGCACTCCGGCATCCTTACAGCTGTTACTCTTTCAATTCGATCTTTTTCGACGATAAGGCTTTCCACAGACAAAAAAGAAAGAAAAAAAAAATAAAAAAATACAAACGTATATACTGATTTTAAGTTTAAACTCGCAGCGGTTAAAAATGACGTCCTCTCTCTAGAAGTTTAACTAAACTAAAACAGTTTGGTAAACTGTATTGGAATGCCACCTTCACCTGCAGAGTCAGACTTTATTTCTGTTTTGCAGGTACAAACATCATTTTTCGATACTACTTCAAAGTCATTCAGTCTTGTTACCGATTGCCCTGAGTCCTGAACCAAATCAAAGTTAAAATCAGGAGTGCTAATGTCACCACCAAGGAAAAAGTTATTGAGCTCATCGGGTTCAAGGTCACATTTGATATTGTTATTGTTATTGCTACTGGAGACGCCAATCTTACGTAAATTGCTCCAGAGCTTTTTCGCAGGCAAAGAGGTGTTCAACTTTAAAGCATAATAATTTTGCTTTGGGGTACGTATAGTGGAGGTGGTATTATTTCGAGCAGAATCAAGTGATAATTGATCAAAAAGAAGAACCGAAGACAAATCAGAAACGATGGTTAGATCAAGTAGACTAGGTGAACAATTATGACCAAACCGTGTTGGATGTTAATTTACGATTTCAAGACCAACTGAGGAAACTAAATCCCTCACATGAAAGGCACGAGCATCGTTTTTTAGCAGATCTAAGTTGAAATCGCCACAGACAATGAGATGTTCATAGCATGCACAATACTCAGCAAGAGTAGAGAAAAATGGAGCTGTGGAGCAACTTCTTTTATTATCATAGGCACATGAAACCAAGCGTTTGGTACTGCCATCATGTATTTCAACTATTATGCAGGGTGTCCCAGTTAAGAAGGTCAATTCTTTAAGAGAAGTTCAGGCGTACTAAAAATTGTATGGCAGGGGGGGTCTATTTTCACTCCATTTACCGTTATAGCCCGTTGAAGTGGGACACCTCCGATTTAGAGGATAACCACTTTTAATAGTATAACTTCTGAACTATTATAGCTACAAAAAGGGTTTTATACATTTTGGAGAAACAATTTAATAGCCATAAAAATTGTGAAAACTTGGTGTAATTTTATGCAGGCACAAAAAAGTTAAGACTCCTTAAACTCAAAATTATGAAAATTTTTTTTTTCCAATTTTTTACTTAAAATGCATTTTTCTCAAAATTTTTACTTAACAAAAATTCTTTTTTTTATAAAACTTTTATCTCTGACAAATTTTCTACAAATTATGTATGTGAAAAAACTTTTTCACGTACGACTAACAGAAGTTGTAGAAAAGCCATTTTTTGTCAGACAAAAATGGTCACAAAAATCATTAAATGTACCGAATTACCTACTCTTGGAATATTTTTTGCCCGCTCGCATGGTATTCTTCAATTTGGGTAGTTAATTCGGTATATTTAATGATTTTTATAATTAATAATAATAATTAAGGCTACGCGCATTTAGATAGCAAACTTTGAATCCATTAGAATGTTTAACAAGAACATTTAACATAGTACACGTAGATTTTTCATTCAGACTGTATTCAACATTTGGTGGAAAACTTCTAAAAACAAATATATGTAAGTAATATACAAAGAGTGCAATTCAACTTTACAAAACGAACGGAAATGAGAGTAAATCAGATAAATTAAATAGCAACAAGAATTAGTAAAAGAAAAGCTTAAATACAGTTTTGAGTTTCATTGATGAGTCGCAGCAGCAAGTAGATCTTCAGAGCTTTTTATGAGAAAGCTTTTTCCAGTCGCCTCCTTCTTAACGTAAACACATCCATTTTTGGTAAACACAGCGAACAGTTGTTTTTTACGACGGAGTCTAATAGCACTGTTGAGGAGAAAGCTAGTTTGTCTCTTTAAGCTTTCATTGAGAAAACAGCTGTTGTCAGATTCAAAGCCAAGATCTTGTAGGCGTAGTTCAGAAGCATTTTGTTTGCGGTAGTTTGCTGCTGAGATTAAAACGACGTTCCTCTCTTGTGAGTTGCTGAATTTCAACACTATTGGTGACGTTGCGGCATTATTGCTGTTGTTGTTTTTGTTGCGTTTTTTTGTACGGAAAGCGTTTACTCAAGCAGGCGGGTTACAATTAATAGTGTAACAGAGTCGATTGAATAAACTTTGTAAGTTCTCTTCTGGAACGGTAGGTACTCCAAGGAGCACAGCATCACAAGAGGCTTCTTTCCTTTCTAACGAGTTGACTCGCTCCTGAAGAGCAATCATTTCAGCATTATGTAGTTGATTAGCAGTATTGGAGTATTCTTCAAGTCCGTCTATGCGCTCAACTATGTGGGAGATTTTTTTGTTGACTTCAGCAAATTGTCCAGTTGTCTTTAATTTCGTCAATCTTAGAGAGGAATTCTAAGCGCATTTTTGAGATTTCCTCTACAAAACCAAGCCTCATTGACTCTGCTTGCTTAGATAGATGACGTTCTAAGATTTTGACGGTTAGAGTAGTATCACTGTTTTTTTCCTTCAAAGCCAGTCCAGGTGATTGTGTAGGCGTTGATGGTAGGCCTTTTGTTGGAGCAGCTCTTGAACGAAGGTTTGGAGCAGACATGTTCTTAAGAGAAAACTTTTTTTGTTGGTAGCAATAGGGCTACATATAGGCTCCCTACAATTCACTCATACAACTGTTTTGGCCGCAGGCACTTTTTGGGGGCGTTTTTAACAAAAAAACGATTTTGATGATGATAATGATGCTCTAAAGTTCGACGTTATAGTCATATTTCAGTACAAAATGCAGTATGGCCTCACCCACTTTATAAGGGCTACATAGAAAGGAGGATAGGGTATCATACGATCCGTTCCAGACGGATTGTAGCTTTTCTGTATGTTTATGTTTTCAACTGCCATTGGAATCTGATGGTAAGCTTTAGTGAGATCAATCGTGGTGAAAATAAATTTTCCATACAATCTCTCCGCGAAATCCTGGATATGCGCTATCGGGAACCGATCTGGAACAGTCTGGGGGTTTATTTTACGGTAGTCGTCACAAGCACGTCATCCGCCTGTCTTTTTTAACACCATATATAATGGACTTGTCCAGTTGCTTTTTAAGGGGCGTCAGATACCAGCTTGGAAAAGATAATTGACCTCAGTTTTCGCGGCGGCAAGTTTGTTTCCAGAGAGTCTTCGAGGTCGCTCTGTCACAGGTCGACCAGTGGTTTCGCTGTGGTGATTGACAGACATGTCATTGTTGTTCGAAGGTTCGCGAAGTTTGTGATTGACAAAATGTTTTGGTACAGTTGATACCACAGATCCAGAATCGATGAGAAACTTAATGTTGAGTGTCCTGTCTCGAATGTGAAGGCGACTTTCTCTGACGGCGGTTGTAGAAGGTGTTTTGCTACCGTCAACCGCATGGGCTGACGACAGCGCCGATAGTTTTTTATCTCCTGTTTTGGTTGAGATGATGCCGGGACCCGCGGCCAAAGGATGTTGATGCGCAATATATGGGAACACAAGCGTTTTCACATTAGCCTCTCACTATCAACTCCTACTCGGACCCTTAACAGACTGCGTGCAGCCAAAGAATTACCAGAGGCCCTAGACTGCTATAAGGCAGACATCACCACCATATAGGAAGTGCGAAACATACAGAAAATCTACAATCCGTCTGGAACGGATCGTCTGATACCCTATCCTCCTCTCTATAAAGTGGGCGTGGCCAAACTGTATTTCGTACTCAAATATGGCTATAACATCGAACGTTTGAGGATGTTACATGTAAAATTTTATCAAAATCTGTTTTTTGATGAAAACGCCCCAAAAAGTGGGCGTGACCAAAACTGTTCTATGGGTGAATTGTAGGGAATCTAAATACGTAAATATTTGGACTTAACAAAATTTTTCGGTTTCATATAATTTAGTGAAGTTATAAAAAAGTAGGCGTGGCAGAGGGCGGATGTAAAAAAAATGTACACTTCTACTGTATCTTTTCGTCAGAAGCCCAGATATGAATTTTCAGCGTCCTAGTTTAAATTTAAGGCCCAAAAATCGGTTTTATGATGAAAACGGCCCCAAAAAGTGGGCGTGGCCCAAACTTTTGTATGAGTGGATTGTAGGGAGTCTGAATGCCTAAATATTTGGTCTTAACAAAATTATTCGGTTTCATATAATTTGATGAAGTTATGAAAAAGTGGGCGTGGCAGTGGGCGGATTTCAAAAATTTTTACACCTGTACTGTATCTTTTTCTCAGGAGCCCAGATATGAAATTTCATCGTCCTAGCTCAAAATTTAAGGCCCAAAAAGCGGTGACATACGGACGGACGGACGGTCATCGCTCAATCGATTTCGCTGATCACGAATATATATACTTTATAGAGCCTACCTCGATTATTTCTCTATGTTACAAACTATGTGTCAAACTTAATATACCCTTAGGATAGGGTATAAAAACGGTGATTGCTATAGAGAGCAGAAACAGCGCTTATTCGGATGTGGATTTGTCAGAGGTGGCAGACTTAGGCAAGAAGTCTTAAGAAGTCTTAAGACTTATGACAATCCGCATCAAGGCTAGATTCGCCAACATAAGCTTTATATGCGCTCACGCTCCCACCGAAGACAAGGACGACGCCACCAAAGAATGTTTCTACGAGCTCCTCGACAAAACTTACGAGCAATGCCCTAAATATGACGTTAAAATCGTTTTAGGCGATTTTAACGCCAAGATAGGAAAGGAGGACGTTTTTGGTAGGACGATTGGTAAGCACAGCCTCCACGACACCACGTCCGGAAACGGACTTAGGCTTATTGACTTCGCTGCGGGGCGAAACGTCACCATAGCAAGCACACGGTTTCCTCATCTCAATATCAACAAGGGGACATGGCGGTCTCCTGATCATCAAACGGTCAACCAAATTGATCACATTGCGATCGACGTAAGGCATGCCTCCAGTATTCTGGATGTCCGAACCTTCCGAGCGAATGCGGATATGCCTAACGTCACAACAAAGAAGAAATACTGTGAGAAGATATAACGTTGAAAAGCTGCAATCGCAAGAGATCGGCAGAGCCTTTGCCGAACGCGTATCCCGAAATATCGCTACGAATCATATGCCACCAGCATCAAATGCAGAGGACCAATGGCAACGCTGTCAAGATGCCATCAGAAGTGCCGCAACTGATGTGCTGGGTTTCGCTCGACCACGACAAATAAACCCATGGTTTGACGAAGAATCCCGGCAAGCAAATGCAGCAAGAGGCATACAAAGCGGCGCTGCAAAGAAGGATGAAGGACGGGAAGAACATCGGCTTCTCCGAAAGAAGAAAAAAGAGCACGAGAAGCGCGCGATCGAAGATATTGAGATATTATACTCCAGGAACAATGTACGGAAGTTTTACCAACAGGTAAAAAGAACGTGTCAGGCCAACAAGACCCGTACAGAAACCTGTAGAGATGAAGAAAGAAACCTCGTAGTAGAGTCACAGTCGGTGCTGAGAATATGGAAAAATTTCTTCTGCAGACTGTATAACGGCGACGAAGACCAACATTCCGCTGTTAGGCAGAATGAACCATTCAACATAGACGATGATAGCCAAAACTTCCGTCCACCTGACCTAAGCGAAGTGGGGATAGCAATATCCAAACTTAAATCCAAACATACAGAAAAGCTACAATCCGTCTGGAACGGATCGTATGATACCCTATCCTCGTTTCTATAAAGTGCTCATGCCCAAATTGCATTTGGTACTCAAATATGGCTATAACGTCGGGCGTTTTCATCATAACACCGATTTTTGGGCCTTAAATTTTTAACTAGGACGCTAAAATTTCATGTCTGGGCTTCTGACGAAAAGATACAGTAGAAGTGTAAATTTTTTTTACATCCGCCCACTGCCACGCCTACTTTTTTATAACTTCACTAAATTATATAAAACCGAAAAATTTTGTTAAGTCCAAATATTTAGGTATTCAGATTCCCTACAATTCAACCATAGAACAGTTTTGGCCACGCCCACTTTTTGGGGGCGTTTTCATAAAAAAACCAATTTTGATAAAATTTTACATGTAACATCCTCAAACGTTCGAAGTTATCATCGTAATTCAGTAAAGAAAATGCAATACGGACATGCTCGCTTTATAGGGGCTCGATAGGATGGAGGATGGGGTATTATACGATCTGTTCCAGACGGATTGTAGCTTTTTTGTGTGTTTTATAGATCGTAATAATTATTGATGTTTTCAGATCCATTGGAAACTTTCCATATTCAAATTTATTTATCAAATATTTAAGGGGAGATAATATAAATCTGGCTATCTTTATCACTACAGTGTTACTGATTCCATCAATACCGCACGAGTTTTTCAATTTCAAGCTATTAATGATAAGGAGTAATTCGGAATTATCCACTGGACCAAAGTAGAACGTGGAAACATTCTATTTACCCAGCAAATATTCCATATTTAATTCATTTATTCGTACATAAATGTCTGGCTTTGACTTCGCCGCTAAATTCTGGAAAAAGACATTAAAGCTCTTACTAATTTGAACGTTGCTAACTAGAGTATTATTATTAAACACTAAGGACTTCACGATGTGTTCAGATCTATCTTTTCCTAAGATATCATTTACAATACGCCACTGCTCTCTAATATTATATCGATTATCAGTAAATTTTTTTCATTAGCCTGATATGCCACCACTGAAGAGAAAGATGACGATACCAAGGACAATTTCTACGACTTCGTAGGCAAAACTTACGAGCAGTGCCCTAGCTATGATGTTAAAATTGTCCTGGATGATTTTAACGCAAGGCTAGGAAGAGAGAGCATCTTTGGTAGTACTGTCGGAAAGCATAGCCTGCACGACACCACCTCCGATAACGGTTTCAGGCTGATCAACTTTGGAGTGGGGCAAAATGTTGTAGTAGCTAGCACGCGATTCCCACATCTCAATATTCATAAAGGAACATGGAGATCTCCGGATCAGTCAACCGTCAACCAGATTGATCACATTGCGATCGACGCAAGGCACTCTTCCAGTATGATGGATGTCCGAAGGTTCCGAGGAGCGAACATCGACCCGGACCACTACCTTGTTGTAGCCAAGGTACGGATGCGGATATCCAGAACATCGCGAAGACAAGGAAATACTGTGGGAAAGTTTAACGTCGGAAAGCTGCAATCGCAAGAGATCGCCAGAATCTTTTCCGATCGAGTGTCCCTTAATGTCTCAAGAGGTCCTATGCCGCCAGCATCAAATATTTTTGATGAAAACGCCCCCAAAATGTGGGCGTGGCTAAAATTTTTTTACGGATGAATTGTAGGGAATCTAAATGCCTAAATATTTTTCGGTTTCATATAATTTAGTGAAGTTATGAA
This sequence comes from Xylota sylvarum, assembly GCA_905220385.1. Lineage (NCBI taxonomy): Eukaryota > Metazoa > Arthropoda > Insecta > Diptera > Syrphidae > Xylota > Xylota sylvarum. The sequence goes on along the minus strand of LR999958.1, from coordinate 72,532,676 downwards.
AAAGTGGGCGTGGTAGTGGGCGGATTTTAAAAATTTTTACACTTGTACTGCATCTTTTTCCCAGAAGCCCAGACATTAAATTTCATCCCCTACTTCAAAATTTAAGGCTAAAAAGCGCTGACATACGGACGGACAGACAGACGGACGGACGGACGGACGGACTGTCATCGCTCAATCGATTTCGCTATTGATGCTGATCAAGACTATATATATACTTTATAGGGTCTATCTAGATTATTTCTCTATGTTACAAACTATGTGTCAAACTTAATATTCCCTTAGGACAGGGTATAAAAAGAAGGAGCATGAGAAGCGCGCGATTGAGGAAATAGAGAGACGTTATTGCAGCAATGAGGTTCGGAAGTTTTACCAGAAGGTAAAACGAACATGTCAAGGCTACAAAGCCAGAACCGAAGACTGCAAGTACGAACAAGGAAACCTAGTACCAGAATCGCAGTCAATGTTGAGGATATGGAAAGATCACTTCTGCAGACTGTATAACGGCGACGATGACCAGAATTCCGCTGTCAGGCAGAATGAACCATTCAATCTGGACGATGATAATCAACATTTCCGTCCACCCGACCTGGATGAAGTTAAGATAGCGATATCTAAGCTGAAATCCAATAAAGCTGCTGGAACTGATGGCCTAACAGCCGAGCTATTCAAATCAGCGGGGGATGACTTGGTAAGCAGCATGCACCAACTCATTTGCAAAATATGATCGGACGAAAGCAATGTTTGCCGATCCTCAAGAAAGGAGAACCTCTAAACTGCGCCAAGTATAGAGGATTAAGTCTTCTCAACGTCATCACAAGATCTTATCTGCTGTTCTGTGTGAACGCTTAAAACCTTTTGTCAGCAATCTGATTGGTCCATATCAGTGTGGTTTTAGGCCAGAAAAGTCCACTATCGACCACATTTTCACACTACGGAAGATCTTGGAAAAAACCCACTAATTTCAAACCGATACTCACCACCTTTTTATCGATTTCAAGGCCGCCTATGACAGCATCTATAGAGAAGATCTATATAGAGCTATGTCTACTTTTGACATCCCTGCCAAACTCGTCCGGTTGTGCAGGATGACGATGGAAAATGCACGCTGCTCCATCAAGGTCGGGAAAGACCTCACCGAGACGTTTGATGCCAAAAAAGGATTCAGACAGGGCGACGCGCTGTCATGCGATTTCTTCAACATCGTTCTTGAAAGAATTGTGCAGAACTCACACGCCAACATCAGAGGCACAATTTTTCAAAAGTCCGTACAACTGCTCGCATATGCCGATGATATTGACATAATCGGAAGAACAAAGCGTGATGTCAGTAGTGCTTTTGTGAGCATTGAGACGGAAGCGGCTAAGATGGGTTTAACGGTTAATGAGGGCTGTCAACAAAAAAGGACACACAACACCGACGCCTCGGACAGAACGTCACCCTCGACAGATATAACTTTGAGGTAGTTAAGGACTTTGTTTACCTAGGATCCGCTATAAATTCAGACAATGACACCAGCGCTGAGATCAAACGAAGTTAAACTCTTGCCAATCGCTGCTTCTTTGGGCTAAGAAGGCAATTGTGCAGCAAAGCCCTCTCTCGAACAACTAAAGTATCCCTATAAAAGACCTTGAACATCCCAATCCTGTTCTATGGCGCAGAGGCATGGACTATGGCAAGAATGGATGAGGACGCTCTCGGTTGTTATGAGAGAAAAATACTTCGGGTGATTTTTGATCCCGTCTGCATAGACGGAGAGTGGAGAAGAAGATACAATCAGGAGCTGTACGAGCTACATAGCGACATCGACCTAGTCAGAAGAGTTCGAATACAACGACTAAGATGGTTGGGTCATGTAGAGCGGATGGACAACAATGCTCCGGCCCGGAGAGTCTTCGAATCCACCCCAGAGGGACGACGCAGTAGAGGAAGTGCTCGCCTTAGGTGGCGCGCTCAAGTGGAAAGGGACCTCAACCAACTTGGTGTGCGAAACTGGATGCAGCTAGTTAAAGATCGAGCTGGCTGGAGAGGCTTGTTGGTTGAGCCACCTAAAGTAAGTAAAGTATCAGTAAATTTTTGTCTATAGTATACGATTTTTTGCGAGTCAACAAGTGGACGCACACTTGTCTGTAGGTCGCGATAGTGTTGCTTGACTCCTCGTTTAATCTCTATTTATTTTTTGCATAGAACTTACTTTTTTCCTTGATCTTCACACAAATTTCATCCGTGATCCAAGGTTTAATTTTGCTAAGTTTATTTTTCAGTCTTTAAGTTTTGCATATATCAATGTAATAATTAAGCTTATTTATAAATATGGAGACAGCATTAGAAGGACACTTACAACTGTAGACATCGCACCATAACTCCACCAGATGATTCATTCTCACCTCTAGACACTTCTAATAGACCTTTAAGTACAATACCGGTGGAGTAATGATCCGTAATATCTAGTTCTAGCACAAACGATAAAAAATTACAGAAATTTCTGGACTTTAAAAAGACGTGATCTATACAGGTTTTAGTTTGGTCAGTGACTCTTGTGGGTACATTGATTACTGACTGAAACCCCATCGATGATAATAATAGCATATAGTGCTCTTTGGAAGATCTAGAATATCAATGTTTAAGTCACCAAAAAGACAGACATTTTCACATTTAAAAGAGCATAGCACAGTTTCTAGTTCTTCAAGAAAAACATCATATTTAACAAACTGAAGTCGATATACGCATACCAAGTACATAATGGTCTTACCTAGTTTTAGTTCAAGGAGAACACAATCCGCACTCATTAGATTTGGAGTGGATGCTTCAACATCAAGTTCAACTTTAACATTGCTGTTCCACCCGATTGATAGTTTCCATTACATTTAGCAAGCAAATTATATCCCGGTAAAGAAAAATTATTAAGATCATGATCATAGACCCAGATTTCAGTTACACAATCACTTCAGGCATTGTAGCAAAAGAGTTTTGTAAATAAGAACAAAAGCTATCATAATTTTTTCTAATGCTTCTAATGTTTTGATGTACAATTGTAAAATCACTAGGTAAACTGCCAACTCAACTGCTAACTCTTGCCAATCGCTGTTTCTTTGGGCTGAGAAGGCAATTAGTAGTAAGGCCCTATCCCGAACAACTAAGGAGACTCTATATAAGACCTTGATCATCACAGCCCTGCTTTATGGCGCTAAAGCTCGAAAGCTGAAGCTTTCTCTCGCTTCGTGAGAAAATTTCTTCGTACAATTTTCGGTCCCGTTTGCGTTGACGAGCTTTTGAGAAGGAGATTTAACGACAAACTATTCGAGCTATACAGCGACATCGACCTAGTCAAAAAATTGCGCAACAGTCGTTTAAGATGGCTTGGACATGTAGAGCGGATGAACACAAATGCTCCGGCCCGTAGAGTCTTCGATTCCAACCCGGACGGACAACGCAGTAGAGGAAGACCTCGTCTTAGGTGGCGCGCACAAGTTGAAGGGGACGTAGCGAAACTTGGGGTGCGCAACTGGAGGCAGTTAGCTAAGGACAGGGCTAACTGGAGATGCTTGTTAATGGAGGCCCAGATTCACCCCGAACTGTAGTGCCACCTAAGTAAGTAAGTAATATGCCGGGACAACCAGACCGACAGTTTTTTGCTTGTGCCCCAAACTTTTTGCGATAGAAGCACAACACATCTTTTTTTTCGAATAACTTCGTGAACAGTGATTACTGCTGCTTCTGCTTCTACTCTTCTCTGACGCCCTGTCAACCTGCAGTTGATCTAGCAAATGTTTTGATAGATCGAAAGGAATCAGCGAGAATCATTGAGTCATGAGATAAAGCAGCTACGGAAGCTGTTCGGTGCAACAGATGCAATTGCCAAGCTCTTGTTTACCTCAATCATTCTATCCGCCTGCAGAAACAGATGTGTCTTAATTGTGTCAGGTATTTTTCCTGCTAACCTTTTTGTGAAAACCAATATTTCGGATGGTTTTTTTCCGCCGATCTCTCCACTTTCCAGAATACAGCCTAGTTTTGAATCTGTTGACTCTTCGAATTTCGAAATTAGTCGTTCCTTGAGGGAATCAAACTTATGCGTGTCTGGTGGACGAGTGATGATATCTTCGACAGCTCATAGGACCTGTTCTTCCAATCGTACAGCGGAGAGATCGAATTTGTCAGAGTCATCGGTAATGCCACCAATTCGGAAGGATCGTTCAACTTGGGCAAACCAAAGGCCTGGATTTGCTTTGTTAAATTTCGGAATGTGGATTTTGTTATTGAACTTGGTAACCAGAGAAGTTGTGTTGGTTGAGGTGGTAGAGGATATGTCTGCTGGTGGCAAGTTTGAGAGCGAAGTTTCTTGTTTCTCCCTTTTTAGCCGAAGCACTTCCTCTTGCAACGCTCCTATCTGATGGTTTAGTTCGTCTTTCATCTCTCTTGTTGAAGCTCGTGTTGTAACTAGCGTAGGTTGCGCTTCCTCCGGTTTAGAGTCCTCAATCATAAAATGTTCGGGGAAAACTCTTACTACGAGAGCTCTTGGAGTTTTGTTGTTCTGGGTCACCAATTATGGTATTCCTTTTTCCCACAGCTTACTCAAAAGAATATATTGTTTAGATATCAAAAAAACTTATTTATTATTATAAATATTCTTAATCTAGAATTAATCAGGAGATACGTAGGTATAATACTCTTTTGTCTGTCTAATTTGCTTAGGAAAAACGTAGTGAGAAACATACAGAAAAGCTACAATCCGTTTGGAACAGATCGTATGATACCCTATCCTCTTTTCTATAAAGCGTGACCAAATTGCATTTTGTACTCAAATATGGCTATAACGTCGAACGTTTGAGGATGTTACATGTAAAATTTCATCAAAATCGGTTTTTTGATGAAAACGCCACCAAAAAGTGGGCATGGCCAAAACTTTTGTATGAGTGAATTGTAGGGAATCTGAATGCCTAAATATTTGGTCTTAACAAAATTGTTCGGTTTCATATAATTTAGTGAAGTTATGAAGAAGTGGGCGTGGCAGTGGGCGGATTTCAAAAATTTTACACTTGTACTGCATCTGTTTCTCAGAAGCCCAGATAGGAAATGTCATCCTCCTAGCTCAAAATTTAAGGCCCAAAAATCGGTGACATACGGACGGACGAACGGACGGACGGTCATCGCTCAATCGATTTCGCTATTGATGCTGATCACGAATATATATACTTTATAGGGTCTATCTCGATTATTTCTCTATTACTATGTGTCAAACTTAATATACCCTTAGGATAGGGTATAAACATACAGAACAGCTACAATCCATGTGGAACGGATCGTATGATACCCTATACTCCTTTTTTTATACCATATCCTAAGGGTATATTAAGTTTGACACATAGTTTGTAACATAGAGAAATAATCGAGATAGACCCTATAAAGTATATATATTCGTGATCAGCATCAATAGCGAAATCGATTGAGCGATGACCGTCCGTCCGTCCGTCCGTCCGTCCGTATGTCACCGCTTTTTGGGCCTTAAATTTTGAGCTAGGACGATGAAATTTCATGTCTGGGCTTCTGAGAAAAAGATACAGTACAAGTGTAAAAATTTTTGAAATCCGCCCACTGCCACGCCCACTTTTTCATAACTTCACTGAAACCGAAAAATTTTGTTAAGACCAAATATTTAGGCATTCAGATTCCCTACAATCCACCCATATAAAAGTTTTGGCCACGCCCACTTTTTGGGGGCGTTTTCATCACAAAACCGATTTTTGGGCCTTAAATTTTTAACTAGGACGCTGAAATTTCATATCTGGGCTTCCAAGAAAAAGATACAGTACAAGTGTAAAAATTTTTTACATCCGCCCACTGCCACGCCTACTTTTTTATAACTTCACTAAATTATATGAAACCGAAAAATGTTGTTAAGACCAAATATTTGGGTATTTAGAATCCCTACAATTCACCCATAGAGGAGTTTTGGCCACGCCCACGTTTTGGGGGCGTTTTCATAAAAAAACCGATTTTGATAAAATTTTACATGTAACATCCTCAAACGTTCGAGGTTATAGCCATATTTGAGTACAAAATGCAATTTGGACACGCCCACTTTATAGAGAGGAGGATAGGGTATCATACGATCCGTTCCAGACGGATTGTAGCTTTTCTGTATGTTTATACCCTATCCTAAGGGTATATTAAGTTTGACACATAGTTTGTAACATAGAGAAATAATCGAGATAGACCCTATAAAGTATATATATTCGTGATCAGCATCAATAGCGAAATCGATTGAGCGATGACCGTCCGTCCGTCCGTCCGTCCGTATGTCACCGCTTTTTGGGCCTTAAATTTTGAGCTAGGACGATGAAATTTCATATCTGGGCTTCTGAGAAAAAGATACAGTACAAGTGTAAAAATTTTTTAAATCCGCCCACTGCCACGCCCACTTTTTCATAACTTCACTAAATTATATGAAACCGAAAAATTTTGTTAAGACCAAATATTTAGGCATTCAGATTCCCTACAATCCACCCATACAAAAGTTTTGGCCACGCCCACTTTTTGGGGGCGTTTTCATCACAAAACCGAATTTTGGGCCTTAAATTATTAACTAGGACGCTGAAATTTCATATCTGGGCTTATGACGAAAAGATACAGTAGAAGTGTCAATTTTTTTTACATCCGCCCACTGCCACGCCTACTTTTTTATAACTTCACTAAATTATATGAAACCGAAAAATTTTGTTAAGACCAAATATTTAGGTATACAGATTCCCTACAATTCACCCATAGAACAGTTTTCGTCACGCCCACTTTTTGGGGGCGTTTTCATCAAAAAACCGATTTTTATGAAATTTTACATATAACATCCTCAAACGTTCGACATTATAGCTATATTTGAGTACAAAATGCAATTAGACCACGCCCACTTTATAGAGAGGAGGATAGGGTATCATACGATCCGTTCCAGACGGATTGTAGCTTTTCTGTATGTTTTTTATTGTATTGCATTTTCTTCACTGAATTACGATGATACTTAACTTCGATCGTTTGAGTATGTTACATGTTAAATTTCATCAAAATCGGTTTTTTGATGAAAACACCCCCAAAAGTGGGCGTGGCCAAAATTGATGTACGAGCGAATTGAAGACAATCTAAATATCTAAATATTATGTCTTAACAAAATTGTTTGGTTTCATATAATTTAGTGAAGTTATGAAAAAGTAGGCGTGGCAGTGGGCGGATTTAATAAATTTTTACACTTGTACTGCTTTTCCTTCTCAAAAGCCCAGATATGTAGTTTCATCCTCCTAGCTCAAAATTTAAGGCCCAAAAAGTGGTGACATACAGACAGACGGACGGACATGGCTCAATCGTCTTCGCTATTGATACTGATCACAAATATAGGGCCTATCTCAATTATTTCTCTATGTTACAAACTATGTGTCAAACTTAATATACCCTTAAGATAGGGTATAAAAATATAAGTTCAAATATACAGAAAAGCTACAATCCGTCTTGAACGGATCGTCTGATACCCTATCCTCCTCTCTATAAAGTGGGCGTTTCCAATTTGCATTTCGTACTCAAATATGGCTATAACCTCGAACGTTTGGGGATGTTTCATGTAAAATTTTATCAAAATCGCTTTTTTGATGAAAATGCCCCCAAAAAGTGGGCGTGGCTTTTCTATGGGTGAATTGTAGGGAATCTGAATACCTAAATATTTGGACTTAACAAAATTTTTCGGTTTCATATAATTTAGGGAAGATATGAAAAGTGGGCGTGGCAATAGGTGGATTTTAAAAATGTTTACACTTGTACTGTATATTTTTCTCGGAAGCCCAGATATCCAATTTCATCCTCCTAGCTGAAAATTTAAGGCCCAAAAAGCGGTGACATACGGACTGACGGCCATCGCTCAATCGATTTTGCTATTGATACTGATAACGAATATGTATACTTTATAGGGTCTATCTCGATTATTTCTCTATTTTTCAAACTATGTGTCAAACTTAATATACCCTTAGGATAGGGTATAAAAAGAGCGAGAAATAGATATTAGTTGTTTCATGTCTCAGCTTTGACATCGTTCATGTACGCCACATGGTTTGGGTGTGGATATTACAATATTATGCTTAAATCCTGTTATTGAAGATTAGTTCTGTAAAAGTGTTTTCTTTTTTATGTTAAACAAATTGCTATATGTATTTTATAATAGTTAACTACAAATTTCTAATAATAATAATATATTTGACTCGATGCAGGTTAAATCAGAACTAGAATGCTTGGTGAAGTTATTAGATGGAAAAATATATAAAGAAGAAGAAATTGCAATGGAAGAATTGCATCAATATTTAATTGAAGACGATGGTTGCTGGGCTTTAAGCGATAACTTTTTAACATTTGTTGGTAAGGCACATTTACATACATACATATTTACATTATACTGTAGAATTACAATGCTATTTAATCTATTTTCTTCAGCTAGGATCTTAAGAGAGCCATCATTTTCTCCAGACACTAGAATACATTTGATTAGGGTATTAGCATATGCAGCACTTAAGGATGACGTAATTATTTTATTGCATCAAGACAGAAAGGATCATACATTGATGAATTTCGCACATGATTTCGACAAGCACTCCCCAGATGAGCAACAGGCCTGGGCAATCTTTGTAAGACTATATTTAAAAAATCATAAAACTAATATAAACCTTGCACTTTTCTTTGTTACAGATTTGCAATTTATTTGAAAATACTAGCCCTTCTGAGTGGCTTCTTTATATATCAGAATGGGAATACAATAATCAAACAATTTCAAATATAAGGGTAACAACGAAGGTGACAGCACATTGTGTACTTTCGAATTGCCCCACATTAAAGAATATTGGTACATGGATCCTATTCAATTTAGCAATCAAGGAAGTAAAAACTGTGGTATGTATACACATAATCATTTCACATTACAAACATAGAAAAAAGCTATAATCCGTCTGGAACGGATCGTATGATACCCTATCCTCCATCCTATCGAGCCCCAAAAATCGGTTTTTTGATGAAAACGCCCCCAAAAAGTGGGCGTGGCTAAGACTGTTGTATGGGTGAATTCTGGGGAATCTGAATACGTAAATATTTGGTTTCATATAATTTAGTGAAGTTATGAAAAAGTGGGCGTGGCAGTGGGCGGATTTCAAAAATTTTTACACTTGTACTGCATCTTTTTCTCAAAAGCCCAGATATTAAATTTCATCCCCCTAGCTCAAAATTTAAGGCCCAAAAAGTAGTGACGGACGGACGGACGGACATGGCTCAATCGTTTTCGCTATTGATACTAATCATGAATATATAAGTATACTTTATAGGGTCTATCTCGATTATTTCTCTATGTTACAAACTATGTAACATCGACATTATAGCTATATTTGAGTACAAAATGCAATTTGGCCACGCCCACTTTATAGAGAGGCGGATAGGGTATCATACGATCCGTTCCAGACGGATTGTAGCTTTTCTGTATGTTTTCATCATAGTTTTGATCTTTTTGATTTATTTCACTTTCGTATTCTTCCGATGTCTTCTCGTCTGGGTCAGGCCCTTCAGTGTGGTAGGGTCTCTGCACTTTGTGTGGTTGATGGCTCTATTGTGAAGGTAGGCGTTTCTGTTAGTTGCGAGGTCTATTCTGGTATTTAACCTTTTGGGATTTGATGAACCTGTGGTGTTTGAGTGATCCGAGTATTATGGATTAATTCATGGCGGAATTCGCGTCTTGGTGCAGGAATTGGTGTTAGCGCTGTATATGATAAGTTGTACTTTCTAGGAAGAACCAAAGACGGTTGTTGGAATGTTTTCCTAGTGCTAGATTGTGAATGGTTTGCATGCTGAGCTCGGAAATCGACGTTTTGCAATTTTAGGCATAGATGTAGAGCTTGCGGTATGTCAGCATGCTCACGGATACTAAGGCACCTAGGTAAGTTGCCTTTCAACACTCTAACGAATTTATCAAGTGCTTTGTCCCGGTAACACTGACTCATATCCATTGATCCCAACTTATTTAGGATAAGCGACAAGTAGTGGTTAACGGCCTGATAGAATTCAGGGACCGTGCTACTACCATGTAGCAAGGTTGTCATTTGATACTCGACGGTTCGCAAATCTGTCTTGTCGGCATAATGTACAGTAACTCAGACTTTTTTCCCAGTTTAGTGAGGCGTTATAGGACTCTAGGGCAAGGCCTGTGATTTTATTTCTGATAACTGATAGGATCCCATAATACTTGGGTTACTTTTACAATGCTCATAGATTTTGAGTATTCTCTCGACACATTTTTTACCCTATATATAGTTTGATACATAGTTTGTAACTTAGAGAAATAATCGAGATAGGGCCTATAAAACATGTATATTCATGATCAGTGTCAATAGCGAAAACGATTGATATCTGTCCGTCCGTTCGTTCGTATGTCACCGCTTTTTGGGCCTTAAGTTTTGAACTAGGAGGATAAAATTTCGTATTTGGGCTTTTGAGAAAGAAACGCAGTACAAGTGTAAAATTTTTTGAAATCCGTCAACTTTTTCATAACTTCATTAAATTATATGAAACCGAAAAATTTTGTTAAGACCAAATATTTAGGCATTTGGATTCTCTACAATACATTCATACAACTCTTTTCGCCACGCCCACTTTTTGGGGCGTTTTCATCAAAAAACTGATTTTGATGAAATTTTACATATAACATCCTCAAACGTTCGACGTTATCGTTGTACTTCAGTACAAAATGCAATATGGCCACGCCCACTTTATAATAGCTAAATAGAAAGGAGGATAGGGTATCATACGATCCGTTCTAGATGGAATGTAGCTTTTTTGTATGTTTATAACAATGTTACGTAATAAAGATTTTGTTTCTTTTTATACCCTTAGGTATATTAAATTTGACACATAGTTTGTAACATAGAAATAATCGAGGTAGACCCTATAAAGTATATATATTCGTGATCAGCATCAATAGCGAAATCGAATGAGCGATGACCGTCCGTCCGTCCGTATGCCACGGTTTTGGGCCTTAAATTTTGAGCTGGGAGGATGAAATTTCATATCAGGGCTTCTGAGAAAAAGATACAATACACGTGTAAAAATTTTTAAAATCCGCCTACTGACACGCCTACTTTTTTATAACTTCACTAAATTATATGAAACCGAAGAATTTTGTTAAGACTAAATAGGCATTTAGATTCCCTACAATTCACCCGTACAACAGTTTTGGTTGCGCCCACTTTTTTGGGGCGTTTTTATCAAAAAATTGATTTTGATAAAATTTTAATGTAACATCCTCTAACGTTCGACGTTATAGTCATATTTCAGTACAAAATGCAATATGGCTGCGCCCACTTTCTTTGCCTATGGGCTCCGCTTTCTATTTCGGCCTTTTATTGGTCTATGTTTCTCTGTTCCTCCCTTTTCTTGGTTCTCAGTACTGTCTCGATAACGGAAGATATTTTTTCCTATGAGCCGGGACTCGAGATCATCTTTCTTACGGCGTTGTCTGGAGAAAAAATACTTATCTCTGACTCCAATCTGAACCTCTCTACTATCCATCTACTGCAGGTGAAGAAGGTATGGTAAGCGTCGTCTTCCGGGCAGACGCCGTATTGACAGGCTATGCTCTCCACTTTTCCCATTTTGTAGAGGTATTGGTTAAAGTAACCGTGACCACTTAGGAACTGGGTGATGAAGTAGTTCACGTCACCGTGTTCTCGATCGGTCCACGTAGCCACGACCCTTATGAGCCTCGCGGTCCATCTACCTCTCGTTTCATCGTCCCATCTGCTTTGCCACTTTTGTTTGGTAAGCTCCTTCGCCTCTGTAATTGCCGTTTCTGCTTCAACTTCTATCTTCTTGTCGTGTACGTACTTCCTTTACGCAGCCAGGAGATCAATGGGGGTCACTCCGGCTATTACGAGCACGGCTGGTTCAGACACTGTGCGGTAGGAGCTTGCGACACGAAGGGTTCCGCGCCTTTGCACTGCGGCCATCTGCTTTCTGTATCTTTCCTTGTTAAGTGCGTCGGCCCAGATCTCACAGCCATCTACGAGGATGGCGTGCGTGATCGACATAAGAAGTCTTCGTTTACTCATAGTTGGCCCTCCTACGTTTGCCATGATCCTACTAAGAGACGTTGTGATCTTAGCGGCTCGATCGGATGCTGACTTAATCTGCTGCCAGAAGGTAAGTTTGCAGTCCACGATCATTCCCAGGTATTTTACTGCATCCTTACTGGTGATCATATCTGGCCCAACATGAAACTCTAATTGTGTTGGAATTCGCTTCTGGGTCAGGAGCACGATTTCCGACTTCTCCGTTGCTAGACTCAGTCCGTGGTCTGTCATCCAGGTAAGCACCCGTCTCATGACTTGGTTAAGTCTTCTCTCTGCATCATCCGTGGTTTTTGCAGTTATCACCGCGCCGATGTCGTCTGCATACCTTACGAGGAATGTATCTTCTGGCATCTCCATACGAAGGATTTCATCGTAGGAGACGTTCCACAGGTCAGGTCCCAAAATGAACCCTGCGCTGCTCCTGCCGTGATGTCTTTTCTTAGAGATCCCTCTGTGGTGTCATACATCAGTCTCCGGTCTCGAAGGTAGTCCCTTATTATTCGTAAGAGATATTGCGGGATCTTCAAGGTATTTTCCAGAGAGCCTAGCATATCTTCCCACCGGGCTGAGTTGAAGGCATTCCTCACGTCTAGAGCTGCCAGTAGTACTATTTTTCTCGAGTAGTGATTGCCCTGTTGAGCGGTTTGGACTGTCTTAATCACTTCCTCGATTGCTCCTATTGTAGAGCGGCCTTTCCTGAATCCGTATTGTCTTTCAGACAGGTCTCCTGCGCTCTGGACTGATGCTGTGAGGCGTGGCTTTAACATATTTTCCAGGAGTTTGCCTGCTGTGTCCAACATACACAGTGGTCTGTAGGCTGTTGGGGATTCCGGATCTCCTTTCCCTTTGTTGATCAGAACCAAGCGCTGCGTCTTCCATTTTTAATTTTTTTTTCATTTTTACTGCATTTTATTGATAAATTCATTAATTCTAGACAAAAGTGCTTAAAACTAGCTTAACTAACTTAACTATGTAATGACTAACTTACTGGCTCTGTATGAGTGCTCTAAGCTAAACTTAACTCTTAACCTATGTCTTTCGACGTAGTAATTACTTATTTATTTTTATTTTACTTTTAATTTTGATTTTCACAAAGAAAATGAGTTTTGGAAAAACTTTGTAAATGAATTCTTTTTGTTTTTATATAAAACTTAAAGCTACTTAAACTACCTTAAAATAAATAAATAAATCTTAACCTACCTAACTATAATCGTAATTATACCCTATCCTAAGGGTATATTAAGTTTGACACATAGTTTGTAACATAGAGAAATAATCGAGATAGACCCTATAAAGTATATACATTCGTGATCAGCATCAATAGCGAAATCGATTGAACGATGACCGTCCGTCTTAAATTTTGAGCTAGGACGATGAAATTTCATATCTGGGCTTGTGAGAAAAAGATACAGTACAAGTGTAAAAATTTTTTAAATCCCCCCACTGCCAGGCCCACTTTTTCATAACTTCACTAAATTATATGAAATCGAAAAATTTTGTTGAGACCAAATATTTGGGCATTTAGATTTCCTACAATTCATCCATACAACACTTTTAGTCACGCTCCCTTTTTGGGGGCGTTTTCATAAAAAACAGATTTTCATGAAATTTTACGTTTAACATCCTCAAACGTTCGACGTCGTATTTCAGTACAAAATGCAATATCACCTCGCCCACTTTATAAGGGCTACATAGCAAGGAGGATAGGGTATCATACGATCCGTTCCAGACGGATTGTAGCTTTTGTGTATGTTTAAATACTATTTTTTTTCCCCGCTTGCTGTGTTGTATTTAGCAACCGCAAAACACAACCAGCACATAGGCCTACCTTAAAACTACGTAAGCCGGCCAGTGTTTATATGTAGAAACACAATATAAATAAAAACATACAGAAAAGCTACAAACCGTCTGGAACGGATCGTCTGATACCCTATCCTCCTCTCTATAAAGTGGGCGTGGCCAAATTGCATTTCGTACTCAAATATGGCTATAGCCTCGAACGTTTGAGGATGTTACATGTAAAATTTTATCAAAATCGGTTTTTTGATGAAAACCCCCCCAGAAGTGGTCGTGGCCAAAGGTTTTGTATGGGTGAATTGTAGGGAATCTGAATACGTAAATATTTGGACTTAACAAAATTTTTCGGTTTCATATAATTTAGTCAAGTTATAAAAAAGTAGGCGTGGCAGTGGGCGGATGTAAAAAAAATATACACTTCTACTGTATCTTTTTGTCAGAAGCCCAGATATGAAATTTCAGCGTCCTAGTTAAAAAGTGGGCGTGGCCAAAACTTTTGTATGAGTAGATTGTAGGGAGTCTTAATGCCTAAATATTTGGTCTTAACAAAATTTTTCGGTTTCATATAATTTAATGAAGTTATGAAAAAGTGGGCGTGGCTGTGGGCGGATTTCAAAAATTTTTACACTTGTACTGTATCTTTTTCTCAGAAGCCCAGATATGAAATTTCATCGTCCTAGCTCAAAATTTAAGGCCCAAAACCGTGGCATACGGACGAACGGACGGTCATCGCTCATTCGATTTCGCTAATGATGCTGATCACGAATATATATACTTTATAGGGTCTACCTCGATTATTTCTCTATGTTACAAACTATGTGTCAAATTTAATATACCTAAGGGTATAAAAAGAAACAAAATCTTTATTACGTAACATTGTTATAAACATACAAAAAAGCTACATTCCATCTAGAACGGATCGTATGATACCCTATCCTCCTTTCTATTTAGCTATTATAAAGTGGGCGTGGCCATATTGCATTTTGTACTGAAGTACAACGATAACGTCGAACGTTTGAGGATGTTATATGTAAAATTTCATCAAAATCAGTTTTTTGATGAAAACGCCCCAAAAAGTGGGCGTGGCGAAAACTTTTGTATGAGTGGATTGTAGGGAGTCTGAATACCTAAATATTTGGTCTTAACAAAATTTTTCGGTTTCATATAATTTAATGAAGTTATGAAAAAGTTGGCGTGGCTGTGGGCGGATTTCAAAAATTTTTACACTTGTACTGTATCTTTTTCTCAGAAGCCCAGATATGAAATTTCATCGTCCTAGCTCAAAATTTAAGGCCCAAAAAGCGGTGACATACGGACGGACGGTCATCGCTCAATCGATTTCGCTATTGGAGCTGATCGCGAATATATATACTTTATAGGGTCTATCTCGATTATTTCTCTATGTTACAAACTATGTGTCAAACTTAATATAGCCTTAGGATAGGGTATAATGACTTTTGAAGGACCGCGTTTTTCCCTTCCTCTATTGTTCGTGTAAGGGCCTCTTCGTTAAGTCCGTCTACTTTCCAACTCGGCGCTCGCCTTTGATTTCTGTACGAAACACGGCTGTCTGTCTGTAGATCAAAGGCGATGTATTGGTGGTCGCTGCCGGTGAAATCTTCGATGACCCTCCAGTTTTGGATACATCTATATATTGATTCCGACGCAAAAGTTACATCCGGGATCGTTTCGCTATATCCGGGTCGTCTGAAGGTGGATGTGTTACTGGTGTTCATCACGTTAAGCCCTAGTCTTGCGGCCATCTCGAGTATTTGCCTTCCTCTTGAATCCGTATAGGGCATTCCCCATTCTAGGGCCTTGGCGTTAAAATCTCCAGCGACAAGGATTGCACCTCCAATATCCCGCGCAGTGTCCTCCAGATCGTCAAGCTTTCGTCGGAAATCGCTTACGCTTTCGTTGGATGTGAGGTAGCAGCTGATTATCGTCACTTTCTCACATTTAACCCACATAAAACCTCTTCCTACACCATGGCTTTTTATGGGATCTGATCTCACGTCCGGTATCCATATAGCAGCAGTCCCGAGAGAGTCCGCTATCCAGCCGGGTCCATCTCTATTTTTGTATTGCTCGCTGATGATTACAATATCAATCTTCAGATCGAGTCTGAGTTGACTTAGCAGATCATTGGCCGTTCGGCTCCTATGGAGGTTTCCTTGTAGGATTCGCATCATTGCACATTGTTCTTCTTCTCCTTTTCAAGTGCCTCTCTGAACACCCGACACGTACCTGATCCCGGTATATGAGCTAACAAGTCTGGGCTTAGATTTAGTTCTGAGCAAAAAAAACACTTCGCGCTCTCCTTGCAGTCAGCCCTTTGGTGACCTTTTTCTCCACATTTGAAACAAAGTCCTTGACTCCTTCGGTTTGACCCTTTGCACATTGCTTGCCTATGCCCATAGCCAAAGCATTTGAAGCAGCGTGTGACGACCACTCTCTGACGCACTCTGCACTGTACCCAGCCGATTTTTAATCGAGAGGCTTTCAGTAGTTCGTTTGCTGATCGTATGTTCAGCTGAACTAAGGCCATCCTTTGTGGTCTTCTATTCGCTTTAAACAAAGTGATCTGAAGGTCAATTTCGGGTTTGTCCATGTCCCTTATTTCTAGCGTTATCTTGGGCTCCAGATGTCGAATGTTTGCTTTGTCTCCCAGAATAGCTCTGAGGGATGAACTGAAGCATTCCTTTCCTTTGGATTTCGCCGCGAATTCCATCAGAACGTCGCCAGATCTTGTTTGACGTACGGTCTTTATTTTGGTTCCCGTGGCATCTGGATTGGCCTTACAGCGTATTTCCCGTAGTATTTCAGCATACGTTTCTGTTCCTCTGGGCTTTATGAGGATAGCAGGGGGTTTCAGTTTCGGCTGCCTCTTCTTCTTTCGCTTTCTATGGTTAGGTGCGGTGCTGCTGACCGTACTTTCTTTCTTTTCTGGAGCGGATGATTTCGCCAGATCGGCATTGGCTTCCTTTTCCGTTCTTGTACCTCTCAGTTGCTGCTTCTTTTGCTGCACTGGGTCGGTTGCAGTTCCTCTACCTTCTTGCTGATTGATGTCCCTCCTACTGGGAGTTACCAGTGGGGATTCTGAGTTGCCATATCTCGGAGTTTTCGTCTTCCTTTGTAAGCGGACTTGATGGTGGTCTCTTTTTTGTTTCAGGGCTTGCCTTTGGTGTCCTGTCGCTGGCCTCTGGTCTTTCTTTTTGTTTTCTATTGGCTAAGGTAGTCTGAAGAATTCTCCGGTCAGCGTCCCATACTTTTTGGAGTGAGCTTATAATGTCCACAGACTCCTCGAGTTCAGCTAAGCCCTTCTTCACATCCGTACTTATATTTCGCTGTCTGTCAGTAGCTAGTTTCATCCTTTTAATGATGTCTTTGCATTTCTGCAGCTCGTTCTCCATCGTATTTCCTGACAATCGCGTTTCAGTTGCAGTCGGTTGTTTAACAAGATGGTCGTTCCTGGTGACTTCAAGTTGGGAAGCGCTGGCTGGAGCGGGAGGTGCTTCTCGGGGTCTCAGGTTGTCCAGCCTTGGGCTTAGCTTGCCTTGTGATCGGTGGGGACCTCTGTAACCGTGAGCTCTTTTGAAACGGGTTTCCCCTATCTACACTTGTAGCAATACGGTCCGTGGGAGCCAAGTGTTCTACTCCCAGGGCGACGTTGGTGATATCATTATTAGTATTAGTATTGCGGTCATAGGATGACGACGTCCCGTGGCCCGCGTGCACAACCCTGGCAGACGCCAGTACGGGATCCGATTCCCTGCACCGTATCAATATTTATCTTACTCCTTAACTCTTCCATGGTTTTGGTTTACATTCTGTGTTCCTTCACATAGACTCCTCCTCCCCCTCTCTTACGAGAGTGGGCCCCGGGCTTGTCACCGGCGTAGCGGAGTTTTGCGAACCATCATGGAAGCACTGCTAAAAATGCTGATAGCTTCTCGGTAAATCGCCTTTGCTGCCTCGTCGTCTTCGGCACTTCCGATAAAATCATCCATATAGAAGCTCGTATTTTTTTCCCGCGGCGTCCTTTTGCGTTTCAGATTGTAGCTGAGCTTTGTTGATTAATTCCTTAATCATGCAACCCAGAATGTAAGGACTGCTCTTAACACCAAACGTCAGACGTGTCATACGGTAAGTCTTTATGGCTGATAGACTCGCACTATTGAATATTTTTTCGGCAAACCACAGAAATCGTTGGCTATCCCTATCTGCTGGATGAAGCATTATCTGCAGAAACGTCTTTTCAATATCCGCGACGATTCCAACCTTGCCAACACGAAAATTGAGCAAAATTGCCCAAAAGAGCTGACAAACGGTTCTCTACTTCTAAAAAATCGTTGAGCGGTAGATGGTTAGGCGCGTGTGACGATGCATCGAATACGATGCGCAATTTCGTTGTCTGTTTATCTTCTCTATACACCGGGCGGTGCGGTAGATAATAAACTCGATTTTCACTAACTGGCGTTTCTGGAACGGTTTCTGCAACACCGTTGCTCATCATTTCTCGCATCGATGCATCATATTCAACAATCCTACCAGCTGACCATAGTTTCCGAGCGAAAGACTGTAGTCGCACTAAGGCGCTCGTTCGGTTGTCGTGTAGGGTATCCGATAATGGTTTCCAAGGAAGAGATGCCTCTAATCTATTACCCTTTCTACGAATATGTGGAAATACATCATGACTTACACTCTTTTTGCCCTCAGGAACTATTCCAAGGACATCAAGCTGTCATAATCTTTGCACATCTTCACAGATACAAACGTTTAGAGATGTTGTGGGCGAAGAATCAGCTACGTTCATAGTCGACGGTCCTTGGATTGTCCATCCTAAAATTGTATTGATCGCGGTTAACTTTACTGTGAGACGCTTGTGTTCACCAGTTGCAAACTGCCAATATGTGTCCGCTCCTACTAGCATGCTGATTCCATCCTCCATTTGTAAAATTACTGTTATACTCGTACGTATTTTTCGCGCTAGACGTGGTATGCCATCTAAGAGCATATGTCCAAACTAACTCACCACATATAAAATTTTATCAAAATTATTAGAGCCGTTTTCCATCCTCCGTTTTTCCACTTCCACTAACCTGGTAGGGGCTTGTCAGTTCCAAGGGCAATTAAATCTAAACGATGCACTCCAACTACAGGCAATTCGAGTCGTCGGGCCAGCGTTGATTTGACGAAAGACAGTTGACTTCCTCCAACCATCACGATGCGCACAAACTTAGGCAGAGTAGAAAATTCACTGCTAATGTACGCACACGCCGTTTGTAAGTATACTTTACCCTGTCGTATTTTTTCCGTGGTGAACAAATTTAAGGAAGAGGCACTTTCGAAAGTTCTATTTGTTTTTTTTTGAGAGAGAGAGAGAGAGAGAGAGAGAGAGAGAGAGAGATTATTTATTTTTATTCTTATAAATTCATAAATTAATAAAAAAAAACTTAATACAATATAGATGAAATACTTCAAACAAAATATAAGAAAGGTTGGTGACATTCAGTATTTATATACAATTAAAAAATAGATTAAAATGCCACTTCAATTGGCTGAGGTAATACATACATAGTAAAATAAATTGGGTGGGGTGACCCTTTAAGAATTCAAAAAAATAAACTTAAACATTACAATAAGCAAGATCCAAAAAAATAATTCAAAGCAAACAAAAAAAATTTAAGGTACATCTAAAAGTGCAAAAATAAAAGAAAATAATGAAAGCAAATATTAGACCAAAACATTCGAAATACGAGATTCTAACGCAACATAATCAGAAGAGCCACAATTTTACACGCTTTAGGAACGTTCCAGGTATTGTTATCGTCCTGATAGACTGAGGGAGTTCATTAAATAACCGATAAGATAAAACCGAAAAAAAAAATACGTAAGCAGTCGTGCGGAAATGGGGTACAGATACAATACTTGACAGGTTAGCACGCAGATTGTAACAGGAAATTAAACGAAAATTACGATTACCAGACTTCATAAAGAATAATTTTAACACCTTAAAACAATACAAATGACGAACGGGAAGAATTTTCAGGGCACAAAATAAAGGAAAGCTAGAATGTCTACCAGACTTTCGACAAATTTTTCTAGGACATATTTTTGCAAAATCAGCAGTGGTTGTATTTTATTTCCATATTGTAACTTAGAATGGAAAATACCATAATAAATTGTTTTTAAGAGCTTGGTAGAGCATAAGTTACGCTAATAATAAAAATGACGGAGGGTGCAACGAAAATATTTTTTCAGAGTATCAGCGTGATTCGCAAAACTCATCCTAGAATCAAAAGTAATATCCAAATATTTAAATACATCAACTCTTTCTGCTAGGAAACATTTATCACTACAGGTTAGATTATAACAAAACGAAGGAGACGAAGAACCAGAACCAAAAATTCATTTGGAGAGTTTATATCTTTGACACTCCGGTGCATGGTAGAAGACATTTGCATCCAAATAGCATGAGGAAGATAAGCTGAAAAACATTATCTTAGTTTTTGAGCTTATTACTAAATGATGTTCAGCAAACCAGTGTCTCAATAAACTTAGATCCCAATTAACATCAGAAACTAGATCCAAAGTGAAAGGAAACCAATGTCATCAGCAAAGGCAGTTGGTGAACCCTTGAAACTAAGAGCAAAGAGTGAATTGATATATACCAAAAACAGGATAGGACCTAAGACAGAGCCTTGAGGAACACCCAAGTTAAAGAATCTTATTTCACTCCTTACATCATCTATCTTCACTCTTTGAGATCTATTTTCAAGATAAGACTGAAACCAGCGGAGCATGAAACCACGAAATCCTGTTTTTTCCAATTTTCTCAACAAGATATTGTGGTTTACCATGTCAAATGCTTTGGTAATGTCAATGAATAAACCTGCCGTACATTTTTTCTCATCGAGATGTGACATTATAAGAGAACAAAACTGTAGCAGCGCATCTTCCGTCGACTTGCCTTTTAAAAAGCCAAATTGATTTGGACTGAAAAACTTATTTCTCACTCACTATTCTAGTTCTCAATAGTTTTTCAAAAATTTTGCTAAAAACAGAAAGAAGTGAGATGGGCCTGTAGTTACTGATATCTGCAGCAGAGCCTTTTTTGAGTAAAGGAATGACATCAGCACATTTAAGACTAACAGGAAAAATACCTTCGAACACGCAACGATTATAAACATAAGCCAAGACGTCCACAATGAAACATGCAGTGTTTTTCAGGACAAAATTTGAAATACCATCACCTCCGCATGAAGTCGAATTAGGTAAAGTTCCAATAATTTTCAAGATTTCGAAAGAGGTTATAGGTTGAAAGACAAAACTACTACTGTGCGACGGTTCAACACAACCACAAATGGAAGGACAAGTAAAACAAAGTGATTGTACAGGACTCGGTTGTAGATTGCAGCCGACATTAGCAAAATAACAATTAAAAGCATTAGCAATAGCAAGCTTGTCATAAATTTCACAGTTATCAACACGTAAAACAGTAGGTTTTTTTTAGAAGAATTCGTTTTATTCAACAAGCTAGTAACAACTCTCCATTCATTTCTTAAATTCCCCTGGGCAGAGCTGAATTCAGCACGGTAATAGTTATCGCGGCAAATAGGAATCTCTCTTTTTAGTTCGATACACAATTTCTTATACCTTCTTTTAAGACCCTGGTTATCAGGATACCTTTCGCATTTTAATCTTAATTTGTTTTTACCTATAACTTTGTTTAATAAGGAACGAGATATCCAAGGTTTAAGTCTTTTAGCCGATTTTGTAGAAGACAGAAATACGGAACAAGTTAAGATACATATGCTTTCTAAGCGAATCAAAAAAGATTGTAAAAGCAGAAGAAGAATTGCTACAAGCAAAAACATCTTTCCACGACTCATGGCATAAATTGTTTTTTAGTTTAATAAAGTCAACAGTGACTTTTCTATGCGACGAATTAGAGGATCCACTATCT
The DNA here is from genome assembly GCA_905220385.1 of Xylota sylvarum. Classification (NCBI taxonomy): domain Eukaryota; kingdom Metazoa; phylum Arthropoda; class Insecta; order Diptera; family Syrphidae; genus Xylota; species Xylota sylvarum. The sequence goes on along the minus strand of LR999958.1, from coordinate 72,510,779 downwards.
CTAGTTTTTGAGATTGATACTATGAGTCCCGTCATACAGTGATCAGTAATTTTAAAACCGGGCATAAAATAGTCGTTCTTCTCAAAGTCATGTATCCAAATTTCAGACAATTAAAATGTGTAACAAGAGATGAAAAGTTTTCTCTCATGCTTTGAATGTTTTGGTGAACAATAAAAAAATTATCATTGCAGTAGGAACTATTCTTTAAGACATTATCACAGTTGGAATTATTAAAATTGGAGGTAGGAAAGTCATCAAATAAATCTGTATCAAAATTCATTAATTAGCATAGAAAAAACAGAAGCACTAAATGAGTGCAAGATCATTAAAAGATTTAATAGAGATGACTTTTCCCCCCCCTCAACCTTTCTTATGAGAATTTGATTATTATTAAACCATACGTATTTGCCGCCTTTCTGCTTCATTCCTTCTTTCGTCTTCCTTAAGAGAGCACGAGTAAACTTCATAAGAGAATCACTGGTTGATTGCGTTGGCGTGGAATTTTCATTAAGTTTTGCAAACAATGGGTCGCACATAGTCGTTGCGTGGCGACCATTACATGTTTTGCAGACTTTAACTTTGCAGATCTTTGAATTGTGGCCTATGGTACAACAGCGATAACAACTGCCTTCGTTTTTAAGCAACTGCTTCTTTTCCAGTCCTTGGTACAACAGCAATCCTTTGTTTGGTGACCGACAGCGTTGCAAAATAAACAGCCTTCCTTCTTGTCAGCAGCAAACAACCCTAAAACCGTTTTGACAGGTCTGCTATTTGGCGCGTTTGAGTGAGACGGTTGTGGTTTTGCTTCATTGACCTTCTCTAAGGATTCAACTTCTCGCTTTAAGAATTGTAGCAAACATTTAACTTGCTTTTCACCGATAAAATTGGAAGAATTTAGTGAGTCCGATGATTTGCTTGCCACATCGTCTTCATTCTCGACACGAGAAGTAGAAGGATTTGAAGACGAATCCTCATAGCAAAACCCCCTTTAAGATCATAAAATAATTCGCCGATGGAATACCTAATGCAGCAAGCGAGCGAGTAGAAGCAAGTACCGACGTGTACAGTCATCTCAATGCAATTACGTCAGCTTTACTAGTTACCGGTTGAATTGACAGCAATTGTTGCATAATATAATCCACAATTTTTTCATTATTGCCATACTCTTCTTTCAATAGTGTAATAGCGGTAGTATAATTAACCTCGGTGGGAGTGAGACCAGCTAATGTCTCAGCTGCTTTACCAACCGAAACTGTTTCGAGGTAATTAAATTTATCAATTGTACTGAGAGAAGTATTGTCATGCACAAGAACACGGTATTGCTCCCAAAACGGTACCCACTCTTTAAAATCACCAGAAAACTTTTGGGTTGCAATTTTTGTAGTTTAACTGCACTGGCTGAGGAGTGTGGCGATAATGTTGTTGAAGTGGAGTCATGTGGAGTTTTGTCTGTTGCAGGTAGACACTGGCACGCCGTAATTTAGTAAGACGGCATTTTAAGCGGGTAATCGTTGCAATAGCCTTGTCCACATACTCGGCAATGGCATCAGCTTCCTTCACCAGATCGTCCTGCTTTAATAAAGGGACTACTTAAGCATTGGCTTTACGTAAGCTTTCATGCGCGGCAGTTAATCGATCAAATAGAAAGGTCAATTCTTTTGCGATTTCGTCAAGGTTATCTGAGTTAGCCCGAATTGTCAAATTACCGGATTTTAAATAGTCGGTCCCGCTGTTTTATTAATTTGGTCACTTGACCACTGTAAGAAGCGCGGCTTGCTAATTCCATTTTTCTCGATACGCGTGAAATTATATTAATGTAATTTACAATAAAAGGCAGTTTAATTCACATTTCATATTTACAAAGCAAATTGGTTTAAGTCCGTCGCGCGCTAAATCAGAACTAACTAATTTCTTTCTTCAATATGTGTAGAATAATGAAGTAATAGAATAAATGAAATAGAAATGTAGTAACAGATTTTTAACAGGGCCGATCTCGATTATTTCTCTATGTTACAAACTATGTGTCAAACTTAATATACCCTTAGGATAGGGTATAAAAAAGGAACTGACTCCGCTCATTATCAGAATTTGATTCATACTGGTTACTGATACGTAAATCTTTCGTTGCGATATGATGTACCTCAGCTGAAGTCGATGTTTGACTCCTGTACGTATTTGATTTCATAATGTTGTCCATTATTTGAGTTTCTTCGAATGCTGTTGCGATGGATTCTACTTCTTTCAATGCAGGGTTCTTTATTTGTGTAGCCGCTATTTGCACTTGATCGTGAAGTGTATAAAAGGTTATCGTGTAACAAATCACGTATTCAGCATATGCCATCTTGCAACTATCATTTGTGCAGCTGAATTCACAATGTTTTGTTAGCCCATTCAGATCCGCAATCCACTCACCGTATGATTGACCAGTTGCCATTTGGTGTAGTAAAACATACAGAAAAGCTACAATCCGTAGTCCGTCTGTCTGTATGTCACCACTTTTTGGGCCTTAAATTTTGAGCTAGGAGGATGAAACTACATATCTGGGCTTCTGAGAAAAAGATGCAGCACAAGTGTAAAAAATTTTGAAATCCGTCCGTTGCTACGCCCACTTCACTACATTATATGAAATCGAAATATTTTCTTAAGACCAAATATTTAGGTATTCAGATTCTCTACAATTCACCCATACAACAGTTTTGGCCAAGTCTACTTTTTGGGGGCGTTTTCATCAAAAAAACAATTTTGATGAAATTTTATATGGAACATCCTCAAACGTTCGAAGTTATCATTGTAATTCAGTAAAAAAAAAATGGAATACGGCCACGCCCACTTTATAGGGGCTCGATAGGATGGAGGATAGGGTATCATACGATCCGTTCCAGACGGATTGCAGCTTTTCTGTATGTTTTTATGTAATTACTGTTATGATACAGATTTTAGATTTAAGTGGTAGTGTTGAGGGATATTTTGACCCGGCGGCCACATGAGCAAATTCTGGCATGGCACACATACAAACTTTTGCTACTTGCCCATCAACTGCTATGGAATTTTACACGCTAGTAGCAAAGTAAGTAATTTGACAGCAGAATTTATAAATGAATCCTGAGAGCAACTGGAAGCAACTCGAGCAGTAGTCACAGCAAGTACACAAATATTAATTTGACAGATAGTACATATAAGCTCCTTGCTTGCCAGAACGTGCTCGTGAGACCGCCGTGCCTGGTAAAGAAAAATTGGAGTACACTACAAAATAAAATGCACGACTGGATCGTAAGCAGAGTTGTTCAAATTCACGTAAAAGTCTTTTTTACATATTTTACGTTTAAACGAGTACAAAAAGCGTAAAAAGTGTAAAAAAGTAGAAAACACGTAAAAAACGTAAAAAAACGTAAAAAAGGTAAACATGTGTCACAAGACGTCAAAATGGCAATACGTGTCAGTTAGCTGTCACATCAATGACAGTCAACTCTATTGTATCTTGTATCTTCAAAAAGCATGTTTTGTGTGCGTACCCATACCCATTAAAAAATAAATATAACTGATTAAGGTAAGTTTTATTCATGAATATCTACAACATAATACACTACACTAAATTTCCAAAGAATGATAGGACGGCCAAAGACGACCAATTTTGAAGAAAACCATTTCATTTTATTGAGGGATGGAAAAAAATATGGAGCTTTTTGCAATATTTGTAAAAAAACATTGCAGAATACATCCCAAACAAGGCTGTTAGCTCATCGGTAGTTATTTAATTTCTCTGATGTTATTTGAATGCAATACTTAAATCTTTTTTTCACTAGGAAAAGATGTTTAAATCCTGCAAACACAATTTCATCTGAAAACTTTTATGTGGATATTTCTTCTGGAAGTTCACAAATTGTCTTGGTAATTTCCACATGAATATATTCATATGTACGTATATGAAGATATATTCCATGCTTCACTTACGGACTGCCCGATTTGATATTGACTACATATTTTGTTAATAGAGTTAAAACTAATTAACTATCAATCGTCAAATCCTCATGTGAATCATTATATTTATTGTATTTAAGGATAAGAAAAATATCTTACATTTCAGGAAGAACTCTCACACAATTCATCAATGATGTCTACCAGTGAAAGTGTAATTTCTATTGAAGAAAATACTGAATATAATTTGGAGGAAGAAGCCCATTCATTGCCATCCATATCTACATACATCATCATCTTCTTTACTGACAGAGTCGAGCTCTTCATCAACATTTGCTAAACCAAAACTACCAACAAAAAAGTGTCCTAAACGTGAAAAAACACCAAATTTGAATACGTTTCTAGATCGCTTGAAACCCGATGAGAAAAAAGGAATTGATATTGCTATTGCTACCTTCTTTTTTGGATGCAATATTCCTTTACAAAATATACATAGAGTCAGAGCATTTTAAAAGTATGATAAAAAAACTTAGACCATCGTACGCAGATATAATACCCAAACGTAAGATCTTGTCAGCTTTTGGACGAGGCGTATGAAAATTGTGTAGCAGAATCTAAATCAACTAATCAAACGGATTCTGTGCTATTGATAGATGGTTGGAAGAATTCATCAAGCAACAGCAAAACGATTGTAACAAAGTTACACAATTCTCAAGGAAAACGTGCATTTTTGAATGCTTGGGATTTCAGCGGTGAGGCTGAAACAGCTGAAAGGATCTCCAATATAGTTTACGATTCAATGGACAATGGACAAGTGTACAACGCATCCTTTTATGCAGTTGTTTCAGATAACGCCAGTGTTATGTTACGTATGGGCAAAAATGTGGGACACGTTCTGTGGCATTCACGATGTAATAGCCATATAGGAAATTTGTTAGCTAAAAATGTTGTTGACAAAGATCTAGCTGACAAGGTTAATATGATTTTGAGGGAATTTAAAAATCCTGACCTTGAAAAGGCAATTTTGTTAAAAGGCGGAAAAAGGTTCAAATTATCTTGTCAAACACGTTGGTGTTCATATCGCGATAGTTTTGAAAGCTTTTTAAGTAACTTACAGCACCTGAAACAAATTATTACGGACGGAAAACCAAAAAAATTAAAACTTCAATCTCAAAACTTATATTTGATGAAGAATTTGTTGATATTAAAGTAAGCCAAGAAATGATGGAGCCTATTTGTGAGCTAATTAATAAGTGTCAGAGCATGAACACAAACATATCAGAAGCTGCGTATATGTGGCTTTCTTTTAAGTTTAAGGATCAATTCCGGGATAAAATGTTCGCACCATTTTTGGAAAGGCAAGCAATGGCGCTTACTGATATTACATTGATTGCCTTTTATCTCAATCCATTCTATGACAATTGTTTATTAACGCTCATTTGGCAATCATAAACAAATTTCTTTTGACAGAATTAAATGGAAACGGTATTGAAAGCTGGCACTATTACCGTGAGAAAAGTGATATATTTGAAATTTTATATCAGAAAGATATTAAAAAGGCATCTGTATTCTGGAGTACAGCTAAAATTCATCACCCACAATTAGCAACTTTGGCTTTGAAACTGCTCAATATTCCAGCTTCTTCTGCTCAAATTGAACGAGTTTTTTCTAATTGGGCTCAAAATCATACTCCATTACGAAATAGACTGACATTTCAAAGGTCAAAAAAACTAATTCATGTTTATTTTACATTAAATTCTTGTAAAAAGAATTTCGATCATATAGAAATAGAAAGTGATGACGAATAAATAAAAAAAAATTTTCATAAATGTTAATTTTATTTACTGAGGTATAAGAAAAATTAATATATGTATATTTATTCTAATGAAAAATTGGTTGGCTTTAGTAGCTGATTATGCCTGTTTTTAAGAATTACTACACAAAATGAGGATTTTTTACGTTTTTTACCTTTTTTACATTATGATTATAGAAAATGAGTCGCGTAAAAAACTAACGTAAAAAAAGTAAAAAAACGTAAAGTAAAAAGCCGAACAACTCTGGTCGTAAGTACTTGCACCTTAATGCTATAAGTTGACAATCTTATAAGCGCACAAAATTCAAGTCTTGTTCTTCTTATGCATATATAAGAAAGTGGGCGTGTCATTCTGTATTTTTGAGGGCACTATCATGATAACTTTTAACGGAAGTTATATGCAAAATTTCATTGAAAGAACATAAAAACACCCCAAAAAGTGGGCGCGGTCCTTTATTATGTATGAGTGATTTAAAAGGATTGAATTCAATTTTAAATCAAAATATAAATATACTGAAAAGTCTTAAAAACTGGGCGTGACGGTTTCATAATCTAGTACGCCATATTTTTACATATGCCTAATATTCCTTAGTTATTAATTTTAAGTCCAATCGCTGAAGAAATACATAGCTGATAAACAGCCAAATTCTAAAATTACCGTTATACGCATTTTTGCGCAAAACGTGGTATGCCACCTAACAGCATATTGCAAACTAACTTCCATATGAAATTTTTATTTAAATTTTTAAAATCGTTAGAGCCGTTTTCGAGAAAATCCTTTTTTAGTGAAATTGGGCTTAAGTAAAGTACTCTTAATTTTGAGGTTAGAATGAAAATTCCAATCTTACCTTTATGGATTATGTCACAGACCCCAGATATAAGTTTGAAGCAAATCCGTCAATCCATTTAGGCTGCAGTCGAATAGACAGACAGACAAACCGACAGGCAGACAGACAAACAGGCGGACCCACTTTTTTGGACTTCTCTATTCTGATAATGTCAAGTTTGATAAAAATCTCAAGTCCGAAAATTTTCACGAAACCAATACTTGCCCTATAGGTACTACATACATATATGTATGTATGGATATAGTAGATGCAAGTTAAAAAAATATAGTGCAAGAAATAGACGATTTGGCATATTATGAGTGAAAACTAAAAAAGTGTCCCGAAAGTCGCCAAGATTTGGAAAAAGTGTCCAATTTCGGCATTTTTCAAAAAGTAGTCGCCTACCGGCAACCCTGGTTTGAAAATATAAATTTTTCATTTGAATTTCTGCTCGTCGAACATCCGAAAATGAGGTTCTGAGATGAGCTTGATTTTTGTTCCCTGCTTGTAATGCCTTTTGCTTGACGTTTTGGTTTTCTTTTATCATGGATTCCACCCGTTTCTGCTATCTGTCCAAAATCCTTGTTTGCGTGGCTTCGGCCATACTCTCCAAACCTCCAAATCTTCCTCGCCAGTGAAGTAATTAGACGTAGTTACGTTTGCATATCTTTACCACAATCCAATGAAATTCAATGCATAGAGATATCTACATTATATTCGATGGCTATTAACCTATTGTATTATAAATTTAAGTGTAAAGATGATGGCGTCGATGTATCCGTCGGCGCGGCCGCAAGAGAAGTGAGTGAAGTTGTGTGTGCTGGCTGTGGTGCAGTTGTGTACAATGGCTGCTTTACACTTGGCTTCTTTATTACGATTAAGGTGTTAGGATCACAACAACAACTATTCGTGTTGTGCGTGATATACTCTCACGAATGGAAGGAGCCTACTGTAAAATTCCGTGCCCGAAGGTAAATTTTTGTTCGAGACATTTTTATAACTGTTATAGGGTCAGTTGAACAGAATGGAAACACTTTCGCTTTTTTTTTTACAACAATATTCTAGAAAAAATATTTTAATATTCTGAAATTTAATGATATTAAAGAAACGTCCGAAATTGTACTTTTGATGAGTAATTCGCACTATTAAAGCCGTGAAGTACAGAATTATCGCGTTTACGTTTACCCCACCGTTGGTTATATTTCCTCTAGATTTTTTAAAGTCATTGGGTAAATGAGAACAACGCGTTCCCATTTATAACTACCCCATGTTTATTTTACTCCAACTGACTATACTCTCGGATGTTTGTCAGCTCCTCGTAAGAGGCGGGGCCATGAAATAACGTTTCGTGTTGCCTGGGGATCGAACCTTGAATGATACATACATACAGACATATAAGTATATATACATATGTGCGTAGGCGGTAAATAAGTATGTACATATGTACGTATGTTTTAAAATTATGGCATTGCATTTTTGGAAAATTTCTCTATTTTTTTTATTTACTTTGTTCAATTTCTTTCAGGTATTCGATGACGTAGCTGTTGAACTCTCAATGGCTATTCTCCAGTTCTTTAATAGCAGTCCAAATGAGGAACAAGTTTATCGGGCACTAAGAGCTCTAGTACGATTCTTAGAAGTAAGTATTTTAGTTTACATATTGTATATACTACGTGCCATATATGTATCAATGCAGGTACATACATACATAGTTGTAATGAGATAAAACTACATACATATATTGACATCACTGCCATATGCCATGTCGCCACTATTTTGACTTTTTACCGCTTCTTCGCAAGCTTTCTCACTTCCCATAAAACAAACATACAGAAAAGCTACAATCCGTCTGAGACGGATCGTATGCTACCCTATTCTCCATCCTATCGAGCCCCTATAAAGTGGGAGTATTGCATTTTCTTTACTGAATTACGATGATAACTTCGAACGTTTGAGGATGTTGCATGTAAAATTTCATCAAAATCAGTTTTTTGATGAAAACGCCCCCGAAAAGTGGGCCTGGCCAAAACTGTTGTATGGGTGAAGTGTACGGAATCTGAATACCTAAATATTTGGTCTTAACAACATTTTTCGGTTTCATATAATGTAGTGAAGTTATGAAAAAGTGGGCGTGGCAGTGGGCGGATTTCAAAAAATTTTACACTTGTACTGCATCCTTTCTCAAAAGCCCAGATATTAAACTTCATCCTCCTAGCTCAAAATTTAAGGCCCAAAAAGTGGTGACGGACGGACATGGCTCAATCGTTTTCGCTATTGATACTGATCATGAATATATGTATATATTTTATAGGGTCTATCTCGATTATTTCTCTATGTTACAAACTATGTATCAAACTTAATATACCCTTAGTATAGGGTATTATGATCTAAAATGTGTCCTCATGGAAAGGAAACTGACTCAACATTTCCTTCATTAGCATTTCTTTGAATTTCCTTCTTACATACATATGTACTTATGTGTTTCAGAGCAGCGTTATTGGTTTCTTATTTTTACAGTCTATCTAACTGCCGAAACACAATGGCGTAGCTGTGACGATAGTAGTGACGGTAGTACCTGTCGGATTGAGTAGCGCTACGTACTAAGCATGAGCTCACAATAAAGTGACGCGTTTATGTAAAATAAAGTCAGCTGACTGAACACTAAACATTTTACATTAACATTTTTCATACAGCGGATGGCTTAAATTTCATTGATTTGCTCTATCCTTTGTCAAATAAATGCATTTCTCTATGTCAAATAAATCTAGATAGCCACTATAAAGTATATACATACATATATTCGTGATCAGTGTCAAAAGCGAAATCGGCCATGTCCATTCTTCCGTCCGTCTGTATGTCACCATATTTTGAGGTAAGAGTATGAAGTTTCATATCTGGAATTTTGAGAAAGAGAAGGAGTACAGGTGTATTATCTTTATTAAATCCTTCCTCTGCAACGCACACGATTTCATAACTTCATTATTTTACATGAGACCGAAAAATTTAGCGAAACCAAATATTTAGATATTAAAATTTTTTACAATTCATCCATGCATCATATGTAGCCATGCATATTTTTTGGGTGTTTTCATCGAAGAACCGATTTTGATGATATTTTGCATATAAAACGTCAAACTTCAGTCGAAGTTATCGTAGTAATTCAAAAGAAAAATGCAGAAAGCCTTGTCCACTTTAATAGGGAAACATACATGATACCCTATCCGTTCTGTAAAGTGGACGTGGCCAAATTGCATTTTGTACTCAAATATAGCTATTATGTCGAACGTTTGAGGATGTTACATGTAAAATTTTATCAAAATAAGTTTTTTGATGATAACGCTCCCAAAAAGTGGGCGTGGCCAAAACTGCTTTATGGGTGAATTGTAGGGAATCTAAATACCCAAATATTTGGTCTTAACAAAATTTTTCGGTTCCATATAATTTAGTGAAGTTATAAAAAAGTAGGCGTGGCAGTGGGCGGATGTAAAAAAATTTTACACTAGTACTGTATATTTTTCTTGGAAGCCCAGATATGAAATTTCAGCGTCCTAGTTAAAAATTTAAGGCCCCCAAATCGGTTTTGTGATGAAAACGCCCCCAAAAAGTGGGCGTGGCCAAAACTTTTGTATGGGTGGATTGTAGGGAATCTGAATGCCTAAATATTTGGTCTTAACAAAATTTTTCGGTTTCATATAATTTAGTGAAGTTATGAAAAAGTGGGCGTGGCAGTGGGCGGATTTCAAAAACTTTTACGCTTGTACTGTATCTTTTTCTTAGAAGCCCAGATATTAAATTTCATCGTCATAGCTCAAAATTTAAGGCCCAAAAAACGGGGACATACGGACGGACGGACGGTCATCGCTCAATCGATTTCGCTATTGATGCTGATCACGAATATATATGTATACTTTATAGGGTCTATCTCGATTATTTCTCTATGTTACAAACTATGTGTCAAACTTAATAAACCCTTAGGATAGGGTATAAAAAGCAATAAGGATATGGTTTAATTCAAACCGTTCCAGATGGATTGAAACGTCTCTGTATGCTTTTCTGTCGGTTCAGAAAACTATTTATTCTGTGTTCGTTTGACTTACTTTTTATCACCGAGCAATTATATATTATTATCTTAATTACTATAAAATCGAGATCTATGTACATAAATGGGAGAAAGGAAGTTAGCATCGAGTTTTTCGTTATTAAAAAGTGATTACACAGCCCTCAATAATGGTTTATCGAATGAAAAAACAAAAAAAAAAAAAAAACATACAGAAAAGCTACAATCCGTTTGGAACAGATCGTATGATATCCTATCCTGCTTTCTATAAAGCGTGGCCAAATTGCATTTTGTACTCAAATATGGCTATAACGTCGAACTTTTGAGGATGTTACATGTAAAATTTCATCAAAATCGGTTTTTTATGAAAACGGCACTAAAAAATTTCGGTTCCATATAATTTAGTGAAGTTATAAGAAAGTAGGCGTGGCAGTGGGCGGATGTAAAAAAATTTTAAACTAGTACTGTATTTTTTTCGTGGAAGCCCAGATATGAAATTTCAGCGTCCTAGTTAAAAATTTAAGGCCCAAAAAGTGGGCGTGGCCAAAACTTTTGTATGGGTGGATTGTGGGGAATCTGAATGCCTAAATATTTGGTCTTAACAAAATTTTTCGGTTTCATATAATTTAGTGAAGTTATGAAAAAGTGGGCGTGTCAGTGGGCGGATTTAAAAAACTTTATACTTGTACTGTATCTTTTTCTCAGAAGCCCAGATATGAAATGTCATCCTCCTAGCTCAAAATTTAAGGCCCAGAAAGCGGTGACATACGCACGGACGGGCGGAAGGATGGTCATCGCTCAATCGGTTTCGGTATTGATGCTGATCACGAAGGTATATACTTTATAGGGTCTATCTCGATTATTTCTTTATGTTACAACCTATGTGTCAAACTTAATATACCCTTAGGATAGGGTATTAAAAGGGAAAAGAGCCCCTGTTCTGCCATCCATCAGGGACCCATCCGTAAAGATGATTATATCACCAATCTTCTTTTACGGAAGTGTTCCATACCCAATAAGAGTTTTGTGATTCTTTTCAGTAACACGCATTCACTTTATTCCATCCATGGGCATATTCAACACCCTAACCTCGTTTTTTACGAGATCAGAATTTTTCTATGACCATAGATAATAAATAAGTTGCTTTCTTAATAAATAAGTCCAGCGGCAGAATACCTAGGATCACTTCCATTGCGCATGTGTGCATCGTTCGTATTACACCGGCGATCCCTAACCATGCCAGACGTTGGACCCTGTCTAACTACTTTTTTAAAGTTTTCTGGGCGTCTTTTGGCACCATGCAACTGACGCATATGTGATAATTGGTCTAACTATCATCGTGTACATACAGTACGCTGAGCTCGGCGGGTGTGTTAAGTTTAATACATATTTTGGAACATAGAAAAATAACCGAGACCCGTTAAAGTAGATACATATGTATATACATATGTAAGTACGTGTTTATATACGTGATCAGTATCAGTCAGTAAAAGATTGAGTCATGCATTTGAGTCGTCGCATTTTGGGCCGCAAATTGTGAGCTAGGAGAATGAAATTTCATATTTGGGCTCGAAAGTATGCAGACAAGTGTGATCTGTTCTTGAAATAAGTATGTCCACTTTTTATAACTTCATAACTTCATATTTTCACTTACAATCGGAGAAATTCAAATTATCTAAAATTTACCCATACATTATACATATATGTTATCACGCCTACTTTTTAAACGCGTTTTCAATAAAAACAATATGCCTCAAATGAGTGTATAAAATCGCAAAGCGTCACACGTACATACATATGTACATGCAAACCCAAATCGTGGAAGACAAGCACTGTGTTTGATTATCTTCCCAAAAAGATGTGTGTGTCCCATCTTCGACGAACATAATTCTCGAAATGTCTCATTTTGGTGGGAAGTACATATGTACATTACATACGTATGTATGTAAGTTCATAATTAAATTGCAGACCTATATATACATGCATACATACATGTTTATGTTCCAGTTACTTATATCCCAACCCCGTACATCATCAACATTTCCCCGTGTTACAATAGGGCGTATGTTATCAAAACGTAATCGATGAATACAACGTAATAATCCTTAGAGGTGAAATTACAATTTTCGTTCTAACCTCAAAATTAACGGCACTTAACTTATATCGTTTTCCATTGGACACAAAGAGTTCTTGGAGTGCACTCCGAACAGGAGTGAGCATTTGGGAGTGTTTTTCGATTCCGGATTTCATTTCGGAGTGCATTCCAAAATCACTTAGACATATAAACTCTTACATCGGACTGCGTGTCAAATTCAGTCAGAAGGCAAATTATTTCGTTTAATTTATTTTCTCAAAAACCGGCAGAAATAAAAAATTCCCCATTTTTTCTCTGCTTTGAAAAAAAAAACAAATATCTGTCATCTGACACATACACAACTGGGCAAAATGATTTTCCCGTGTTCCTTTGGAATCCAAAAACATACAGAAAAGCTACAATCCGTCTGGAACGGATCGTATGATACCCTATCCTCGTTTCTATAAAGTGCTCATGCCCAAATTGCATTTGGTACTCAAATATGGCTATAACGTCGAACGTTTGAGGATGTTACATGTGAAATTTCATGAAAATCGGTTTTTTGATGAAAACGCCCCCTAAAAGTGGGCGTGGCCAAAACTGTTCTATGGGTGAATTGTAGGAAATCTGAATGCCTAAATATTTGGTCTTAACAAAATTTTTCGGTTTCATATAATTTAGTGAAGTTATGAAAAAGTGGGCGTGGCAGTGGGCGGATTTCAAAAATTTTTACACTTGTACTGTATCTTTTTCTCAGAAGCTAAGAAGATATGAAATTTCATCGTCCTAGCTCAAAATTTAAGGCCCAAAAAGCGGTGACATACGGACGGACGGACGGACGGACGGTCATCGCTCAATCGATTTCGCTATTGATGCTGATCACGAATATATATACTTTATAGGGTCTATCTCGATTATTTCTCTATGTTACAAACTATGTGTCAAACTTAATATACCCTTAGGATAGGGTATAAAGAGTGAATTCTCGAGTGAAACCAATGGCAAACGAGAAAGTGAGTTAGTTTGGTCCATGGTTGTCAACCGGTGCATAATTATGCCTTTTGGGGATAATTTCAATGTTGTGGGCAAAGGGCAGAATAATTGGAAAAAGTCTTAGAAAAGGCATAATTTTTTAGCAGTCCATTTTCATTCAGAAAATCATTAATTTTCATATATGTACATAGATAACAAAAAATTATCCCCACATTTTGGAGCATTATATACAATTCAATTATGTTCGAGAAACAAACGTGGATGACTTGAAATTTGATAATCACATTAATTTCTTGCCCTTAGAAGACATTTATTTAGGAGGGAAAGTGACAGCTTACTTGCAATCTGAATAATTTGCATCATTAGAACCTCACGATCTGGTCTTGTACCGTAAAACATGCTGTCAATTTCATATAGAGTCCGCAAGACAGATTTGTCTGCGGTCCTTAGAGCTTCTGAAGGATATTGCTTTAATTAATCCTACAGAGTTTATAAATAAAATACTCTCACTTTACATTTTCCTATTTATTTTGGAATGTGACTACAGTGCAATAGATATTGAATACAGAACACTAAGCAATTTACAAATAGATAGTCTTAGAGAAGAGAAAATTGTAAACGGTTTTCCAATAAGGACTTGACAACTTTTTTTTTTAAAAAAACGGAAACCATTTGAGATATTTCAAAAACTTTATTATCAAAAACAATCAAAACATTTATGAATGGAACTCGACTTCGTTCATATGGCCACCGCGCGCACGTCTGTAGCGGTCGATTCGTTGAACCCAATTTTCAACGACTCGGCCACACATTTCGGCCGAAACGGCAGCTATTTTGCGTTCAATGCTGGCTCTAAGCTCTTCCAACGTCGTCGGCTTGTTAGCATAAACCAATGACTTAACGTAGCCCCACACAAAATAGTCAAGCGACGTTAAATCGCACGAACGAGGCGGCCAATCGACTGGCCCATTTCTTGAGATAACACGCTCACCGTACTTACTCTTCAATAAATCGATTGTGACGTGTGCTGGTGTGCTTCAAATGGTCCATCGGCTTCAATTCTTGAATCAGCTTGATCTTGTATGGGTGTAAACCAAGATCCTTACGCAAAATACGCCATAATGTGGTCTGAGCGATGCCCAAATTCTTGAGAACGCCGTGGAATTGACTGATTTGGATCGTTTGCTACGGACGCCTGAACGGCAGCGATATTTTCGACACTTTGACCAACCCGTTGTCTCACTGACACGGCAACTTCACAAAACGAATATGTAAACTCAAATTTTTGCACTAAACTTGTTATTGCCTGTCTACTAGGGTGAAAATTACGACCGAAAATTGGTCGCTCTTAAAGTTGCAGTCACCGACTCCGAATTTCGGTAGAAAATTTTTATAATTTGCAGACGTTGCTCGTTCGTGATGAAAATGTTGAGTTTACTGAATAAATTGACAGTGACAGTTTGATGATTAGTGAAAGAGTGCGTTCACAAATTAAATTCAAAGTTGTCAAGTCCCTATTGGAAAACCCTTTACAGTTTTGGCTTAAAGTACTTTCAATAAAAACAAACCCTATCCTCCTTTCTATGTAGCCCCTATAAAATGGGCGTGGCCATATTGCATTTTGTACTGAAATACGAGGATTATTATTATTATTATTATTATTATTATTATTTATTAATCAAAACATAAATGTACAAGATTAATCAATAAAACTAACAGCACTAGCTACCAGGGCTGGTGTGACTTGGGATCCAGATAAGTTTTAGCTTTCCTCCTTGCGATGTAATGTTATAATAGCTAGAGCTTCTATCGAGAAGATGGAAAATATGTTGGACATTTCTTAGCAGACTGTACTTCCCTATGTTTATTGACAATAGCAAATCCAGTACCCTCGCAACTTTTAGAACCGTCTTTGAAAAGCATGCTTCAGGTGTTAATATAATTGTATAATTATATATTATATTAACACCTGGATAATTGTTTAGGAGCTGCAGGAAGAGGTTTCGTCAAATCTCTCGTGATTTCGGTGAAATCTCTTTGAGTTCATCCGTCCGTGAAAGGTTGTCAAACCGAACAAACCTATAGCGTGAACTTTGGTTTATTTTGGTGTTCATTTATATTGTCAGTTGTAGATGTCACAATTTTTAAAAGAAATATTATAATTACACATAAATAAATTTTTTCAGCAAACGGAAAAGAAAAAAATATAAAACATACAGAAAAGCTACAATCCATCTGGAACGGATCGTATAATACCCTATCCTCCTCTCTTTAAAGTGGAGGTTGCCAAATTGCATTTTGTACTCAAATATGGCTACAACGTCGAACGTTTGAGGATGTTACATGTAAAATTTTATCAAAATCGGATTTTAAATGAAAACGCTCCCAAAAAGTGGGCGTGGTCAAAACTTTTCCATGGGTGAATTGTAGAGAATCTGAATATCTAAATATTTGGTTTTAACAAAATTTGTCGGTTTCATATAATTTAGTGAAGTTATTAAAAGTGGGTGTGACAGTGGGCGGATTTCAAAAATTTATTTATTACATTTAATTACAGGGTGTTTCGTTAAAAAAACAAAAATAATTTTTCCATACATTTTTATTAAACATTTAATAAATGATATAATTTCACATATGACTTATGCTTTACATATATATTATAGAAAGAAATATTAGGTTGCTGACTCAATTCCGAAATTTTGGCGAATTGTAAAGCAGTAAAACGCAGTTTCACTCCCGAAATGTCCTAATTAGGTATAGCCTAAAGTAAAGTATTTTACGCCAGAATTTTCCTTTTCCTCCAAATCGCACGGTAAACATTTATAAACATGTTTACCCATTTGAAAAGTTTTAAAATTGTACTTTTACTTATTTTATAGTAAAAGACGTGCGAAAAAAATGTAAACAACCCTCACCATAAATGACTACTCAATTAGTGTTACCAGCTACAACAAAACTTAGGAGGCAACTAATGATGAATATAAAATTTTGAATCGCTAAGTATGATATTTCATAAAGTGAAAGTACAAATGTTCATTTTGATGTTTTGGAATGGAATATTTAATTTAAAGATCCGCGACTAATTTTTAAAAAAAACAGACAGAAAAGCTACAATCCGTCTGGAACGGATCGTATGATACCCTATCCTCCTTGCTATGTAGCCCTTATAAAGTGGGCGAGGTGATATTGCATTTTGTACTGAAATACGACGTCGAACGTTTGAGGATGTTAAACGTAAAATTTCATGAAAATCTGTTTTTTATGAAAACGCCCCCAAAAAGGGGGGCGTGGCTAAAACTGCTATTTGGACGAATTGTAGGAAATCTAAATGCCCAAATATTTGGTCTTAACAAAATTTTTCGGTTTCATATAATTTAGTGAAGTTATAAAAAAGTAGGCGTGACAGTGGGCGGATTAGAAAAAATTTTACACTAGTATTGTATCTTTTTCTCGGAAGCCCAGATATGAAATTTCAGCGTCCCAGTTAAATATTTAAGGCCCAAAAATCGGTTTTGTGATGAAAACGCCCCCAAAAGTGGGCGTGGCCAAAACTTTTGTATTGGTAGATTATAAGGAATCTGAATGCCTAAATATTTGGTCTTAACAAAATTTTTCGGTTTCATATAATTTAGTGAAGTTATGAAAAAGTGGGCGTGGCAGTGGGCGGATTTCAAAAATTTTTACGCTTGTACTGTATCTTTTTCGCAGAAGCCCAGGTATGAAATTTCATCGTCCTAGCTCAAAATTTAAGGCCCAAAAAGCGGTGACATACGGACGGACGAACGGACGGACGGTCATCGCTCAATCGATTTCGCTATTGATCCTGATCACGAATATATATACTTTGTAGGGTCTATCTCGATTATTTCTCTATGTTACAAACTATGTGTCAAACTTAATATACCCTTAGGATAGGGCATAAAAAAAGAGTAACAAAAACCATAAATGAAATCGATTTGGAAAAGCATACCTTATCACACCAGCTCATACGATGGCAGAGAGAGAAACTGCACCACTCACGATCAAGTCAACCCGCCTTTAGAAAAGCATTATGGGAAAATTACTTTTAAACTACTTTACTATTAAAATTATTGCTGTCCCTCTTTATATCCTATCCTAAGGGTATATTAAGTTTGACACATAGTTTGTAACATAGAGAAATAATCGAGGTAGACCCTATATTCGTGATCAGCGAAATTGATTGAGCGATGACCGTCCGTCCGTCCGTCGGTCCGTATGTCACCGCTTTTTGGGCCTTAAATTTTGAGCTAGGACAATGAAATTATTAAATCTGGGCTTCTGAGAAAAAGATACAGTACAAGTGTAAAAATTTTTTAAATCCGCCTACTGCCACGCCCACTTTTTCATAACTTCACTAAATTGTATGAAACCGAAAAATTTTGTTAAGACCAAATATTTAGGCATTCAGACTCCCTACAATCCACTCACACAAAAGTTTTGGCCGCGCCCACTTTTTGGGGGCGTTTTCATCATAAAACCGATATTTGGGCCTTAAATTTTTAATTAGGACGCTGAAATTTCATATCTGGGCTTCTGACGAAAAGATACAGTAGAAGTGTAAATTTTTTTTAAATCCGCCTACTGCCACGCCCACTTTTTCATAACTTCACTAAATTGTATGAAACCGAAAAATTTTGTTAAGACCAAATATTTAGGCATTCAGACTCCCTACAATCCACTCACACAAAAGTTTTGGCCGCGCCCACTTTTTGGGGGCGTTTTCATCATAAAACCGATTTTTGGGCCTTAAATTTTTAATTAGGACGCTGAAATTTCATATCTGGGCTTCTGCCGAGCTCCGTCCGTGCGTATGTCACCGCTTTTTGGGCCTTAAATTTTGAGCTAGGACGATGAAATTATTAAATCTGGGCTTCTGAGAAAAAGATACAGTACAAGTGTAAAAATTTTTTAAATCCGCCTACTACCACGCCCACTTTTTCATAACTTCACTAAATTGTATGAAGCCGAAAAATTTTGTTAAGACCAAATATTTAGGCATTCAGGCTCCCTACAATCCACTCATACAAAAGTTTTGGCCGCGCCCACTTTTTGGGGGCGTTTTCATCATAAAACCGATATTTGGGCCTTAAATTTTTAATTAGGACGCTGAAATTTCATATCTGGGCTTCTGACGAAAAGATACAGTAGAAGTGTAAATTTTTTTTAAATCCGCCTACTGCCACGCCCACTTTTTCATAACTTCACTAAATTGTATGAAGCCGAAAAATTTTGTTAAGACCAAATATTCAGGCATTCAGGCTCCCTACAATCCACTCATACAAAAGTTTTGGCCGCCCCCACTTTTTGGGGGCTTTCATCAAAAAACTGATTTTGATAAAATTTTACATGTAACATCCTCAAACGTTCGAGGTTACAGCCATATTTGAGTACGAAATGCAATTTGGCCACGCACACTTTATAGAGAGGAGAATAGGGTATCAGACGATCCGTTCCAGACGGATTGTAGCTTTTCTGTATGTTTTTTACAAGCGATCACACGTTGGAATGAAAATCAATACTTTTGATATGCTTTGGCTTATTGTACGTTTTTGTTGTGGGTTTGGGTTGCTAATAGTAGGAATGCATATGTGTACAGACTGTCCCTACTCAGTGTAAGTAGATATACTCTGACTGTGGTGGCCGTTTTCCAAGCATTTGCTAGTACCCCTTGATTAAAAATATTGTTAAATAATAACAAGATTGGTTTTTTGATTTGGAATGGTGTGTTTTTGATCATTGGATATAGAATTCGATCATATCCGGATGTTTTTTTCTTTGACTGAGATTGGACAGCTTTCAAATTCGAATAAATTGAAAGGTAATTCCAAATGTTTTGCAGATGGAGATAGATTTTTTTTTTTAAGATGGTGTAAGGCATCGAAAGCTTGAGTGTGGGACTTTAATCCACTAAAACCACCTCAGCATCCAACCCTGCATCCCTGCGGTACCGCCGTTAGGCATTTCATCACACGGGGGGGTTTCAGCCGTAGCTGCTTCTCTCTTTGTCTGCATGTCCGGAGATGTAGGTGTCGAAGCACATGATGCACAGACACGCGATGCACAGACACTAGTCGGACGGGCTAGTGGGCTAAGCTCAGGCCACTGTGGGGGCCACTGTGGGGGTTACAGGTGGCGGATAGTGAATCGCCTACAGAAATGTAGGTTAGCTGCGAATACCCAATATGCAGCCCCCGACCAAGAGCGGCAGAGAAGGAGGGCGTAGGAGGCAAAAAAGGCCAACGGAACCCCTCAAATAAGTGCTCTCTAAGTGAGGTAGCCACGAGGGATACAGAATGACCTAAATGGCGAGATCCAGAAGTACCCGCCATAGCGTGGGACACAGAAGGAGTAATTGGCGAGATCCAGAGAAACCCGCCACAACGTGCAGCACCTAATAAATCAACACACATACATATGTATATAATAATACACAAAATAAACAGATCATTAAGACTGAGCCCAGTAAGGTCTTAATTATGGTATACTGGAAAATGATTCGGAACTGACAAGATATGAGGGCTGACGTTTGTAGTATTCTGTTCCCTCGGTAGGCAGGAGTGAAATCCGGTTGGAATGGCTTTCAGGTTAATGCTACGAACGCCCCCATCCCGTTAAAACCCTGGCAGGATTCAAAGAACGCTCAATGTTTCGTTGCCATTAAGTTGGTGGTGTAGGTACAGATGTATCATTCCTGTTTAGCACCGATCTGGCTCTGACACAAGACCCCATAAGGGCTTGTGTCAACCCCTGCATGGCCTCACTGCTTGCATAGATAACCATGGGATCCTTTGGTGACTACACATCCGAACATTGATAACGGCTCTGAGTGGGGACCCAAAAGCAATGATTACAAACAAAATTAATAAAACAACAGAAGTTAATGAGGTGAATACAACCAGCGCCTTTCAGAGGAGTTCGAGGATGCAGAGGTCACCAGTTGCGCAAGCACCAACGCCCCGAAGGAGTGACGAGGGAAACGTGACCTCCCCAAGTGATACCGGACCCTTATCCAACCACACTACCGTCCGTCTTCCACAAACTGGGAGAGCAAATAAAAACCCTAGTGGAAATGGTGGAGGATGGTAAAAGACGCTCTATCCACCAACCGATGAGAGACGCCATCGAAAGCATTAAGGCGCTATACGAGCTTTCGGCTATAGAGATGATGACAAGGCTAAGGACGTTATTCGGAAGAACAACGCCTCACAGACATCTCCTTGGTTGAAGACGGTAGTGGACTCGAAAAGAAGACCGGAACCCAATGTAGAAAGCCCAGGTCCAAAATGACGCCAAAAACCGCCAGCAATTGAGGGTACAAAAGTACCCCGAAACAAAGCCAATTTTCAAAACGATGGCAAAGGTGAAAAACCTGCGAGAGCCAAGCTTCAAAAGACTGGCAATGCAGTGAACGTCAGGCAAGTCGAAAATAGTAACATCGACAACAGCGCTTGGTCAAACGTGACTAGGGAAAAGAAAGAGCCCAAGAAGCAAAATGGGCCTACGAAGGAGAAAACCCGACCCGATGCAATCGTGGTGGCAGCGAAAGGTGACCTATCCTATGCGGAAATACTCCGAAGAGTTAAAGCAGATCCTAAACTCGGCAATCTCGGTGAGTCGGTGACAAAGATTCGACGGACCCAGAAAGGTGACCTGCTGTTCCAACTCAACGAGGCAGGTGGAAAAACCGAACAGTTTAAGGGTATACTAGGTGAAACCCTTGGGAATGACGTGGAAGTTCGAATGCTGACGCACCGAATAACGTTGGAAATCAATTACATTGATGAGGTCACCACCAAGAAGGATATATGCGATGCAATTATAGCCCAGTACCAATTGAACGGGGTTTGCGAAGCAGACGTCCTTAGCTTAAGGAACGCCTACGGAGGCACACAAGTCGCGACGATTGGGCTGCCGGCAGACAGCGCAAACAAAATGTTGCAATCGGGCAAAATTAAGATTGGATGGATAAATTGACGTATTCGAATGTGCGTAGCGCTAACGAAGTGCTTTAGGTGCCTAGAATTTGGCCACACGGCACGCAACTGCAAGAGCGAACATGATAGTTCCAAGCAGTGCAGAAGATGCGGAGAGGAAGGTCACATAGCCAAAAAGGACCCAATATGTTTCTGGTGCAAAACGGACAGACCAAACAACGCTGGACATGTGGCCGGTAGTGCCAAATGTCCGGTATTCAAGAAAGCTTTTACCAGTAAGGCATGATGAAGGTTGTGCAGATAAACCTTAACCATTGCGCAGCCGCGCAGGACTTGCTGGCACAAATGACGAGGGAACAAAGAGTCGACATTGCCCTTATTGGCGAACCATACAACCTCTGGATGGATGTCGCTGGATAGACGACAATCCAAAGAAGGTAGCGATATAGACCTGTGGAAACCACCCTCTGCAATATATCGGGGGTCCAGCGAACTTCTTCGTCACTGCTAGGATAAATAGTATATATTTCTTCAGCTACTACGCACCCCCTAGTCTAGCAGATAGGGACTACCTGAAGCTGCTGGATGACATTGTAGCTGACGCGCGTGGAAAGCACCCAGTGGTTATTGCTGGTGATTTCAACGCATGGGCTACAGAATGGGGTAGTAGGACTACGGACGGAAGGGACAGAGCTCTCCTCGAGGCGTTCGCATCAATCGAGGTAAGCCTGGCAAACAACGGTACAAAAAACACATTTCGCAAAGCAGGCAAAGGGTCTATCATAGACATTACCTTTATGACCAATTCGCTCCTGCGTAAAACAAAATGGCGAGTCAGCGAGGAATATGCACACAGTGACCACCAAGCGATTATATTCAACGTTGGCAAAAAGAAGTACAGACAGTGCCCCAAATCAACAGGGCCGAAGTGGAAAGATACATTTTTCGATAAAGAAACGTTCGAGGAAATGTTGAATGCCGACTTTTTAACCAGCCACGGATCAGCGGACAACTTATCGCATCAATTGACCCAAACAATTACGACAGCATGCGATGCAGCGATGCCCAGGAGACTAGCTAGCAGAAGGGGTGAACCTTGCTACTGGTGGAATGATGAGATCAAAACGCTCAGGGCAAAATGCCCACAGGCCCGACGCAGATCCCAGCGTTCCAGGGGAAGACCAGAGTTCCAAGAACGTCTGGATAGGACCAAATCCCACCAATCACGCTGGAGAAACTGCACGAAGCATGCAAGAAGATAGGCGACAACAAAGCACCCGGACCCGACGGCATCCCAAATATAGCGATCAAAGCAGCCGTCAATAGGAGACCTGATCTGTTTATAACAACGATGCAAAGGTGCCTCCAGGAGGGTTTCTTCCCTGAACCATGGAAACTCCAACATCTGGTGTTGCTACCCAAGGGAAACAAACCACCTGGAGAACCTTCGGCGTATCGGCCAATATGCCTGCTAGATACAACTGGAAAGATTCTAGTCCGTCGATGCCATAAAAGAGGTAGTAGATACAGCTGCTGAAGCGATACTGGGAAAAAGATGGCGAGGTGGCACAAAGAAATACTGCGCAGCTGTAACGCTCGACGTTAAAAATGCCTTTAACTCTGCGAACTAGTCCTGCATTAGGAGATCTCTGACCAGAATGGATACACCACATTACCTTGTGAAGATAATCCTTCCTTAGCTACTTCACTAATAGGAAGCTGAGGTACCAGACGGATGACGGCTTTAAATACTACAATGTTTCCCCGGGAGTCCCCCAAGGGTCTGTCCTTGGACCCCTCCTGTGGAACACAATATATGATGGAGTTCTGCGATTAACGCTGCCACAAGGAGTTAAGGTTATCGACTTTGCTGACGATATCGCTGTATTTACCATAGCTAAGCACATCCATGAGATAGAGTCCGCCACGGATGAAGCGATCGCCAGGATCAAAAATTGGCTAGAGGCTGCCGAGCTAGAACTAGCTGACCACAAGACGGAGGCTGTCTTAATAACCAGCCGAAAGATTGTGGAATACGCAAACTTCCGGGTTGGGAGCCAATCAATTAGGTCTAAAGAGGCTTTAAAATACTTGGGTGTAATGCTCGACAATCGGCTTAACTTTAAAACCCACGTCGAGTACTGCAGTAACAAGGCGTCAAAGATGCAAGCAGCGCTTTCCGGGATGCTTCCAAACATCGGCGGACCTGGATACGCGTGGAGGATTCTGCTTTTCAGAGTGGTAAGCTCAGCGTAAGAAGCTGCTTCGGTGTGGGCGGGAGCTGTTATCTCAAAAGTGACAAAAAGGAAGCTCTCGTCTGCATACAGGCTCTGCGCAATAAGAACAATATGCGGTTTCCGGACAAGCACCCTGTGTTATAGCGGGTATGGTCCCTTTCGACATTCTCGCCAACGAAATGCAAAGGGTTTACCTTAGGCGAAACACGAACCGACAAGACACCGGCGTTACCCGGAGAGTAAAAGCAGAAGAAAGGACAACATCTATAGCACTGTGGTAGGCCAGGTGGAATAGCACGGAAAAAGGCAGATGGACCCACAAGCTGATTCCAACAATCGAGGTTTGGACAAAAAGAGCACACGGGGATTGTAACTACCGCCTTACGCAATTCCTGTCTGGTCACGGCGGCTATCGGAAATATCTTCACAGATTTGGACACGATAGCTCGCCCTTCTGTACAGAATGTCCAGAGGAAGAGGAAGACGCGGAGCACGCAATGTTCCATTGTAGACGCTTCGCAGATGCAGGAAAGGGACCTACCCATCCCGGAGCTTCTAGTAAGCCGTATGATAAGCTCAGAGGATTACTGGTCGGAGATCTGCTCCTTCATAACGAGCGTGCAAAACGAGCTAAGAAGACTCGAACGAATAAGAAGAGCCACAACGGCAGAACAGAGCACATAGCATAAGTTGCTAACCAGCCCCGCGAAGTAATACCTACCGGCAGTCCCGCGAGGAGAGTGGTAGAAGAGTGCTGGGTGCTGGGAGGTGCCGAAGCACGAAAGTCTGCCCGTGGGTGTGTGTGTAAGTATGTTTGTGTGAGTATGTGCTCATGTGTGTATGCGTGTTCATGACTATGCGTGAGTATCAGTCTATTGCATGTATAAGTTTTGGTTTCGTAGCGTATGTATGTAGTTCTATCCTGTGTATGTAAAGGTTTTGTATGTCGTATTTGGCTGTGTATGTGCGTGTGTATGTCAGTTCTTTGTGTTCATATGTATACCCTATCCTAAGGGTATATTAAGTTTCGTACATGGTTTGTAACATAGAGAAATAATCACGATAGACCCTATAAAGTATATATATTCACGATCTGTATCAATAGCGAAAACGATTGAGCCATGTGCGTCCGTCCGTCCGTCCGTCACCACTTTTTGGGCCTTAAATTTTGGGATAGGAGGATGAAATTTAATATCTGGGCTTTTGAGACAAAAATGCAGTACAAGTGTAAACATTTTTAAAATCCGACCACTGCCAAGCCCACTTTGTCATAACTTCACTAAATTATATGAAAGCGAAAAATTTTGTTAAGACCAAATATTTAGGCATTCAGATTCCCTACAATTCACCCATACAACAGTTTTGGCCAGGCCCACTTTTTTGGGGCATTTTCATCAAAAAACAGTTTTTGATTAAATTTTACATGTAACATCCTCAAACGTTCTACGTTATAGTATTATTTGAGTACAAAATGCAATATGGCCACGTCCTCTTTATAAGGGCTACATAGAAAGGAGGATATGCTATCATACGATCCGTTCCGGACGGATTGTAGCTTTTATAGAAGTTTATACCTTATCCTAAGCGTATATTAAGTTTGATACATAATTTGTAACATAGAGAAATAATCGAGATAGACTCTATAAAGTATATATATTCATGATCAGTATCAATAGCGAAAACGATTGAGCCATGTCCGACCGTCTGTCACCACTTTTTGGGCCTTTAATTTTGAGCTAGGACGATGAAATTTAATATCTGGGCTTCTGAGAAAAAGATGCAGTACAAGTGTAAACATTTTTGAAATCCGCCCACTGCCACGCCCACTCTTTCATAACTTCACTAAATTATATGAAACCGAAAAATTTTGTTAAGAACAAATATTTAGGCATTCAGATTCCCTACAATTCACTCACACAACAGTTTTGGCCACGCCCACTTTTTGGTGGCGTTTTCATCAAAGAACCGATTTTGATTAAATTTTACATATATGTAACATCCTCAAACGTTCGACGTTATAGCCATATTTGAGTACAAAATGCACTTTGGCCACTCCCACTTCATAGAAAGGAGGATAGGGTATCATACGATCCGTTTCACTCAACCTTGACCAATAAAACCGAATAGGAATCATCTTCCTCAACTTCAAATCACATAATATGTAAGAATGTATTAGGTTATTGAGTGGAAGCTAGTTGATTATACCCTGCAACAAAAGTTCAATTATTGAATTGAATTTTATATACAACTGTACTCTTGTATTGTATTATAAAACATCGCGACGAAATTCTTTCATATAAGTTTGACCACAACCCAGGAAGTAATAAAACCCAACAACACTTATGTATGTAATTTTGAATCCTTTGCACACAAAAACGTCTATAAGGAAGAATTATATGAACTTTTATTTATACA